>CM041021.1:10052344-10652344 GCA_022984855.1 Dimocarpus longan
TAATGAGTATATATAGGCATCAAATAAGTGTAAAAGACTAAATATTGAGGAGAAAAAATATGACATTTTACATTCTCATCAAAGCTAGAACTTAACCAATACTTTAATTTTTCGAATTTTTTTCATAAACCTTATTTATTATCACCTAGGAACACCCCTATATATTCGAAATAATTTTCTAAAGCTCGAAACGAAAAATAACTATTTAAGACCTCCTTTGGTCGAATACTACCTAGGGAGCAATCCCTAGGTTTTTTTCCTTCCGTTTTCACTCCAATTATCTTCCTATCTCTATTTAGATCAGCTGTAAAGTGAATTTGAAAAGAAACAGCTACCAAGTGAAGGTTCCTAGCCAAAAATCCCCCTATTTTTCACTATTTTTTCATGTCAAAACTTACCATCTTCACATTCTAAACTCAAATATCTTTTCATTAGTGTTCTTAGACTCACACATGTTTAATTAGGATCATATATGACATGACATAAAAATGCAAAGAGGAAGTAGCATTGCATGATGATCATCAATGCTCTTTATCTAGCTTAACTAACACATTATACTATCTCTTATCCTTTTTCATCTCTAACATTTCTATAAGATTTTCTATTCTCTAATATGCATGAATTCAAGCTTATATGTGTCAAAACTCAATGAGATCACATATCCATCATGGTGGCTGTGACCTACACACCCACACATATCAATCTACTTCTTTCACTTTTCAAGATTTTCACTTGCTCTATCTCTTAGACATTTCATCAAACACATTAAATGCAATTCAAATTACTTTACACAAGTTTCATCAAACTCTAGGGTTTCACCTATATAAACCCTAACTTTCAACTCTTACATGATTTCTTTGAAATCAAGTTTCCTTGCTAGTTTATTATGATTCTAAACTTGATTTAGATGAAAACCCCCATCAAATTCTCATCAAAACCAACCCAAATCGTCAAAATGCATACAAACTCAACTAATCTCATACTTTAGAAAAATGATAATAACTTACCTTAATCTTGGTTTAATTTTGATTTCCTAGCTTGAATCTACCCAAAATCTTGATTTAGGGCTTCAAAATGGTTTAGAGTAGCTTTGGTTTTCCTCCTCTCTTCTTCCTTTCCTTGGTCGTCTTTGTCTCCCTCTATTTCTCTCAATTTTGTTTCAAATTTTGGCTAAGTATGGGAAGCTAACACATATATATAACCATGTTTTGGAAAAATGATCGTTTCATCCCTTTTTAAATGTTATCATACTATTTGATTTAATCAACTTCTAAAATGTCTACCAACATCTTAATATTACTTATAAAAATATTACTTATGAAATTTAGCATTTTTATCCCATAATGTATCTATTAATACTAGGAAGTCCGAAATTATGAATAGGGGCTTACAACAACATTGGAGATCTGGTACTGCATCTTATCTAACTTGGAGCTCATAAGACTAATGATGGTTCATTAGGCCTAATCTAGGAAGGCCCCTATATCGTTAAGGAAAATCTGGAAAATTGAGTATATCATCTGACAAATATGAATGGAGTTGAGGTCTCGTGAGTTTGGAATGCTGAGCACCTTTGTCCATTCTTTCAGTAATTTTTCTCCTTATTGCATACTTATGGTGTGAAATTTAATTTTATTGAAATTTAATAAAAACTTCAAATTTCCCATATTATGCTTTATTATATGTTCAACATTTTCTTGGTAAAAATATTATGATAATCCACGCTATATTAGCTGAGGTTACGACCTACAGAACATAGCTCAATAATTTATGCTGTTAACTGAAGTTACGACCTACTGGACAGCTTGCCAAAATAATGCTATTAGCTGAGGTTACAACCTATTGGTCAGTTTGAAAAAACTTATGCTATATTAGCTGAGGTTACAACCTACTGGATATAGCTGAGGTTACGACTTATTGGACAACCTATTAAAGAATCCCTATGTTAGCTAAGATTTTGACCTACTAAACATAGCTCATCACGAAATATGTTTCGACATAGCTCACGATGAAATTTGCCATGCTCCGACAGCTTGCCATGTATATGCTGTGTTCTAACATAGCTCATTAAGAATAATCCTATATTGTTTAGGGTTCCGACCCGACGGGTGCAGACTTGAAGTTTTCAAAATGAGTCATCTTGCGAGCTACGACACATCATTATTAATGGTTTCAGAAAGTCTCACCAATTTTATTTTTCTATATTCATTATGTCTCAGTTCGTAGATAGTTTAAATATTTAGAAAAAAGTAAAGTGAAATAGAAGCATGGTGCAATATGAAGCAAAACAAATAAGAAATAAACCTTGTAAGGAGGTAAATCAATATTATATAAAGTTAAAACATCCATTTGAATGTCCTTGCAAAACGGGGTAAATGTTATACAAAATTATAAAGAATATTACAAAAAGTTCAATCACAAAGAAGCAAGAAGAGCTTAATCAATCTTACTGGCATCATCTTGAAAAGGAGTTGAAGCTTGAGAGGCAAGACCTTGAGGAGCTGATTCTTAGGACGCTTGGTCTTTAGCACCTTCTTCAAACAGGACTTCCCAAACTTGGTTTAGCATTTCACCCCGTATTCTTTCAGCATCCTCGACGAAGAACTTCATCTCCTCGACTCCCATTTTGCTAAAAATAGAGAAATTCAGGTTTGGATACACTGACCCAACTTCAGTTTTAGATTTCGCGTCCTCGTGCTCTTGAGCAACCTGAGCTTCTGCCTCAATTCTTGACGAGGTCGCCTCCTCCTTCACTTGTGTGACCTCCTTTTCAATAGCCTCAACTTGCTCCGCCATTAGCTTATTCTCCTTTAAAGCTGCTTTTAAGTCCTTCCTTAGCTTCTCCAGTACTATCTCAGCGTTATTGAGCTGAGAGTTGAGTTTGGAGGTATTATCTAATGGAAACTCTCCTTTCTCACCAGTGCATCCTCGACCTCCCTTTTAGCTGTCTCGGCAGCATCGAGTTAGGTTTGGAGGAGTTAAGTTGCATTCTTAGCTTTGCCAGCCTCACTTGTGAGGAAGAGCAGCTCTTTTTCGTGGTTCTTCACCGCTGCCTCAAGTTTCTTATTTTCACTCTCAAGCTCCTTCCTTCGCTCCTCAAGAGCAAGCACCTCATCCAGGACCTTTATAGCTCTCATAGAGGACTATAGGATTCGAAGCAAAAGTTAGAATTAAGAGGTAGTAAACATGAATGAGAGGTAGAAAGCAAATCTTACCTTGAGTCTTTGGCGAGCTACCCAGGTAACCAAGCTCATGCTAGTAAGATTATTATCATCAAGGTTCCGACTATGTTGGCTAGAATGGTTGCTAGCTGATCGAGGAGGAGGTCAAAATAAGCCCCTCTAGGAATTCCTTCAAGTTGCGATCCAGCAACTACCTGAGATGCTACCTTCTGGAAGGCAGTTGTTACCTGCTTCCCTTTTTTCGACGAGATCAATTCACTTGAGGAGGCTTGCCCGAAATGTCAAAGCTCTTTCTCTTAGCTCCATCACTAGGAGCAACCTTCTTACCTTTAGCTACCTCTTCATTTGCACCTGTGGGAGCTTATTGCTGAGAGATGGGAAACATGGCTTGTGAGGTCCTAAAAGGTGCAGTTACTAAGGAATCTTTACGAGGAGCAAAGGTAGGAGGCTTAATAGGACTTGTCTTTTGAGGTCCTTCTTTTGATGTGTAGTAGAAGTGACAACAGTTGTACTTGAGGGCTAGCGAGGTCTCATTGATGGGGAAGTTTTCAAACTCAAATTCACTATCTCTGGAGCCTCGGTTGGAAAAGGTTCAATGTTGGTGTCACTAGAAGAAAATCCCAGCTCGCTTGAGCTTTCATTTACGTTAGTTGTTGTGAAGACAGATTCGATATCACGACCACCGCAGAATCCAATCTCTTTACTCCTAAGGATCTTGGTTTCAACAGAAGGAGCAAGCTGGTGCCTACGAAGGAGTTCATCTGTTAACTTGACGTCGTCCTTCTCTTATCTTTGATCGGTGAGGCTCTCAAGTTCTTTAGCTTGGTCCTGAGTGAGCTCGATACTCTTAGCCTGTACATCTAAAAAAAAAAAAAGAATTGTGAATTTACAAGATATAATTACAAGTATGAAGATCCATGGGTCGATTTGAAGATCCTTACTTAAAAAGGCAACAAAACTGAAGTTCCTAAGGCAGACAAGGGAGGGACAAGAGATGTAGAACTAATGTGTCTTATAATCGCTCACATTGGATTTCTCTTTGGCCTCACCTTGAGGTAGGATGCTCTTGTAGTTAGAGGGATGAGCTCATGTATAGTACAGCCTGTCCTATGGCTCTCATTTGAAAGAAAATAGGTACTTGAGAATTTTTTATGAAGGAAAAGGGAAGTTATTTTTCCTAAAAATAATAGCTAAGTAATTTACGTGTAAGCGTTTGGAGTAAGTTGGAAAGGGGCGAGGTTCAGGTTGTTGAGGAGATCTATAAGATATGAAGGAACTGAAACCTAAGTCCAGCATCTAAGTGATGATGGCTGACAACGATGTAGCCCTCAAGAGGGTAAACTGCGTAGTCAATAGGAGAAGCTGTTATAATGTGACAACCTCTTGGAAGACGATATTCTAACACCAATCCCCCAAGCTCCATATATGCTATTTTCGTGGGGTGATGTTTAAACACCTTGTGAGCTATCTTATTGACAGCTCGTTTGGCAATAGCAACCTGTTGGGCCGCGGAGGGCTATTAGGTTAGAGTAGGATCCGTGCGAGCGACGAACCCTTCAGCGATCTCCTTGCTCTGCGAAGTCACTTCTTATATTATCTACACTTGCTTCGTATGCTCTTCCAAGTTGGGAGTGTCACCATCCCCTACTTTGTATTGTTGGTATCTGTGACCTGAAGACATATACACATAAAAAGGAGCGGTTAGGTCACTATGTGTGGACCATCCCTATAAGATTAAGTTTCCTATTCTCAAGGAATTTTCCTTAAGTCTATAGGTCACAAACGCTATATAGATCGTTAAGCCTACAAGTCACTAAAGCTATATAAGCATAACTTACGAGCTGACGTCCTATGAGCTAATGGCCTGCAAATTCCTACAGCTCAGACATATGACATCACAAACAACAAACAGTTCACAAACTGTGGACCAACAAAATCAAATCAACAGGAAATGAAAATTCACAATCTTAAATAGATATGCAATATGAAGTATACATAGGAACATGCAAGATTGCTCAAGCCAGATCTAGAAAAGTAAAAGGTGCAATGCATGTAGAAACAGAAACTAGTAATCAAAAGGAGTTGTAAGAACTTACTGTTGAGGCTGCAAAACTTGACTGATCAAAAGCAGAGACACTGATTGTCAGTGATATTGAGAACGACGCCGATGGATGAAGATGAGAAAAGAAGGAGACCAAGCGGTGTCTGGAGTTTGAAAATGATAAGTGAGGAGAGAAAGTGAAGAGGCTCCACATATATATAAGTGCCAAATCCTGACCATTGGATTTATAAGCTGAATAACCGCCTTCAATTTGATGACACAACGCAAGTTATTAGATTTTGTCATCATGCATAGCCAATAGCGAAACGTGCACATTTAATAAGCATAGCGCGAGGCGTGCAGACTGTACAGTGGCCAAAAGAGTTGCCATGTGTTAAGGGAAAATATAAGAATTTAAAAAGGCAACACGGTAACGTCTGACACGTCAGCTTCTGTCAGCGAGCTTAAGCTCCCAATCCGTATTTGCACTAAAAGCTGAGGGGCTAATGTTATGTATATTTCAACAACCTGAGAAAGTAGGCTGGCAAGGCCCAATGATTCAGCCTATGGGTAAAAACTTAGCAGGTCCAAAAGTTAAGACATTATCACGAAAGCTCAGACCGTTGTGTCTAAGCTCATAGCACGCGGACCAGAGAGCTCCTAATGTGGTTCCTAACTTGTTCACCATCTTCAGCTCGCGATTGGAGCAAGCTTAGCTCTTCAAGGTCGTCCAAAGCATCTTCTAGAAGCCTGAAACAATCCAATATGAGAAGAAGTCAACTTATCTATTTACTTCAAAAATCAAATCTCAGGATCATGGAATCCATTCCTGATTTAGTGGAGGTTGTTTTAGAAATATAATTAATTTCAAATTCTTTCTTATTTCAATTGTACTCAAATTTTATCACCCCACTCTATAAATAGGGGTTCAAAATTCATTGTAAGAGACACTAGAAAAATAACATATTGTGACTCTGCTAAAATCACCAGAGAAATAGTCATGGATGTAGGCATTGTTCTGACCGAATCATATAAAAATCTTTATGTATTGTTCTTCCTCTCTGCTCTCCCTATTTTCTCTTTTTGTTCTGTGCTATTTGCAGGTATTGGGCTTCGAGAACCTGGTCGACCTATTTCACACCTCGACATTATTGATCCAATGTATAGGTTAGATTATGTCAAATTTTTTTTTAGTGATATGATTGACAAAAGGAAGGCATTGAAGGTTAACTTATGAGATTAAGCGTATGTTTGGTACAACTTATTAACTAGCCAAAAAAACTTTTTTAATGGTCAAAGCTCTATCTGGTTTTTTTCTTTTTTGATGTTATTTGATTGTCATCCCAAAAGAGCTTTTGGGTAATTAAAAAAGCTAAAAATGGTCTACTTAGAGAAGCTTAAATTTTGAGCTTTTCCAAATATATTTTTTTGAGTTTTTTTTTTTTTTTTCGAAAAAATTAAAATGTCTAGAATACCCCTATCACATTTTGTTAATCTCACTATACTCTTAAAACCCTAATACACTTTCTTAAAACGTATAAACACTTTAGCCTGCATTTACACTTTCAACACTATAGTATCCACTTTTGTTCCATATTTGTTTTATCATTGTTTTACTAGATCCTTTTTGTTGTTTAGAGATATCGGTCTAATGATGATGTAATGACTAAAGATGATTTAGAGAAAATAAAAGATGATTTAGAGAAAATCCATGGATGATTTGCCATGGGAGGAACTTTCACCAAAAGATCATAAATGTTGGTGCACTCCTGAATGGAATGCCATTTATAGCAGATGTGGCTAACTAGGTTAACTCTTTTAAACATGACCACTAAATTCTTCTTATTAGTCATTTCTGTTTGTTTTTGACAAAATTGTATCATGACATACATAATTTTGAAATGAATATTGATATTGGAGAGTGACCAATGTAGAAAGTATAGAAATTTGAGATACAATTATTTATCAGATTCCTAGAACTGACACTAAATAGTGGTAATGTAAGCAAGAAAATTATAATATAAATTTGAATTGAAACTTTTGCTTTTTTGGGATGAGAATCAAATGTTCAAGGTAAGAGAATAAGAACCAGAAAAGGATCAACTGACATTCTTGTGAATCTAACAAATTTCTTTCTAGAGAGGAATTTGGGATTCAAGCACCCTATAACTTATACACTTTAATGTCCTTGTAATATGTTTTTAGGATGCTCTTAATTTGCTGATGCATAATTTCATATTCTGACAAGTTGTGTACTAGATCGGGGTGGCTATTACAAAGTATGTATACCCCTTATTTGGTTAGAGATCCAAACACAGTCGTCATATGAATGATGTCACTTGTGGCCACTAGACCTTAGCTTATTAGATCACTTCTTGTTGTGCAAAATGTTTTGGGATTATATCCCTACTCATAACAGTTTTTTTTTTTTGGGGTTTAATTTACTTCTCTTGAAATAAAAAAATAAAAAATTTATAAAAGAGATATCAATTCTATTGCGTTTGTTTTAGTAGTAGTTGTAGATGTGTTTTGGTTGTCAAAGCTAGTGATGGTCATATATGATATAATTCGAGCTACGACAAAGCTTAAAGTTTAGTGAAATTTAAAAGTAGAAATGCTCAAGTGAACCCAGTTTACCTAATGTTAAAAACAAGCTTATAAATATCACGGTGTTAACCAAATCTATAGAAGGCTTTCAGAAGGATCTTAAGGCTAGAGATATACCTTATAATCCAATGTATTCTTTCTGATAAAAATTAAGAGTGAAAAACATAATGATGTCTCGTGTCATTTTTGATGAATTTATAATCTAAAAGAGCTTTTAAAAGTAATACAATAAAATAGTTTACAATTTAAAAATGCTTTTCTAACTGATAACCAAATAACCACCAACTTCCTTTAAGAAGCTCTACTTGTAAAAAAACTATTTCCAAAAGATCTATTTGAAGAAGCTATATCAAATGAAACCTAAAGAACTTTTGATTAACTTAATAATTTTTACAAAAGTGATAATAACATTTCAAGTGGTTAACAATTAAGTACCTTTAATCCTTTAGCAAGTGAGAATGATTTGATAAAAACAAATGAATGTTCAAATTTTCGGTTGGAAGGATTCAAAAAGTTTAAGAAAATGAAAAAGAAGAAAGATTTTATTGATTTAAAGGATGAGGTTGACAAGTATTTCATAAAGTTCGATGAACAATTGGATGATGGGAACTTTGATGTTTTGAGTTGGTGAAAAGTTAATTCTTTGAAGTATAAGGCTTTATCTTGTATTGCAAGAGATGTCTTTGCCATTCTAATGTCTAAGTGGCTTATGAGTTGGCATTTAGCATGGGAGGGTGTATTCTTGACCCTTGTAGGAGTAGTTTGACTCCAAAGATGGTGGAGATATTAGTTTACTTACAAAATTGGTTGCATTCTTGTAATATTTGTTTAGAGTTTTTTATAAAGCAATTGAAAAAGGTATATTGTTTCTTTGTCTTATTATGATAATGTTAAATGTGTAATTTTATTTAGGGATAATCCCAAAAAACCGCCTCACTTTTGATAGATTACCCATTTTTCCCCATACGGTTTCATTTTTATCCAAAATACCGCATAACTTTTAATTAAACACTCAAAACACCCCCTGAAGGCGTATGAAACGACGGTAATACCCTTGACAGTAACGGAGTATGTTAGATGGATAAAGTTGACCATTTGACTCCAGGGGTAAAAGCGAAAATGCGAAAAAAAGTTAAAAAAAAAAACATATTAATTAATTAAAATATGAAAATTTAAAATAAATAAATTATAAAAAATATAAAAAAAAATTAAATTAAAAAATTAGATAAAAATAAATTTTTCTCAGTCACTCACCACTTTTCCCCTCTAACCTCACCGATCTTTCTCTCTCTCTCCCTAACCTCACTGCTTGTGCTCCGTCGCTCGCTGTCGCCTTCACCATACATTCACCACCAACCTCTCTCTCGTCGACTCCTCTTCATCTCTCTCTCTTCGGCACCGCCGCCACCGCCACTTCTTTCTCACCTCTCCTCTCATCTTTCTTTTTAGTGAACCCAAACAACTGGGTTCGAACCTAGACGAACCCTCATCTGGGTTCGGACCCAGATGAGAGTTCGTCTGGGTTCAAACCCATGAACCCTCGTCTGGGTTCGAACCCAGTTGAGGGTTCGTTTGGGTTCGAACCCAGTTATCTGGTTTCGAACCCAGATGAGACGAGATGAGCGTTCGTCTCGTTTGGGTTCGAACCCAGAAGAGACGATTCCTCATTTGGGTTCGAACCCAGATGAGACGAACCCTCATTTGGGTTCGAAGCCAGATGAGGGTTCCAGACGAACCCTCATCTGGCTTCGAACCCAGATAAGGGTTCGTCTCATCTGGGTTCGAACCCAGAAGAGACGAACCCAGATGAGCGTTCGTCTCGTCTGGGTTCGAACCCAGAAGAGACGAATCCTCATCTGGGTTCGAAGCCAGATGAGGGTTCTGGGTTCAATTGAACTTTCAACTGGGTTACTGGGTTCGAACCCAGATGAACCTAGTTGAAGGTTTGGTGTTTGATGATATTTGATGATTTTTATAATTTTTGGGTTTCCAGGAGTGCTTGATGGTGTTTGATGATTTAATTTTTCAATCTTTGTGGGTTTATTGATTGATTATTGTTCAATGTGGCTTTACTGATTTGTTGTTGATGGTTGTGGGTATACTGATTTATTGTGATGGTTGTGGTCTGGACAATGTGATGATGGAATGGCTATGATGGTTGTGGTCTGGACGATGTGATGATGGAATGGCTATGGAGATCCAGAACCTGGATCTCCAAATTTTTTTTTTTCGGTTGAAAATTTTTTATTTTAAAATATCATTTTATAATTATTTTACCTTTAATTAAAAATTTGAGGGGTAAAAGTGTCTTTTTATTATATATTCAAATTTTCTATCAATTTTGTAACAGATGGAGTATTTTGAATAAAAATGAAACCGTATGGGGGAAAATGGGTAATCTATCAAAAGTGAGGGGGTTTTTTGGGATTATCCCTTTTATTTATTACTAATATTTTGTCTTTCCATTGATGTAGAGATGGAAGTCAGCATATTATTGGAGCATATGATGTGGATTGATCATGTTTTCATATTATTAAGGTAATTATTATAAGTAAAAAGCTAATATTTTTTTATTTAAAAAAACTTATATTTTACTAAATTTTTATTCTTATTAGTATGGTTTTAAATGCTTAAGTTGAAAACTTGTTAGCTTACATGTTTTGTTTGATGTTAGATGTGGTGTATGCAGTTTATGTTTTAAATCAAACTGCTAAGACTATGGGAGCTATCAATTGGACTTTGATTTTTGATGCCTGTGTAGATTATAGTTGATATCAAACAAATTGTGTTGACGGATCCTATTAGAACTATTGTGCCGTAAGATTTTTTTTTTTTTTTGTGTCTTTGTGGTGGATTGAACTTTTCTTTTTAATATGTATTGGGTTAAACTTTTATTTGTAATCTTTGAATCTTTATTTGTGGTGAATTAAACTTTTATATGTGATGATGTAATAACAAGAAAACTAATTGTAATCAACAAGTACTTTATGCATTTTAACTAATCAAATGTCTAATCTGATCAACCCAACCAAATCTAACCTGACTGTTGGATTGGCTTGGGTTGAAAAATTTCCAACCCAACCTGTTGGGTCATTTATTACCTTTTCTATATTCAATTTGTCTATTACTTATATTATATTTTTAAGTAGAACTAGTACTTCTATTTTTTTTTAGTGTTTTTGTGTTTAAATTTAGGTTTTGAGAAGAAAATGATAGAATCGAAGGATTTTTGAAGATTAATGCAGCTTAAGGAAATCGGAGAAACTGGAGAAATTAGAAGGGTAATTATGCAAAATGTTATTTAAATCTGAATTGAAAAAGAAAACTGAATGTAAAACCCAGAATTTTCTTCTTTATGAGGAATAAATTTTTTTGATGAATAGTATTTTTGATTAATAGTATTTTTGAATAAATAGTATTTTCGAGTGAATAGTAATTTTTGGGAAACAGACCTTGAAAATTATTAAAACTGATTTTTATAATGAATAGTAATATCGTGTGAATAGTATTTTCGGAACGAAAAGTATCAGTGTGAATAGTATTTTTTGAAAAGTGAACCCCGAAAATCAGAAGTTCCAGAACAGTTATTGAAGTCTAATAAAACTGAAATAGATCAAAAATGAGTTCATCCGAGTAGATTTTAAGGACTCTGAAAATTTTTGGATGGAAATACGGAAATACCCTTTTTGGAGAAATAGGAATATTAAGGGTTTTATACCTATTCGAAATATTTTTAAAAGCATGAGATTGAAAGATAAGATACCCAATTAAAATATTGCATGGTCAATGATAATAGAATTACCATAAAATATTTTTGAAATTTATTTAGACATGAATTAGAATTAAATACAAAGGAGGATAAAATAAACATTTCAATTTAAGCATACATGGAAATGGTATGAGCATCACATGAAAAGAATTGGACAAGTAGCACAATCCATGTGAACTTGAATGGAGGAGTGACAAACAAAACATGATAAATTTAAGGTACTAAAATGACTAAAATGCCCTCATTGATAGAATAATAAAGTCATTAAAATTTTTTCAGATATGTAATCAAATATTAGTAAAGTTTTCAAACCGATCGGAAATAAATTCGAATCCAAAAAATAATGCAAGGATTTATTAAAGTTTGAGATATAATTGGAGTCAAATAAATTTTCATGATAAGACATAATTAAATGAAACAATTAGAGATTACATGAGGAAATTTTTAGAATTGAAATTTTGAGTGCAAAATGAAGCAAAATTGAGGGCTAAAATTGGCATTAAAATGTATGGCATGAATGGTAATTTATTTACCAACTTAAGGGACAATTGTGTAAGTAAATTAAAGCTTTAAAAATTGAAGAAGAAATCAAGAAGAAGTGCAGTAAGTGGAACATGGCAAAAGAGGAAACAAGACAGCAGAAAACAAGACAGGAAGCATGAAAATTGGGGCCAGTTTTGTCAATTCAAATAAGTGGCATACATTGTAATTAAATGACACAGCTGAGGGGCAAACAATGAAGAGATGGATATTTATATAAGTGAAGAAGTGACTGGAAAAATCAAGAAGAATGCAACAGAAACCAAGGAAGGTAGCAACTGAAGAAACTACAAAGGATTCACGGCCAAGCTGAAATAGAGCAGAAAACAGCCCATTTTCAAGTGGTTCCAAGCCAATGAAAGGTGGGCAACAAGCCTAGGGGTGTTATACAACTTGGGTTTTAAAGCTTCAATCTTATGGGAAAAGCAAAGCAAGGGTTCAAGGCAGCTTGGTAAGTATTTTAGCTAAGATAAACTCTTGATTTGAAGTGGAATTGAGGTGGTTTGTGTTGGGTTTTATGCCCTAAGAGCTTGTAATAATGTAAACGGTTTTATAAATAATAAAGTATTCATTTTATTCAATTTATATATTTTGCAAAAAATTGTATATATCATGAGAAACATCCTTGATTACCAATGTAATTTCAAACTAAGTATATAAGTGTTATATGTAGGTGGATTTAGTTTGAAATAAGTAATCTAAAGAGTCCGTAGAAAGCAAATAAAGTTAGGTACTTTATTTATGGTAAATCTAAAGTTGCGGTCCATTTTGTATTCGGTACAATAGTCTTATCTGAGACTATTCATGTAGTGACATGAAAATGGAGGCATCTTATATAATATAGATTACATAGGACTGGACCACGATAAATATAAGTCTATTATCAATATCCGTTAAACTTAGAGATTTATATTTATCAACCAGATGATCATATTTGAATTGATTTTAATCTTGAGTGTATTATAGACTCCTGCTTGTTGAGTTATATCCTTTAATTTACATGGGTGAGATCGGTGTAGATGTCCGGTCAATAACTTCGTACTTTGGAGATATGATTTAGTAAGTAGTTGGGAACATTCTACACGATAGTGGAATCCATTCTTTCTTGTGAGAAATAGAGAAGTAGTTCCCTTAAGGGTTGATTCAGGTCTTCAATAATATGAGCGCTCAACTTTCCATTCATATGAAAATGGAAAGATAAATTCATAAGTTGTTATGGATATATTGTTCATTAGAGAATCAATGGTAATTAAGGATTAAGAAATAATTAGAGTGGTAAAACAGACATTTTGACCTAGCTCTAATTATGAACTATTTATGGAGACTCAAATCATATGTAGTGATTAAATCAATGGACACTGAAAATTTCAAATTGTATAAAAATATCTACAATTTTGAGAGTGCAATCTTAGGTTTTTAGTGGAGTAACTCTAAGATTAATAATAGTGAATTATTAATTAAAAAGCTTAATTAATAATTTCGATATTATTGAAACTCAAAACTGTAGGTCCATCGGGTCCCTTTAATAGCTCATTTCACTATAAAAAAACTTGTATATAGAATATTGTAATTGGACCGTCCAATTACAATTGTTACGTAAGTAGTAAAATTTATGTTCATTTAATATTTGAATAATATTGATTATTCAAATTATTTAATAATTAATTAGTTAATTATTAATTATGAATTAATAATTATTTAATTAATTTTATAAGAGGTCTTGAATTCGATTCTCAGCAGTGACCTGATATAAATTAATTATGAATTAATTACAGGTCACAAGTTTAATTTTACAATGTAACATGAATTAATTTTGAATTAATTATGTTATAAGGGGCAAAAGTTTAATTTTAATTAACATGAGATTTAATATTAATTATGATTAATTAAAACCCTAAGTAGTTGCCTATAAATAGAAAGAAATAGTTTTCTTTTCCTAACAGAAGTAATTTTTGGTTTTGCTGTACATTCTTTGAAACAGAAAGAAAAAAGTTTTCTACAGCATAATACAGAGAAGAAGAATCTGTATCTTTCTTCTCTGTATAACCAAAATCATATACTCACCTTTTAAATATATTATTGATTCTTTTTAGAAAAGAAATCAATAGAAAGTGAGCACAATTCTATATAATTGTGCCCACTCACTTGTTTCTTAGTGTAGAGACATATCAAGGAAGGCTAGGTGGTGAGCAATCCATAGAGATCAATACATAAAATAAAAATCTGATTTTTATTTTTTATTGTATTATTTTATTTCATTGTTTTATGGATCTAGGGTTTTTTGAGTTTTCTAAAAAATTTTAAAACTCAGTGTTCCGCAAAAAATTAATATTTTTCATAAAAATAATTGTTGTTTTTCCCTTCAGTTTGAGCTGATGAAGTGCTACCATATCTGTTAGTGTTGTTTTGAGTAAATTTTAAGTGAAAAACTTGAGTAAAACTTGTGGTATATGTGATGGGCTGCACGACCAAGGAAAATGATACATGATTCAAGTTGTGTTGATGTATTTAAATGAAAAGTTATGCATGAAATGAGTTAAAATTGTCAAGTTATAATGTTAAAATGATAAACTAAAATCATGGTAGTTTGATGTGTATAGTCTGCCAAGAGAAATGAAATGTGATGGATGTTTGTTTTAAGTGTTTTGACATGATTTATGAGCTAGTTGTTGACTGTTATGAAGTAAATTTTTGTGTGATTGAAAAGAAATGAATTGAATATGAAATGGTGAAGTATATGATCAAACTAGCCTTAGCATGCAAATGTGATGTTTTCAAAAATTTAACTTGAAATGGTATCATAATGTAATTTTTTGAATGTTATTTTGATGAGGAAAATTGAGTTACATTAATGGTGTGAGAGTTGGAATAAATTCGGTCAAGGAAGATGGAAATGATTCCAAGAATTTATTTGATGCATAAATGAGAAAATTTAGTTTCAATGGTAATGTTTTGTGTGTGTTAAAATATTAAAGTTGATGTTGAAATGAGATGTAGAAGCTTTGGTATATAAGCTGCCATGTTTTGGTTTTAGTGTATATGTTGTGATAAAAATTATTTTTGGATGAATTGGATGAGTTTATGGTTTATGTGAATGATAAAATTAAATCGAAATCAAAACGAAGACTATTGGAATGTTAAGTGATTAAATTGTACATTAATGTGTCAATAGGAGTAAATATAAATGATAAATTGTAGTTGCAAAGTTTTCTAAATATAAAATGCGAAAATATAGAGGTGATGAAAAATAAAGGGAGTCCGAAAACTTGCGCGCCATAATGAGTCAAATTAAAGAATTAGGTTAGTGTCCCTTCAAAAATGATATAAAGTAATTTTATTTCTATTTATGTGATTTTATGCTCTATGATTGAAAATCATTTATTGAAATGATTGAAATTGATTTTAAAGTTTTATGTTAAAGATTATAGATATTGAAATGTTTAAAATGATTTTAAAGTAAATAAAGTTTTTGAAACCTTCCAATGATTTTAGTAAAGCTTTAAAGTAAATATGAAATGTAATATAAAAGAAAAGAAAAGAAATTGAAATAAAAAGGTTTTATAAGCATATGGTACACTTTATAGGTATTCCAGACATGATACAGTTACAGAGGATATATCTGCTACCCGAATCCTTGAGGGTGGGTGTAAAACCCAAAACCGCGTTCGTCGGAGAGCAAAATATTTTTCCGATGGATCGCGTCCGATCGGAAAAATATAATTATCGAGTC
Organism: Dimocarpus longan; assembly: GCA_022984855.1. Lineage (NCBI taxonomy): Eukaryota > Viridiplantae > Streptophyta > Magnoliopsida > Sapindales > Sapindaceae > Dimocarpus > Dimocarpus longan. The sequence goes on from CM041021.1 coordinate 10,068,214, forward strand.
CGAAAATATTTGGAATAATTATTTTCGATTTGGAGAAATAAATTAGAGTTCGCGAAGACGGATTCAGAATTTTAAAATTTTTTCAAATGCGAAAGCGATTAAAAAGCGGATTCCAGGACGGACGGACGGAAACGAAAATCCGAGCTTGGAAGTTAAACCGAGAATGCATGGAAGGCTGTAAGAAAAATAAAGGGAATGCATGTTGGTGACACGTGTCACACATACATTGGATGAGCAATTATATATTCATATATGTAGTTGATGAAAAAAAAAAAGGAAACAAAATTATGGCATTCTCGGTCATCTATGCATTCAAAGACAAAATCATAACCAAAGCCATCATTTGGTCACCATTCTTTTATTCATTTCAAAACCGAATCCAAGCAATCTGTCAACTTCTTCTTCTTCATTCCAAAAACCGAATCCAAAGTGAGAGGATTGAAAAGAGAGATAGTGAGAGATAGAGAAGGAGTGTGCTGCCCGTGCATGCAAGCTGGAGGAAGTCAGATTGAGGTTGCTGCCATTGTCGCTGTTGTCACCTTGCTGCCAAGCTAAGTTGCTACCATCGTGAGGGTGTTGTCACGTTGCTGCAAGCTGTTGCTGTCTGACCGTGAACAAGAAGACAGCTGCTGGAGTGAAAAGGCTAAGCTTGCTGCCGTGAGCTACTGTCAGGCTTGAGGAGTTGCTGCCGAGCTGGACTTGTTGCCGTGCTGCCTTTGCTGTCACCGTTGAAGAAGCTGCTGTCACCGTTGAAGAAGCTGCTGTCACCGTCCCCAAGTGCTGCTGCCAGTGTCGCCGGTGGAGGGAGCTGCTGGCGTGAGGTAGAGCTGTTGTCGTCGCTGCCTTGTGCTGGCGTGAGGTGTCGAAGTCAGCTGCTGTCAACGCCAAGTGCTGTCTTGCTGTCTGGTGCTGCACGAGCTGACCAGCTGCTGTCACCTTGCTGCCGTGAGCTGTCCAAGCTGCTGCCGAGCTGTTGCAAGTCAAGCTGTGCTTGCGTTGCTGCCATGCTGTCACCATTCCAAGTGTTGTCGCCGTGCTGTCTTTCTGCGTTGTACTGCCTGAGCTAATCAGTTGCTGTCACGCTGCTATCACATTGCTGCTCTATTATCTTGCTGTCGATTGCATGTGTGTGTGTGCTGTCTTGCGTGAGCTGTTGAGCTGAAACGTGATTGTTCACCTTGAATCAGGTGCTGTTATTGTAAGCTGTTGCCGATCAGTGGTTAGGCCAAGAATCCATTTCAGATCTGAAGCAAAACATCATATATGGGGACAGCTTGCTGCCGAGAACGTGCGAGAGTTTCGTCGCCGTTCGGAAGTTGTTCGGAGCGAAAATAGTAAGGTAAGTGCTGCCCCATTTCCGTTATAGAGATGTTTAGTAATTAGTAATGTGATTTTGAGAATAGAGTAGAGATAAATGATGATATTATGCTTGGGACTAGGATTGGGAACCTCGTTAATGCGGAGGTTCGTTCGTTTTGTTGTTTCGGTTGGTTTTGAATGATTTGGTAAACGATCGTATTCGTTGCGAGTTTTGTATATGGGCTGTTATGAGATGTGTAGGGGTTATTGAGTTATGTTTTTAGTTTCGCATTCATTATCGCGGAAAATAGATAATATTAGAGTGTTTTAAAGTATCGGATATTCGTTCGGTTATTTAGAAATCGTTTCCGAGCGTTTCGGTTGAATTTTTCCACGAATGCGAGCGTTGTTAGTTTATGATTTTCGTTGTCGAATATAAAAGGATTGTGAATGTTATCTCGCTGCCCCGAGATTGTTATTAAGCCCTTAAAGTGTTTCAGTTGAAGTAAGGATAGTTCGAGTTTTAAATAAGTTAATTGGATAGTTTTTAAGTCGCGATATCGAATCGGTTTGAAATAGTTTTCGCGTGCAAATATGAGTTTTCCGTTTTGTTATTGTGCGAGGATAGTCACTTGATTATTGTGTTTATAAATCCTCGTATGGCTTAAGTTTAGTTACGCGCGAATTATGTTTTAACGACATCTCGATCGAAATCAATTGTAGGTGAATCGGGAATCGAACGAGAGCCGTAACGGGAAACAGTGATAAGTATTTTGGAAGCAAGTTGTGAGTGTAGATTTTTAAAAGTTTTCATACATTCTATTTTATGAATGCAATCAGTTTTAGCAAGTAAAAGATTTTGAGATTCTAGTAAAAGTTTATAGTTTTCAGTTTATCGTTTATAAATGCATGTATATTTTTATATGAGATGCTATGAATATGTTTATATTCTTTAGTAAAGTAATTGAGTAAGTTGAAATTATATACATGCATAGAGATAGTATTTGTGAAAGTTAATTTGCAATATTACAGCATATTGTCGAGATTTCATTTTGTATATGCCTATGGTTTACCCTAGCCCCTAAGATTACACCCGGCCGAAAGTATTCTATACGTGTACGGTAGTTGGGGGGAGTTACTAACTTTGGGGGGATCGAGTCTGTCAGTCACCCTCTGCACGTATGGGATAGTGTAGATCTGCCTGATGTTGGAGGGATTCGCGATCCCAGAGTTGTATCCACATCTGCGACTACACATGGTGAGAGTTCCTCTATCTTAGTGGCGTGTCTTCGCACCGTCATGAAGGACGAGTTTTCCCTGGGTTGCCAGATAAGGCTAGGAAGAAAATAAGAAAAGTTTTAAGAAAAGTTTGATGAGTAACTTTCACATGTTTTTAAAAGAGAATCCAGTTTTCGGAAAAAGTAAGTAAGTAATAGTTTTCTCATTTATTTTTGGGAGGAATAGTATTTTTAAGCAAAAGTACAGTTTATGTAAACTTACCTACTCACTGAGTTATTCTCATCACTGTTTTCTTGTTTTCTTAAAAACCCCCCTCAGGTGCAGGTGCGAGTAGCGCGGTTGACGTATCTCCTTCGGATGGACAGGCCACGGACAGGCCAACTAGACACGCGTGACCAGACTGCACTATTTTCTAGCATAGCATCATGTATTGTATTTAATATCATTTTCCAGATTCTCTAGTTTTGTAAATATTATTTTGAGTTAAGGATTTCATGTAAAGATCATGCATGTCGTTTTTAAGATTTATTCAAGTTACTTCCGCTTAATTGCATGATTATGAGTTTAAAAATAGCAGGAGGCCTATTGATTATAGAAATTGTTTGTGAATACAATTATACAAGTTTTATGAGATATTTTACAGGGTGGAATTTCAGAAAAACAGCCGTTGTGCTGCCGGTTTTCTATGAAAATCCTATTTTCATAAAGTTATTTTCAACGAACAAAATTCCCACTCTTTTTCATAAACAAAAGGATTTCAAGTATTTTAAAAAAGAAAAGAGGCTTAGCTTCACGGGAACTTTCCAGTCAGAGCAGATCTTGACTGAACAACCACCGTGGGGTTGCCGGGCAGGTCGCCTAGCTAATAGTTAGAAAGGGGCCTGTCAGTAGGCCCACGAAAGCCTAAGAGAAAGGGTAGTCGAGCTAGTCGCATCGGAATCCATGAGGGTCGAGGTCGCGACCCAAGAGTGGGGATGGATTGAGCTCGTTATATAAAAAGGTTATCCCATCAGATACTCTGGGGATGGTGGTTTTGTCCCACCCAGAGATTTACAGAGCTATAGAGATTTTCGGTCAAAGTACCCGAATCCATGCATAGCAATGTCAGGGAGAGTCTATCACTAACAACGGGAGGGACTGAGTCAGTGAGTCCTATTAGTTTGTCATCCATGCACGAATTTGAGGTGTATTAAAGCTAGCGTCCTACCGGACAGGGGGCCGTAGAGGCGTGAGTAATAGATCTTTCGCTCGTATGTAGGGTACCACCATTTTACAGAGATTAACAGTGGCTGATTAGTTTCTTATATATATACAGAGATTTTCTGGAAATTTATTGTCGTCATTATTTATATTTTACAGTAAAGTATTGAAAAGTATTTTAAGGAAATTTTCAGAATTTAGTTTTATAAAACATAAAGTACAGTTTTAAAGAAAAGTTTATAAAGCATAAAGCACTATTTTAAATAAAGTTTATAAATATATTTTAAAAAAACTTTCGGGAGGTTTATTCTATAAAGCAAAAATAAAACAAAATTTTTAGGATACTCACTGAGTTTTTTTAGCTCACTCTTTATTTTATGTATAAGTACTATAAATGTTTTCAAAGTTAAATGCTTGTAAAAAATATATATATGCATTAATTTATTCATTTGTATATATATTTTGAAAAATATATAAATGTACATATATGCATGACCTGGATTTATTTTAAATGCCTTTGAATTGAATGCATATTTGGGTTCGCTTGTGGTTTTGAATTAAAAAAGGGTCTGAAGCGCAGAAGTTGAGAAAATATATGTTTTAGAAGTGTTTGAAATTCCTTTGAAATTTTGCAGAGTGGCATACTTAGAAATACAGTCGTTATACTGTTTAAATTTTTACTAAATGTATTTTACAAATAAATGAAAAAAAAAATTCCAACGCGTTTTTGTTTTTTGAAAGAGCTTTAAAAAAAAAAAAAAAAGATTTACGGTAAAATAAACGACTTAACTTCACGAGAACTTTTCAGTTAGATCAGATTTTCTTTGGGAGGCTACCGTGGGACTGCCGATAGTACGGAAATAAAGGTATAAGAACAAGGCCCATCATGGAATTCAATTTAATTTAGGATTTCTTTTAGTACAGGAATTCAAATAAGAAAATAAGTTCAAAGAGAATTTAGATAATCATTGAATAATTGGAGAAGAATTAAATAAGGATTAAAAAATGTGCTATAATGAAATCAAATTGGTATAAAATAAGAAATTGGATTTGGAATTGTTCGAGAAGAAAATTGCAGAATTTTTGGGCAGAAAGTGACGTGACTTGCGGGACCTCATACAAAGTGCACAATTCAAGTTATGTGAGTCATAATCTATCAAATTAAAGTCTCAGATGTCTAGTTTCTATAGCCACTTAATGCTTTGTCAATGGAATTTTCTAGAGAAAATTATGACCGATTTAGTGCTTGAAAGTTATATTTGCATAAGACCTAACAACTATAGGAAAATATAAAAAATTTGGGTTTCCTCTTTTAGCAGTCCTAATAAACTTTCTAAACCTTGTTACATTCTATTTAAATGAGTTAAGCAAATTAAGAATTGTTTTAGTCCAAAAACAAAAAAGATTCACTTTCCATATCAGAACTTGATTCCAAATCAAAGTTAGAAGTGGAATTTAGTTCCAAATCTTGGCTCTCAAGGATTGGATGCCTATAAATTGGTGTTTTCACCACTCAATTTACACACACATCGGAGACAGAGAGGAGAGTTGTAGCAAGGAGTTCGAGGCTTCAATTTTATCTTTTCTTTTAAGTTTAAATTTTCTTTTTATGTTTATATAGTTAGTTTATTAGTTAGAGCTAATTTGAAGCTCTAGACATGAATTCAATTTGTTTATCTTTTTAATAAAAGTTTATATTTCACATGGTAAAATTAATGTTTCTTGTTTAATTTTATTCTATTTATTATTTTTCTTTGACCAATCGCCTTAAAAGCATGTTTTTAGGATTATATTGTAAGAATATAAACTGTACATCTAACATGCATATTTTTAGTTGATAACAATTGCTTACAAAGCTATTGAAGAACATTAATTCATAAAGATCTAAGATAGACACCATGTTCTAGGGTTATGTGATATTCATATTCTTTTAATTCTTAATGGTTTCCTGTTATTAAATCTAAGTAAACAGCATGCTAGTTTATAATTAGGAATACATGTATCTATGTAGACACAATGTGATTTGCATACTAACTAAGGAAGAATCAATACGACATGCAACATGACTATTAGCTCGTCGTAAATATTTTCATCATGCATTATCATAAATTTGCTTAATTAATCTTTATAACAAATTGAGAGTTATTTAGTGGTGGATAAGATATCTTAGTTAAGCTTTTATCATGGATTTTTTTTTTTTAATTTTAATTTTATGTTATAATTTTATTTAGTCTTAGTTCAATTTCAAAACCCCTTCATTTAATTTTATTGTTTTTAATCAAGTGAATTAAAACTCTTCGTGGGACCGATTCATGCTTGTCACTATACTCAATAACACGAATTGTATACTTGTAAGGTTTTTAATAAATTTGTTAGTTGAAATTTGTTAAAATTGTAACTAACAATCAACCCAACCCAACCCAGCCCGAATTAGAAAATGTCCACCCCTAACCTGAATCATGTCAAGGAAATAAGGTAGCTCAAATTGACCAACTCGTATAAAAACAACTCAAGAGCATAATGGCTTAATAGCTAGTGACAAGTCATTAGCTCGCAATTGCCTATATAGTACAAGGTTCTAGGAGCAAAAGACCTTTTATAGTCAATCAGAATTGGTATATTTCCTTATTTAAGTAAATCTTTGAAAAGAGAAAGATAATCTTATCAAAAGATCCTTAATTCTCTATAATGCACATAAGATTTGTTCAAATAGGAAGCTGTCAGAAGTACATTTTGATTTAAATATGTACATATAAATTATAGTTTTATATAAAATAGGAAGAAGAATCTTAATCTTTCCTACATTTTAGTGGAGAATCTCAATTTTTCCTACATTTTAGTGGAGAATCTCAATTTTTCCTACATTTTAGTAACCAAAACATATACAAACAAGGAACCCAAACACTATATAAAATGACCCTTTACATGTGAACAAAAAAACACATATAGACACACTATGAGTTGATAGTTCACTTTTGATAGAGGCTCTGCTAAAAACTAGTTTTTCTCTTCTATAAATAATATAATCGTATACATAGACATTATTTAAAATTCCCGAACCACATTAAAAATTCTCCCAACTCTTTACTTTCATTCTTATATCCTTATTATTTTATTTACTCACCATTATTACACCCATTCATTCATTATTAATATTCAATTGACATCGATTCGAGTGTTAACTAGTTTTTTATGTCAACATTTTGAGTTGCCTTGGTGGTACCACCAGTTTTGCAACCAAAACAGTTACAAGGTTATTGGTTCAAATCATGGGGATGCCACTCTATGGTTCAAGGAGGACACGCCAGCACCCAAATTCCACCACACCCCTCCAGAGGTCATACCAAAACCCAACATTCCAACTAAGAGTCCAAATGTGGTGTCAACATAATATAAATCTACTTGTGTTTTTAGCACTTTTGAATTTTGCTAAAGACTAAATGTTAACTGAAATTCAAATAACTATTTATTTGTTTATTTATTTTTATCTTTTAATGTAGTGTTAACTTGGTTGTTTTGTAAAGATAAAATTATTTAAAAATAAGTAATTTGATATAAATATTTTTGAAATATTACGATGTAGTAATTCGAAATTAGAATATTGTCAAGTTAAATGAGTGTTTTCTATCGTCATGTCACATTTAACGTGTACACATCTATGTCCTTGTTACTGTTGGTACATAGCTATGTATCTATATGTAATATGGTACAAAGAACTAAAAATAAATAATTCAACAAATCTTAAACCATTTTTATGTAATGTCAATAAGATTTTTTTTTCTTAATTAAATATTTAAAAATACTGATATAAAAATGATTTTTACTTTGTCTAACAGAGAAAAATAAATTCAACAATTATGTTGAAAGTGACAATATAACTCTACACAAGTTGAAGGCAAAAATTTGTTTCACAAAAAATTAGTATAAAATAGAAAATATGTTATTTTTTGAATGATAGTCTTGAAAATAATAATTTAAGTATAATAGTAGTCATATAGAACTTATGAAGAATTATTTACAACAAAATTCAAACAATAATGAAAAAATTAATAAGTTTTTAGTTAGTCTATTTTATGTGCATTTGTTTTTTCACTTTTCCTACTTCTTTCATATATATATATATATATATACATATATATATATGTCCCACCTTTTTTTTGTTTTTTGGTAAATTTCTCTATAGTTGTAGTAAGAAAATGAATTCATTTTATTTGCAATTACATAGAAAGTAAGAATATTTACTGCAATTTGCCCTTTTTCATGAAATTAGAATTTATTATTATGTAAACAAGTTTTGTTAGTTTTGTTCACTACGGTTGTACTAAACAAAATATCAGACTTAGGAAAAAAAAAATCTTTTAGCACATATGATTGTGAATTTCTCTATCATACAAAATATTGAAGTTTAATTCTCACCAAATATATATTATAGTATTTGCGTGATAGTAGCACATGTATAATTGAATTAGAGTATAACTACTCCCATTCATAGAGGAGTATAGATGTCGACTGTGCAAGTATTGTTGAATTGGAGTTAGGGGTGAGCATATTAAACCTGACCTGACCAAGTATTGTATGAGTATAACTACTTCTATTCATGGGAATATGTAGGGGGAGTATATATGTTAGCTACATAAGCATTAAATGAGTATGTAGGTCAGCTACACAAGTATTGTTGAATTGAAGTATAACTACTGCCATTCATGTAAGTATATATTTCAACATTGTTGAATTTAGAGTAGATATTTGCATCTCATAAGGATTGTTTGATATTAATAAATCATGACACATATTTGATCAATTCGCTCTTGGTTTAAAAAAAAGTATAGTACTAAATTAACACTAATTCTAATGTTCTTAAGGGGGCTTTCACAATTGAATTATGGGAATAGATTTCAATGTTTAAAATCTTCTCCATTTCCAAAGGGCAAAAACCATTTTTCATTTTTAAATTTTAAGAAAATAGTCAAATTTTTAACTATGGGTCGAAAAATGATAAAATTATCCCTAAAGTTTCGAAAAGTATCAAAGTAATCTCTCATATCAGTTCATTTAACTAATGGTCAAACAAACATAACTATGATTGTTAGGGGTTTTATGGACAATATATAATTTGATTAATAGATAAAAAATTGAAATTGTGGGGTCCAGGATTTGCCTATACTGGGGTCCCCTTGGGCTGGCCCAGGTTTGCCCCGCGAGCCCACTCACTAGGTACTGTCCCTGGTCAGGGGATTTCTCTCGCCTCCCCCAGCTGCCACTCGAACCTCTGACCCTCAAGGATATGAGTGTTTAACTTGCAAGCTGGGTACCAATTGAGCTACTAGCTCAATTGGTACCCAACTTGCAAGTTAAACACTCATATCCTTGAGGGTCAGAGGTTCGAGTGGCAGCTGGGGGAGGCGAGAGAAATCCCCTGACCAGGGACAGTACCTAGTGAGTGGGCTCGCGGGGCAAACCTGGGCCAGCCCAAGGGGACCCCAGTATAGGCAAATCCCGGACCCCACAATAAAAAGGTAGCTCAATTGATACCCAGCTTACAAGTTAAACACTCATATCCTTGAGGGTCAGAGGTTCGAGTGGCAGCTGGGGGAGGCGAAGCAAATCCCCTGACTAGGGACAGTACCTAGTGAGTGGGCTTGCGGGGCAAACCTGGGCCAGCCCAAGGGGACCCCAGTATAGGCAAATCCCGGACCCCACAATAAAAAGGCGCATTTTTATTGTGGGGTTCGGGATTTGCCTATACTGGGCTCTCCTCGAGCTGGCCCAGGTTTGCCCCGCGAGCCCACTCACTTGGATATCTCGGCCCCCCTCACCGATTTCTTTCGCCTCCACAGGTGCTCGAGCTAGTAGCTCAATTGGTAGCAGGTGTGCTTCCCATTTGCCTAAGACCCTTAGGGCATGGGTTCGAGCACCTGTGGAGGCGAAAGAAATCAGTGAGGGGGGCCGAGATATCCAAGTGAGTGGGCTCGCGGGGCAAACCTGGGCCAGCTCGAGGAGAGCCCAGTATAGGCAAATCCCGGACCCCACAGAAATAAAAAAAAGAACATGTGTCAACCAATGAATGGTGAAATAATAAAAATATAAAATAAACAAAAAGTTAAAAAAAAAGACCAATTAAAAAGAAATTGAAAAACAAAAGGATAAAAAAAAACTTTGTACTGGTGAAAAATGAGAACCAATCACGACGGACAACATGGATTTAAAAGAACTAGACACTTCATAGAATCAAGCAGTCTTCGGGCGAAGGCATAACTAATAGGTAGGAAAAAGATTGGCCTTCGAGCAAAGAATCACTAGTAGGGAAGCTATTTATCCAGCTCACAAATGTTAAGCAAAAGAAAAATGGATGGACAAGTGGAGTGTGATATCCATTTTTGAATCTAGTATTGTAAATGAATTGTATAAGCAGTGTAAATGTATTGTATTAGAATGCCCTTATTTATGGAATAATAAAATTGTTAAATTTTTTTAATACATAATCGAATACTAGTGGAATTTTCGAACGGATCGAAAATAAATTCGAATCTGAAAAAGTGATATGGTGATTATTAAAGTATATGATGGAATTATTGATAAAGGAATTTCCATAAAAAGGGCATGATTAAATGAATTAATTAGAAATGATACAAGGGCATTTTAGAATTGAAAGAGTTTGAATGCATAAATATAGAAAGAATTAGGGCTAAAAAGTTAAATTGAATGAATGACATGATTTGTAATTTATTCACAAACTTGAGGGGCAATTATTTAAGTCAATAAAAGCTACATAAAGTAAAGAAATCAGAATGAACAACCAAAAGAAACCAGAAGACTCACGGCAAAAACCAAAATTAGAAAAAAGAGAAAACTACAAGGGAAACTCACGGTTGAAACAGAGCAGAAACATACCTGGAGCAGCAGTCAATTTCACACATTTTTCAAGTGATTTCAAGCCAATAAAAGGTGTAGAACAAATCTAAGAACAATATTCAACAAAGGTGAGTGAATTTCAAGTGAAAAAGAGTGAGTTTCCATGATGTTTTAGTGTAAAAAATTTGATGTAAAGTTGTCAAAGGGATGTTTGGTGTTCTAATGGAATTTGTATGCATGGATTTGAGGTTTTGAAACTTCAATCTTGAAGGAAAGCAAAGCAAGTGATTCAAGACAGTTTTGGTAAGCAACTAACTAAGTTGATTTTGTGATTTAAAGTGTGATTAGTGTTGTTTAAAATGATAATCTATTGTCATAGTTATTAGTGTGATTTTAATTGAATTTCAAGTGAGAGACTTGAAGAAGTTTTGATAATATGATGAATATAGGTCACGACTAAAGAAGGATGTGTGTGATTCAAGTGTGTTTGATTGTTTTGAATAATTTTTTGATGCATGAAAACATGTTAAATTGTCAAGTAAATAAGGTTGAAACGAAAAACTAAAAGCATGGTGAACTATTTGTGACATATTCGGCCAAGGAAGATTGACATGATGGATGATTGTTTTTATGTGTTTTTGGCATGAATTCTGGGCCGTTTCGATGGTTGTTTTAATAATGAAGTTGGCTTCAAAATTGAAAGAAATGAATTGATTCTGAGCATATTAAAGTGTTATACAATTATTTTTGAAAGATTTGGATGAGTTTATGTTATATGGATGACAGAAATAACTTGAAAATGAAAGAAAAGTCATTAGAATGTTAAATAGCCACTTTACGATCAAACTTTCCATAATTATGAAAGTTTAATGTTTTATGGAAATGTTTATGCAGCAGTGAATTAGTTGTTAAGTATGAGATGTGAAAATATATAGATGATGGGAAATATAGGAAGTTCAAAAATTTCGCGCTATAGTGAGGTGAGTTAAAGAAATAGGTGAGTGTCCATTTCAAAATCATTTAGAATAATTGTATCGTTATTCGATTTGATTTCATATTTTATGTTTAAAGATTATATATATTGAAATGTTTAGAAATGCTTTAAAGAAAATAAAGTGATTGAAATCTCCTATATGATTTATTAAACGTTTTTGCGAAATGTAAAATGTGATATAAAGAAAAGCAATTAAAATAGAAATGTTTTATAAATCTATGGTACTCTCGATTGATATTCCAGACATGATAAAGTTAAAGATAGATCAGGATACAGTACCTGCTACCCGAATCCTTTAGAGCTGAGGCCCAAGAGAGGGGGTAGCAGGGGGATTACATTCGAATCCATAAGGATCAAGGTCGAGGCCCAAAAGTGGGGATAGACCAACCCGTTACATAAAATGGTTGTCCTATTCAGGGACACACAGAGTAATCTGGTCAGAGTACTTGAATTCGTATATGACAGTATTAGGAGCGCTTGTTACTAACAGCATAAGGGACTGAGTTAGTTAGTCCAATTAGTGTGTTGTCCATGTACGAATTAAAGTAAATTATAGCTAGCGCTTTACCAAACAGGAGGCTGAAGCGAAGGCAACTTCCATGGAGGTAATGGGTCCCTCTTCCTTATCTAACTAGACAGCCCGCCTGACAACCCCACAGTGGCCTTCCAATTGGAATATGCTCCAGCTAGAAGGTTCCCATGAAGTTAAGTCTTTTTCTTTGTTTAAATCTTTTTAAAACTTGTTAAAAACTTTTTCAATTACAAAAATGAGTGAAAATTTTTCTTTTTAAATTAACTTTTGCAAAATAGATTTATAAAAAATCAGGCAGCACAACGGCTGTTTTTCAAAGATTTCTACCATGCAAAATCTCATAAAAACCTATACACTTTAAAATCATTCAAGTCTCAACTATTGGGCCTCAGGCCCTCTTTCTTGTTCCAACAATCCCAAACAAGGTTCAATTCAAATCAAAAGATAACTACGAAATATTTCGATTAAACTAAAACATCATGCACACATATAATTTCAAAAACATAATTGTATACAGCGTTCGAAACGATATTTACAACTAGTACCAAATTTAAAACCATATAACAAACTTAAAATTTGTGGATGTACATGATAATTTTGAAAACAATTTAGTGCAGTTACGTCACATCTCTAACTCCCCTGCACGTCCGACAGAGATGCTTCCTTTGGTTTGCTCGTACCTGTACCTGGAGAGGATTTTTATAAAAACAAGAAAAAGAACGATGAGTATAAACTCAATGAGTGGATAATTCTTATTAAATTATAATTTTTCGCTTATTCATTTCAAAATAGGTCGGAAAATCTACTAATTTTAGTATTATTATTATTATTATTTGAAAAATATAAAACTTACTTAATATGAATAATTACTTTTTATTTGTAACTTGTATAAAATTTATCTTTTCTTATTTTCTTAATCTTATGTCTAATCGACTTAGTTTATTTCTTTAACTAGCCTTACAAGGTAACCCATGAAAATTTATTCATGGTAGAATGAAATGTAACTCATCCCTTTTTTTAGGCCTCGGCCCTCGAGGGATTCTAGAATTATACCACTACTACGAAGAGTGGCCCACTCCTTTTTTTGGACCTTAACTCTCAAAGGATTTTAGGATGACACCACAATTTATCCGTAGGACAGAAGGTGACTCATCCCCTTTTTTGGGCCTCAGCTCTCAAGGGATTCTGGGGTGGCATCGCAATTTATCCGGGCTATCCATTTTGAGCTCCTTTCTTAGGTCTCAGCCCTCAAGGGATTCTAGGTTTTAGCTAATATTAGGGTAACCAAAGACAATTAAAATCTTTTCAATATGATTGAAACTTATACTTAGAACTTTTACAATAGCTTAGCATGAGAGCATATTGGTTTAATTCATAAATATTTGTTCTCTAGTTTATGGTTATAATTGAAATACTTTCTTTTTAAGGTAAAAGTTTAAATCATTCAAAATATCCTTAGCGTGTAGTTTCTATGCGTGTATTTCATTAAACTTTCTACGTTACTTCTAGGATAAATACGTTTATATCATACATATAAGAAACTTATACATGTATTACTATAAAGATAATAACATGCTAGGAATTCGCTTGAAAAACATAATAATTCGAGAACAACATAATATTGCATACTAAAATAACTATTACAAATATAAATATTCAATTGATAAATTCATAAAAACTTTATAAAAATTCACACTCACAACTTGCTTCCAAACAATATAAAAACTACTCCTTCTTATGCTTCCCTTTCGCTCGCCGATTCATTTACATTTTATTACGATCGAATTTCCGTTAAACTAGCGTTCGCATTAACATTTAAACTTTTAACTACGCGAGGACATCGAATCATTATTTTTTTTTAAGTCATAACGACTTTGATTATTTACACACAATATAAATTTGAAATTCTTAACATCACCAAATGATAATCACTTCGATATAAACATAATTTCATATTGAACGTGTCAAACAAAAATTTACAATCGTTCTAGTTACTTTGATTGAATTTAAATCAATATTTACGCCATCCATTTCATTCAATTATTTCCATCGCAATCACATTTAAACATATTCACTATAGTGCAAATTTCTAATCGAAACCTTAAAACACAATACTTTAGTAATTACGAAAAGTTTCGCTATAAATTATCCTTTTTAACATTCTATGCATTTCCTTTTGATTTTCAATCAATACTAAAATCAATACCATTTATTATTTCATTCAAACCATATAAAAATAAGAGTTTAATACTTCGATATACATGATATCAGATTATGACAGCTTAGTAACCATATATTCACTTTTCATTTTGACTTCAAAATTCAACAATTAAACGAGTTCAAAGAAAATTATCCAAATAACTTAGACTCAACTTAAACCATTCAAATCACCCTAAAATCACGGTTTAACTTTCCAACACACTCAAACTAAAACTATAGCAGCTTGCACACTATTTAATTTTACTTTCCATTCGTCATCCAATTAATCTATAAATCATCCGAACCACCCGAAAACCATTTATTATTATCAAGACAATACTTCAACACTTCAACACTTTCAAGCACATCGAAATTCATCATTTTCCATGGCAACACGATTGAAAATAAAAATGGGACCATAACAGGCCCTACATAACAGAATTTGGCAATCTTTTCAACATCAAAATTCATTCATTTTCACACTAAAATCACGTGCAATTGAACCTCCACACTAATGAGGTTCCAAATCCTAAAACCCAAGCATTTTATCATGAAATTCATCCAATATCACAATCTAAATATTTTCAACAAAATGAGAATCATGAAAACACAAACTTACCTTTTGAAATAACTCAAAAACACCTCAAATCCCACATACAAGCTACTGGTCATATTTTTTTCTCCTTAGCCGTGAGCTTCTTTCAATCCAAATAGCTCTCAAACTTAAAAAAATCACTCAAATGAACTTGAAAATTTAACAAGGGCAGCAACTTACCTTAATGGATTTGCATGTATTAAAATTTGCTCATGGTCTCTAAATCACCATGCATGGCTGTCAAACTTCATGGTTCTTCATGTTAAGCTCTCAACCTTAACTTTTTTTTTTCTTTCTTGGTTTTGGTCTGTTTCTCGAAAATTGAGCAGCTCTCAGTCTTATCTCCTTCTTGGATTTGAGCTGCTTTTGAGGACCAAAACACCTTTCTTGATTTGCTTTTTGACAGAGAGTTTATCTTTCCCTCTCACTCTTGGCTTTTCCTTCTCTCTTTAGATGGTGCTCTCGGTTTTGGTTACTTAATGTCTCTCTCTCTTGATTTGTTCTAAGTTTGACCGAATGCAAAGGAAATGACTCACTAGCTTCATGTTTCTTCTTTTCAATTAATTATATATATTCCTCCTAAGTCCATAACACTTGTCTTTCATTCACCCATTAAATAACACCACTTGTCACAAAGTCGTTATGCATGCACGACACGTGGCACACATGCACACATTCACTCTACTTAGCATTTTTCATGCATGATTCCATTCTGGTTCCGCATTTGAATTCGTTTTCGTCCATCTGGATATTCTATTATAACTCAATTTTACATCTGAAAATTATTATTGAATTCGATTTCACTTCCGGGTACTCTAACTTATTTTATTTCTCCAAACTTATTTTATATGGTCCTAAAACGAAAAGAATATTTCTGTTCGAAAATCTTCAGATCACTAAAAATCTATCCGAATGGATTTGTTTTCGACTCGCTTCAGTTTCTTTTAACTTTAATATTAATTTCGAAACTTTTTATTTATTAAGTTCACTTTCTGAAAATTATTATTTCCACAGACACTTCCCATTCGGAAACATTGTTCATTAGAAAAATAATAATTATTTTTCATAAGACGAAGTTTTGGGCTTTATGGAAGGCCTGAGCAATAGTAAATCCTACTCATATTTAAGATACCATACGATATGGGCAAAAAGTGGATGACCCATTTTTATATAGAGATTTTTCAAAAGTTTTATTGCCACTACTGTTTATGTTTTACAGCAAAGGATTTTAAAGCATTTTAAAATAATTTTTTGAAATCGATTTTATAAAGTATAATTAACAGTTTTAAAGAAAGCGAAACTGATTTTATTTTTATAGTATTAAATTGTTTATGAATATGTTTAAACATTTTTGGGTGAGGTTAGATATTAGAAAACAAAAGCAAGATAGAAATTTTACGACACGTACTGAGCTTGTTTAGCTCACCCATATTTTATGTTTTATAAACAAAATCTCACCAGGGATAGGTACAGAGACTAATGCATCTATAACAGGGACTCCGACACAGGATTATACGAACTGAGTCGTGCGTGCTGTTATGTTTATATATATAAATGTTATAGATATTTCAAAAGAATTGAATGGTTGTAAAGTATATATATTCATTTGTATATAATTTGGAAAATGTATAATTGTATATGCATGACATGTGATTGATTTTTTTAATTGCCCTTGAATCCGAATTACATATTTGAGGTTATTTGTGACTTTAAAATAAGAAGGGCCTGAGGCTCAAAAGTTGAGAAATTGTATGTTTTAGAAATATATAAATTTTTTATGATTTGTTACAGGATGGCATATTGAGAAAAACAAACGTTATGCTGCCCAAATTTTTATTAAATCTATTTTATAATTTAGGACGAAAAAAAAATTTCCATCCGTTTCCATTTAAAAACAAAATTTCGTAAAGATTTACATTAAAGTAAAATGGTTTAGCTTTACGGGAACCTTTCAGTTTGATCAGATATCCTCTAGAAGGCTACCGTAGGGTTACCGACGGGTTGTCGATTGTATGAAAATAGAGATATAGGAATGAGGCCTGTCATGGAGAATACCTTTACATGTATAGTGACTTCTGAAAAGTGGATTTCACTCCCTTATAAATAAGTAACTTTCCATTGTTTTATAGAGAGTTTTTATTAGACTTTTTATGAGAGAAATTTATGTAGAGAGAAGTTACTGACTTAGCTATTGGAAGGTGCTCCGAAGTCAACCGAGCCATTTAAAGTCAGTTTATCTGTTTTTCAGGTTTTGTAGTAATCCGATATCATCTTTTGCACGAGGGGTCCATTGCCTCGAAGATCATAACATCCATTTAAACACTTTTTGACCGTAACAAACTTAAAAACAGAAGTTCAAATGTACCCAGAACTGGGTTTGTTCAAAAATGATAAACCTAGCTGCTTGGGTTCGTTTGTCTTTCTTCGAACCAAGTTCATTGTCGAAGCATATGGGTTTTTGGGTTCAATTAGGTTCAAAGCAGATAGGTTTTCTAGTTTTCAGGTTCAACTAGGTTCAAAGCATATGAGTTCGATTAGGTGATTTTGTGGTGGTCGATTGTGGTCGATGATGGAGGTGGTAACTATGGTCGATAATGGAGGTGGCGATGGAGGTTGCCAGTTTGATTAGTTGTGAAACTAAATGTTAGTTCTATTATGGTTGTGGTGATGATTTGGTGGTTCTCATTGTGGTGATGGTGACGATCTAGTTGAGGTTGAAGTCGAACAGTGTAAGGTTGAAGACAAGCTTTTATTTCTTTTTTATTTTTTTTTCATATTTATGTTTATATTTAAAGTTTATAGGGGTAAAGATTTTTTATAATTTTTTAGATTTTAAATATTATTTTAATTTTACATTTTTTAAACATTTTGAATTTTTTTTTGGTTATCTGTGATTTTTTTTTAATTTTTATTTTGTCTTGATTTTTAGTAGATTTTGCATTGAAATGGTAATGGATGAGAGATTAATGTTGTGGGTGTTACTTGATTAAAGATGAAGGTTGATGTGGTGATTGGATTAAATATGAAGATTGATGTTGTGGGTGATTGGATTGTCAATTCATTTTATTTTAAGATTTAGTTTTAATTTTTGTTTTGTTAATATTTAACTAATTGTAATTTTAAGTTTTGTTAAGGATAAAATGGTCATTGTATGCATTGTAAAAGTGACAGACAAAAGAGTATTTTCCTATTTTCTATTACGTTTGACCGTCGGTTAACTGATAGTAGTGATTAATTTGACCTTTTTTTTAAAAAAAAAAAAAAAATTAGGATGATTTTGATTATTTTCCAAAATAAAGTTAAAAATTTGACTATTTCCATAATTTATTGATCAAAATAATTTTTGCCCTTTTCAAATGAACAAAAATCATTTTGGAGAAAAAGATAAAAATCATTTGGGTCTCTAAGTTTTGGAAAATAATTAAATTTTTAACTATATTTGAGAAAAGATCTAAATCAATTCTAACGTTTCAAAAAAGTGTTAAATTCGTCAGTCAACCAACAGTTAACGTAATGGGCAGTGATAATTTTGTTATTTTCAATTATAATTCAGGATTTTGGCATATGTACAAACTAGATAATTTCAAAAAAAAAAAAAAAAATTAAGGAAGTGTGTCAAGATCCTGAATTGTGATTGAAAACGATAAAATTACTCATATCCATCATATTGATCGTTCGGTTTAACCTTAAGTTAATTGATAAAATAGATTAATTTGATATTGTTTTAAGTATTAGGGTTGATTTAATCCTTTTTTAAAATATAATTAAAACTTTAAGTAGCGAAATGATTTTTATCCAAACTTTTTCTATTTGGCTTGAAGCTTCGAGAAAACACAATGTTTATTCACCGAGTTGGTTGAGGAAGCAGTCATCTCCTCAGGTACCAAGCATTAAAGAAAAGACTCTTGAAATCAGTATCAATGAGATACATAAACAGACTTCAGCCTTTGTGTTCAAAGCCCCATTTCTTCAGACGCTTCTCCAAATCATCAAAATCTTTCCAACCCAAGAAGACACAACAACCACCTTCCAAGTCCTATACGGCTACTTCCTTTGCTTCACTTTTTAACGACATCACCCACATTTTAAGCCTTGATAATGCAACCCCAGATCAAATGCCATCAGCATCTAATAAAGTTAGAAAACCACTTCATTCTTGCACACCACCTGTTCGAACAAATGCCCAAAAGAGTTTATTGGTCTCAGAAGACGAACCTGATATTAATCCACTAGTTCACCAAATTACACAGATTGTTAGAGCAGAAAATGGTGTTGTTTCGATGGAGGAGAGGTTAGAGAATTCGGGTTTCCAGTTTGAACCCAAGGTTGTAGAGAAGGTGTTGAAAAGATGCTTCAAAGTGCCACATTTGGCATTAAGGTTCTTCACTTGGGTGCAGCTAAAACAAGAGTTTTATCTCACTACTGAGACTTACAATACCATGTTGTACATTGCTGGGGAAATGAAAGAGTTTGAGCTAATGGAGAAGTTGGAGAGAGATATGGAGATCAACTCCTGCCAGAAAGATATCAAGACATGGACTATTCTTGTCTCCCAATATGGCAAGGCAAAGTTGATAGCCAAAGCTTTTTTGGTCTTTGAGAAGATGAGGAAATGCGGTTTTGAACCTGATGTCAAGGCTTATAGAACGATGGTGCGGTTGCTTTTTGATACGGGAAAAGGTGACATTGCGTTTGAGTTTTACAAAGAGATGGTGCGCAAGGAAATGCCGCTTGATTTTAATTTGTATCGAATGGTACTGAATTATGTTGCTAGGCTGGGCAATGTTGATGCTGTTCATTCCATTGTTGATGATATGATAAAGATCACTCAGATTCCTGAGTGTGATGTTTATAGTTGTATGTTGAAGAGTTTTTGTGTTGCTGGGAGAATCAGGGAAGCATTAGCGTTGATTCGAGACCTCAAGAACAAAGAGATATCAATTGACATCAAGTATTTTGAGACTTTGGTGAAAGGATTATGTAAAGCTGGTAGGATTGAGGATGCTTTGGAGATTGTTGATATTATGAAGAGAAGAGATTTGGTTGATGAGAAGGTTTATGGGATCATTATCAACGGGTACTTGAGGAAAAATGATATTTTAAAGGCACACGTTATGTTTCAAAGAATGAAAGAATGTGGATATTCTCCAATGGCTTCGACCTATACCGAGCTAATGCAAAACTTATTCAAGTTAAAGGAGTATCAGAAAGGGTGTGAGTTGTATGATGAGATGCTGGAAAGAGGAATCCAGCCAGATAATGTGGCAATCACAGCTATGGTTGCAGGTCATGTTCGCCAAAACAACATATCAAAAGCATGGAAGGTGTTCAAGAGTATGGAGGATAAAGGTATGAGGCCCACTTGGAAATCCTATTCAATATTTATCAAAGAGCTTTGTAGAGTTTCGAGGACGGATGTGATTTTTGATGTTTTGAGCAAAATGCAAGCGTCCAAGATAGTTATAGGAAATGAAATATTTCACTGGGTCATATCTTGTATGGAGAAGAAAGGAGAGATGGATAATGTTGAAAAAGTAAAGCAGATACAGAGAACCTGTAAAACGTATTTTCAAGAGGTGTCTAGTAATGATGCAACCACAAGACAAGAGTCCTAGGTGTGGTTGAATCATAATTAAACATAGCAAGAATATGAATTCTTATATGGTGAAGCCACATGCAAAGGCTTAGAGTTAGCAGGATTTGCAAGAAATATCAAATAGTTGTTGCATTGCAAGAAAATGCTGTAGATCATATCCAGGTCGGTGAGATAGCCTATGAGTGGCACAAGAGAAGAAGTGGCAATCATTTTAACTAGTCTAGTAAAGTCTTGAGCGTATAGATTTTTGGAACCTCTTCCATGGATGACAGCAGGTAACATAATATTTACAGAAATTCTTATTTCTTGAGATGCTTATGTGCTATTAGTGCCGGTAGTCTAGTTGTAGTTTTATGGAAATGAACATTTATAGTTTAAGGCATGACTGTTTGCCGTTTATTCCTTGGTCTGGGTTTTCTTTGATATTTATATAACTTTCAGCTTGCAGATTGCAGTTATTATCTACTAGATTTTAGTGAATGGTTTGGTTGTGAACTGATTAGTCTCACTAGTCACTAATTGCATTATTTAGTGACAAATTCAACAATTAGAAATTATTTGCTTCTGATATACTGGAATTGTGATTCCTCAGAAAGTATTGAGAATAAATTGTCAATTTAAAAATTACAGTAAAGAAATGTACAGAAATACCTCATAACTTCATAGCTATGTTAAAAGTGTGATTTATGATACTGAATACTTTTAAAAGGGTAATAGCCGAGCAAATCCCCTTCTTGATGGTAACCCTTTTCCCTTCAATGAATAAATTTGTGAAATTGGTCTCTTGAGAGCATGCCTGGTCATCTGTTTTTTTTTTTTTTAAATAATTTATTTAGTGTGTCTTTTGTTAAGCTCTAAACCATAGAATTCTTTTGGATAGGATGTGCAATAGATGTTCTCATCATTGATGCAGAGTAAAATTCTTATAAAGTACATGTTGCGTAGAATTATTTTTGGAACTTTTATTAGGCAATGAATACCGGAAATTGTTCGGCTGAAAGTAAATTCCTTGAAAAAGTATTATATGTTATAGATGCAATTACTTGTTTATCACTACTGCTCCTGTTGTATGTCATAAAGAAAAAAACAAAAGAGGTGGAAAAGGAAAATGCGGCAAAAATATTATTGATGGGTCTGATATCAAAAGTGGGTGTTAGATCATATGATTTTTCTAGCTATTGTTTCTGGCAATGCATAGAGTTTTTATTCAGTCTTTGGACTTCATTTGGATTTTTCAAGTTTTGTTTTAGACCACCAAGTCAAACTGTTGATTTAAGATTTTTGTGCTTATGCCTTGGTTTGGATATTTAAGAAGACCATCAGAATACCCACGGAAGGTGTGTCAGTCCATGGAGATATACTTTGGAGATGGAGCGATTGAAGATCATTTGTAACTATTATGTTTAGGTGTAGTCAATTAGATAAGTGAGCGTCGGAGTTCATTTTATAGTAATTTTCTATGGATGGAAGTGGTCATTTTTCTCTTGTGAGGGTTATCTGTGAAAAGGTTTTGCATGTTCTTGTTAGGGACACCCTCTTAAGCAAGCAATATAGGAAAAGGAATCCATAAATCTTTTTAATTATTTTCCTTTATTTTTGGAGTCTTTGTTTGGTGTTTAGTTTCCTTTAGTTTTAATATCTTATTTTCTTATTTAGAGAGAGTCTTGTTTTGGTAGTTGTTTAATTTCAGGATTTCTGGAATAGGCAACATATATTTTGTATCCTTGTTGAAACCGTTCTCTTGTTATAAGAGAGAAGGTTATGAAATAAAAGTTACATTTAGACTTTTGCAATAAAAAGAGTAAGGAGAGTTTGGGTGGTCTCTTAAGAACAAACACTCATAGTTATCTTTCAAAATAGGTTCTTAAAAGAAAAATAGGAACGTGAACAAGGGAAATCAAAGGGACTTTCTGGTGAATCGATCTGTGACGAGATCCTATTCACGGGAGCGTAACAAATTGGTATCAGAGCCAAACATCATGGGTGATTTCGACTAGCTAGCGATCAAGGTGCAAGAGTTGGACCGATGCATGTTAGAATCAAACTAGAAAGTCAACTAGGAGATGCGTGACTTGTGCGAATCTGTCAAACCAATCCAGCACATGTTGGAATTGCAGTGTGCAGGGAAGGGGAAGGTCGCTGAACTAGTAGATGACTTCGACAGTAATAGTCACAACCTGTCCGGATTGTTGAGAGAGCAATAGGGCAGACTACAGGGGGGATGTCCAGGCAGCACGGTGATTCCGTGTTATTCCAAGCTTGAGTTCCCAATTTACAACGACATGGAAGATCCTTTGGGTTGACTGTATCGTTGCAAGCAATTCTTCCTTAACCAACGGACGTGCGAAAGAGACAAGGTAGGGTTGGCCGCTTTTCATATGGTAGATGAGGCACAATTATGGTTTTATCGACTTGAACAAGAGGAATTGAGCCTCACGAGGGAATCGTTCAAACACTATTGCTTGTTATGATTTGGCCCTTCTTTGAGCAACAACCCTTTGGGTAAGTTGATGTTACTAAAGCAAATCGGCACAGTTGAAAAGTATCAATGCCAGTTCCAGACCTTCTTTGCTAGGGTGATAATAGTTCGCTCCGACCAACTGGTAGACATATTTACTACAGGATTAATCGAGATGCTTCGCGTTGATGTTGAGATGTAGAACCCTCCAAATTTGGTGATGGCAATGAACATTGCTAGGGCCTTTGAACGAAAACTGTAGCTTAGTTATGGGGCAGGCGGGCATCATTTTTCTGCAGGAATAGCAATCAAACCTACTGCATTAACCTCTACTCATGTATCCAATAGAGAGTAGAAAGGGATTGCCAGCACTGCTTTTGCGACTTCAAGCAGTGGCAGCACACTGTCTCCGTTTGTTAAGCGATTGTTCAACACCGAGATGGCTGAAAAATGGGCAAAAGGTATGTGTTACAATTGTGATGAGTCTTACTCAGCAGGGCACAAATGTAAAAAACTTTTCTACCTCATGGTGGACGATGTAGACATTCTGCTCGAACAGTTGCTTCTAGTGGATCCCGATGGGTCTTTCTTTTGCTAAAGCAACGTGGGAAAATGCACTCAAATTCCAAGAGTCTTATCCTGAGTTTGAGCTTGAGGATAAGCTCGTTGTCGAGGAGGGGAGTAATGTTAGGGACACCCTCATATGCAAGCAATATAAGAAAAGGAATGCATAAATCTTTTTAATTATTTTCCTTTATTTTTGGAGTCTTTGTTTGGTATTTAGTTTCCTTTAGTTTTAATATCTTATTTCCTTATTTAGAGAGAGTCTTGTTTTGATAGTTGTGTAATTTCAGGATCTCTAGAATAGGCAACATATATTTTGTATCATTGTTGAAACTATTCTCTTGTTATAAGAGAGAAAGTCATGAAATAAAAGATGTATTCAGACCTTTGCAATAAAAAGAGTAAGGAGAGTTTGGGTGGTCTCTTAAGAACAAACACCCATACTTATCTTTTAAAATAGGTTCTTCGAAAAAAAACAGGAATGTGAACAAAGGAAATCAAATGGACTTTCTGGTGAATCGACCTATGATGAGATTCTATTCACGAGAGCGTAACAGTTCTTTATTTTTATTGCACTTAGTTTTAATGAGGTTGCAACCCATGAGTGGTAGATGAATAGTTGGACTTGGGGATTTGCTCCCTCAAAGTCTAAAGTCTAAGGTTCAAATTCTCGAGTTATTTTTGGTTTTTTATTGCACATGGTTTATCCAAAAAATAAAAAATCTACTTTCACAATAGAAAAAAATTTAGTTGAAAAAATTGATTGAATTTGAACAATTTATAAATGTACTATGCAAATATCGTTTAGAAATTAGTAATGACACCCCTTTAAAAGAGAATGATATATGTATATATTTAATTTGGTACCAAATGGTTCGGAGACTTCTATTGAGGGTTAATTGAACAAACAAGCCTTGAGTTTATGCATAATTACATAGAGGGTACTAACTAAGAATGGCATAATAAAACAGACATCCCTTAAATGTATCGGCCACCTCTGACTTAATACCCTTTGTAACTGTAATGGAGAATTGACCACAATGCCCTTATGGGAGATCATATATGACCTTACTTGATGAGACAACTAATAGTTCAATTTTTATTTTTATTTTTTTTGACTTTTTAAATTAACATATTTGTGATTATTCATACTTACAGTGAAATAAAAGAAGATAAAAAAAAAAAAAAAGTCTAATAATAAAAACAATTTGTCAATTATTTTTTAAAAGAATCATTAACAATTAAAATGTTTATTCGGTCCCATAATAATTGGACTGTTGGTTTCATATTACTATTAGAAAGCAATGGTAAAATATCATGACTATTATAAACAGTTGATAGCTAATAATTTAGTGTTTGTAACTAAGATTTCATTAGACAATTTTTTATTTTTCATGTGTTTGGCAAACTTTTTTTTTTTTTTTAATCTTTCATTTTTTTCCATTTCAAAACTTCTGGAAATCAATTGTCAAAAAAAAAAGACGAAAAAAAACAAATAAAAACTTCTGGAAATCATTTGAAACTTCATAGAAAAAGAGGAAGTGGATGAGTTAAGAATGAATAGCGTCAAATAGTTAGGAGCAAAAATCAAGTGAGACTTTAGAGAATAACATAAGGTGAATGGATTAAAAATCAAGGGAGGGTAAGTTGATCGCAATTTTCCCTTGTTTAATTTATCTACCAACATGTGAGATTCATTAGAAGTCAATAACTCAATACATTTGATTAATTAATTATACTTATGGGGCAAGTTGGATGAAATCCACATATCTCCTTAAGTAGCAGTCAACCCTTCCCCCATAACTATTAGCAATTTTAATATAAATTGTCAGATCGATGAGTTTCATATCACACACGTATCCTTATAAGGTACCTTCACAAGAACACTGATGAAATTCTCTTAATGTTAATTCGAGGTGATAAGGCATCAAAATACTAGCTTGTCATCATGTCATGCCTGGCTTGAACACACCATAGACTCTGATTCTTTTTTTTTTTATTATTGGGGTGGTGTGTGGGAGTTGTTTTATAATTAATGTTGGTGAAAACTTGTTCAAATGAATGCTTTGCTTCTAGGAGATGCTATGCAGGATTCTCTGCCCATGCTGCAAGTCTCCTTGCTGTGAAGATCAAATAAAGCCACATAAACCACGCTTTTATGGGCAACCAATCTGCCTGTTCGCCATTTCATACGTTGAAAAAAAAAGTAGAAAGCTAAAGATGGGTCAAACTCTGAAGAAATTTGCTTCTGGTACTCTTTCTCTCCCTCATCTCTTTGCTATTTATTATTTTTATTTTTATTTTTTTGTATTTATTGGGGGTGTAAAGGTTTGGATTTTGATTAACTTGACCTGTGTTTTAGTGGAAATAATGTTGTACAAGGTTATCTTGATTACATGCTCATAGTTCTTCCTATGACATTTGTATTGATATATAATTACAATAGTTAAATTCTTATTAGGAAGAAGGCATAAATGATCGATGTAATAAAGTCATACATACACACATATATATATATATATGTATGTGTGTGTGTGTGTCTATATATACATATACATATTCTTCTTGGTGATTTGCTTGTGGACTCCAAATATGGCTTTTTTTTTTTCTTCTAATCCAATCCTTGTTATTGTGATATTAGCATATGCTAGTTTTGAGATAATTCAGGTGGATTATATATAATCAATGCTGAGAAAAAGCATTGTGAAAGATAGTAAGAACCAATATACTCTTATAAAATCGTATCCTAGATTTCTAAATATTTACATATCAAGATTGATGTGTTACTTTCTTTTATTTTTTAATGAATTTTAAGGGCATATGGGGTGAAGATGAGAAAGGGATTCACAATCTACTGCGATTTTATCATATATTTCTATAATTTTATGTTGGAACAAGGGCGAAAACTTATGTTGAATTGGTCTATCTTTAAGGTATATGTCAAGAACAAGATTCTTAGATGTAGAGCAACATCGTCTCTCCAATGCTTGCTTATTGTAAAAATTTAATGTTTTTAGAGAAAATTCTTTTATACATGCCATAGCTATGATTCCAAGTTGATCCTTTTCATTGGCACTAAAAGTGGATTTTCATATTCTATTATCTAATGAAAGGAAAATAATAATAATAATAATAATGTCCACACTTTATTTACTTGCAGGGAGTGAGGTGAAGGCTAAAGAAATAGATGAAATAATACAAAAGTGTTATGACAACAATTTTGAAGGAATAACTACAAACGTAAAAATGATGCATTTTGACTTCACTGACTTTTACCGAGCCACATGTGAAACCGTCGAGTATTTGCTTCTTCCCCTCTAATTGCCTGTATATACGTCCATTTTACGTATGAAAACGATTGTGTGAATTGAAGAATATTTTATTTATTTATTGGACAGAGAAATTAACAAAAAGTTTCGTTATACGCAATTTCGTCTACCTGATATACAGACACTGGAGCGGGCCTATGGTGTATGCAATTAATTTATTTTTGTATGTCATCTTTGGTTTAAGTATTCATGTTTTGTACAACTCATGCAACTAAATAGGTTATGTGTATTTGCAGAAGCACCACGTAGACAGAAGTGGGCCATTGTCAAGAGAAGAGTTTCAGGAGATACTTGAAGAAGTAATAAAAGACAGTGCAGGATTTACGGGTTATGGGGCCAAGGAATTACTATTGTACATGTTTGGTATACCAGCAGCAGCACTTTTTATAAAGCAAAGGGTGGCACCAAAGGCACTTCCCAATGATGTTTTTATTCCTGTGGTCACCTCTGCTACTGTCTACCTTCTTGCCAAACTTAACAAGATTTAATCATTCTTATTCTTAATATTGGCACTACAGACAATATCAATCCAATTATTTGTAATCCTAGCATATATTTTGCATATTATCCTTATTTTTCGCTTTCTTGTCACATGCATTTTTTCAAAATCTTCCGCTCTAATGATTTCAGCAGAAAGACAAGATGATTAAAGGGTGGTGATATTGTCACCCATAAATGTGATTCACACACCCATATTTTAATAAAAAAATTTAATCACAAAAATATCTTGATAAAAAATGATTAATATAGACAACTTGCTTTAATTAAAATAAACCAAATATTATGTACACCCATTAATTTTATCCACTTAAAACCCGTTATTTAATAGTAAAAACAACATATCATAAATCTATCTAAACCCTAATTCTATTTCAAGTATCATAATTTCTCATAAACTACACAATCATTGTATAATAGAATAATGGAACAAGAACTTTGATCATACTAAAATAAAATAAATATAATAATATAAGTTGTGCGAATGTTTTGGTGTGTGTTGAATGTGGTGGTGTGTGGAAAGTGTTTGATAAAATACCTGTGAGAGATGTTGTTATAGGTTTTAATAGTTTTGTTGGTTTTTGTTGACTAGTTTTTATTAATTGATGTATTTAGTATTAAGGCTATTGAAAAACTTTTGCTATGTGTTAACGTCGAAAAATGGTTTCCTTAATCAACGAGGTTGTTTTTGGGCACAAGCTGCAGTTTCGGACAGACAATAGAATGCATGCAAGGCAATAAGAATGAGGAAGAAAGGTTAAAGGCGAAGAGGAGAAGACACAGAAGATTTTTAGAGTGGTTCGGCCCAAAAAGATGCCTACGTTCATTGTTCACTCTTCACTATTTTGGCAGAGTAACGACACTCAGAATTGGATCCCCCTTTTATAGTGAAAATCGTCCCCTATTTATAGAGGAAGGAGACATGCTACAGTAAAACAGAATAAGACAAAAGCAAACAGTTAGCTACAGTTATAATGATAGACAGCATTTAATGCGACGGCATCTCAGTTAATGCGGCTGACAGTGCATTAAATGCTGTCGAAAATACATTAAATGCGGTCGAATCCGTCGCATCCGAGGTCTGCCCAAGGGAGATTTCTGATGACTGGGTCAGATACACCATGATGGGCTATCGAGATCATGATCACAGCTTCTGGCGGATATAACGTGCATGGCACGCCTCGGAACTGTACTCTGCATGGTACTGTTGACTTCTGTTGACTAGGAACTCTCAGGAGCGAGGCGGGGACGGATCTTCCAGCAGATAGAATATCAAGTCAATTTGGAGAACAAGTGAATCTCCGATGAGTTTGGCTACCTGGAGAGTTGAGGAGGCGGATTACGAGTCGGCATGTCCGCAACCAATCATAGCAGGGAGGCGGGCGATAACACGAGTGGAGGAGTCAGTACGTGGCCACGCTTAGAGATTAGCGATCAGCTCCGTCAGATCATCTTGGGCGAGAAGGACTTGTCAAACATTTCTGACGGATGGCTCCTCTTGGGGGATATCTCAATCGGACAGGACTGATGGACAGACAGAGGGTCAATCATGGCGGATAATCTGGTGAGTAGGCTCAACAGTCCCGGCTGGCAGCCAGCGGTCAATCTAAGCGATGAGAGCCAACTACGAGCGATCAGGACCTGCGGTCAAACTGAGGAAACAAAGATGACGGAGGAATCGACGGTTTGAATGGCGGAGAAGATAGCGGTCAAAGCCAGCTTTCAGAATAGGCGCCTGCAGTCAGAATCGACGGTCAGACTGAATGACAGCAATCAGCGGTCACGATAAGCGCTCACTAACGGGCCCCTTTGCCAGGAGAATGGACTGGAGGGATGACGGGTAATTAGGCTTTTGGACCACTGGGCCTGCACTGTAGATCCGTTTGGGCCTTATTATTCTGATCGCTAATTTATCCATAACACTATGTAACTTAAATGTGTAGCAAAATTACTTATTGCACAAGGTTAGATCTACAATTACTGATATAGAAGTACTCAGACATGATAGTCAGCTTCAAGAGGGACTTAGTAACCTATAAAAAAGTCGAATGAAAAAAGTGTCTGTAACCTTGACACTATAATAGTGTCAGTCAAAGACCCTCAGACGTTTAAGTTAGTAAAGAACATATGAAATAGATAACATAAGAAAAAGGACGTACGACTAGCAATAGTGAAGTCGTTCATCCAATG
The DNA here is from genome assembly GCA_022984855.1 of Dimocarpus longan. NCBI lineage: Eukaryota > Viridiplantae > Streptophyta > Magnoliopsida > Sapindales > Sapindaceae > Dimocarpus > Dimocarpus longan. The sequence goes on from CM041021.1 coordinate 10,097,759, forward strand.
ATGAAATGAGGGGTAACTGAGATTGGATATTGATTAATTTTGTGCGATAGCTGATTATGCTTTGAGCATCAAGATGGTTGGTCGGCGTGCAACAACGGAGACAAAAACATTAAGTGGAGGTCTGAGAATATTTTGGCACAGTAATGTTGTGCAGAAATTGGATCCTTCACTCTGTGGTTGCTCTCCCCTTTTATAAGTGGGGAGAGAGCTGTTTAGGAGTTAAGATAGAGGGGATCAGGAGATTCGTTCCCATTTGATTCTCTTCTCATTCTCTTCAAATCGAACACCCACATTTAATACTTATGTTACTACTATTTTGAAATCCTCCTTTAGTGCGGTCAACTCTTTTTAATGGGGTTGTAAGTTAGCATATGTCATAACGAGTCTCGGGCTTTTGGATGTAAGGGCTTGAGCTGGACTAACTTATGGACTGGATCTACGTTGGGCTATTCACTTCACATATCCATTTGGCACAGAATGGGGTTGCTTTTTACCACTATAATTTATCCCTCACTTATTCGATCAACATTGTTGATCAAAGAATTGCATAACAATTAGATGTTTGATTCTCTCAAGATGGCAGCTGTATGCATCTAATTTGTTGCTCGCCACTTTCTAGTTAATCGACAGAACCTATTTAGTATATCCCAACCAATTGCTGGTGTATATATCAACTAGATATATGACTCATGCAACCGTCCCTTGGAATGTGGAACACATCTTATGGTTACATCGGTCTTGGGTTAGTGATGGCCATCATTAAGTGTTCATGTGGTGGCGGTTAAATCAATTATAATGGTAGGATTCTTTTTAATTGCTTCGATGGTTTCAAGTTCATGCATGAGTGCCATATGACACTAGGGTTTGAATCTTGAAAATTTGAACTTCCTATTCCCCCTTACCTTCACTCATTCGCTTTTTTGGAATTTCTTCCTCTCTTTTCTCTCTCTCTTTCTTTTCCCCAAAATTTTTTTTCGTCTACTTTTGTTTAAGCCTAATTGCCACTTTGTTCTTGCCAAGGTCTTGCACAGAAGACTCTCAGGAATCTCAGAGCATTCTTACAACTATGGTAAGTCTTTTAATATGCTTTTAGCCTTTTTTGCTATTTTCTCTAGGATCTTCTTCCTCATTTTCAAGGTTTTCTTGCCTGTTTTTGTAAAAAATCTCCTTTTTAGATCTAAATTTTCTTCTGCCCACGACTTCCAACTAGTTTCTACTAATTGTAGTATACTTTATACTAACCCTAGGGTAGAGTTAACTCTAAGGTTAGGATACTAATCAAAGGCTTTAAGATAACCTTAGATTTTTTGTATGACGGTTACTAAAACAATGTTTGGGGAAATTGAAGTCATTGAAATAGTTGATAGCTTATTAGTTCGAACTTTACCAAATCAAGATTAATTGGGCCATTCACTCAAGCAAAAGATGTTACTCTAGCTGCTATAACTGGTGGCGAGGCTAATGAATCGACCTTACCCTTGAATGTATAGTCTATGTTGACCACTATCTCAAGGAAAAAGGATAACTAGCACCCCTTTTGGCATTCTACGCGATAATATTCTCAACAAGTTGGGACCAGAGGATATTGTGAGTATGAAGTGTATATATGAGAACATTGACGAGGTAACCTTCAAACTACTCTTTAGCAAAGAACTGCTTGATTGGGTTGGGCATGGAAGAATGATGTTAGATGAATTACCCTTCCGATTAGGGGTAAGGCTTCCCATCTTGGGCCTAGCAAGGAAGGCTCTAACATACTTCCAAATCGCCCCTTGTGATAACGCTAAAATGTACCATTATTTTTGTGCCCATTTATCTAGTGTTTGTGATGAATATTCGAGTAAATCCTGTTAATTATTTAATTTTTTTAATTTATTTTTATAGGTGAGTGATGGAAGAATAAATGAGTAATTTATGGAATTTTTCAAGCCTAAGCTATGAGAGTAATGGATCGGGTCATATTGCAATTACAGAGCCCAAAGTGTAATAGCATGAAGCAAGTCCAGCCCATGAAGTGAGACTCTAAGTCCAAATTGTGAGATTGAAAAGAGGTCCAAGTTGTAATTACAAGAAGCAATACGTGGGCTGCATGCTTGAAGTTATAAACAGCCCAAGTTGTGATTTCATGAAACAAAACTAAAGCTCATGTTTCAATTATAAGAGACCAGCAAATGCAGCCCAAGTCGCAGCATGAAAGCAACCATATTCAGCTCACGTTGTAGTACGCACAAGCTGCCACATGGAGAATTAAAGCAGCAAATGCCACATAAATGTGAAAGCTAGAAACAAATCAAAACATGCAACATGCAGCAATACAGACAAGAAGCGGACAACAAGCTGCAGTGGCGAGTTTCAGCGGCCACCTGCGGAGAGCTGGGCCATGGTCGACAAGCAAACGTGGAGAGGAAGTATTGCCCCTGCCTGTTATGGAAATTCACAGCATGGAATTTTTCTAAATTTAATTTGGGAACAAGCTTGGCCGACAATTGATTTGGCAATTCAACAAGAGGAAAGATTCCAAATTTGAGTTTGGAAATAATTCCTTCGCCGACCTTGCTCAAGCCCTATATAAAGAGAGCTGCTATGGACGTCCAAAAACACACAACACAACAAGGAGAAGTGAAAGCTTTGATCCATGAAGGGAGAGAGTTGAGAGAGGGTTTGAGTGTGGTTTCAAAGGGGCTGCGGGCGTGTAGCTGTGCAGATTTCTGACAGCCCCTTTGGAACCCATTCTTAGCCTATTGTAGCAGCTTTTGGAGAGCTTTCATGCAGCCGCAACCGCAAAACAACATCATCACCAAGCATGAGGCAGCAACGAAGGGAAGAAAATTTAATTATGGAATTATTTGGAATTTAGTTGGCATGCATTAAGAATTTTTAATGTTTTAATTACTAAGTTACTAAGTTGCCATTGGATGGATGAATTACTATGAGTTATAATTAAGGGCATTATGGTAAAAGTAAATCAAAAGATTTAATGGTCAATTGAAGATTAAATGAGGGGTATTTTAGTCAAGAAAGTTGAGCAATATATAAAGTTGAGTGTGTGAGTTTTTTTGAGAGATGTTGGATGGCAAAAGAAGAAAAAAAAGGGAGAGTTGTAGTAAGTTTCGGCCAACAGGGAGGAGGAAAAACCAAGAGGATTTGATCCATTTTTCACGCCAAAACTCACAAAGTAAGGTGTTAGGAAGAAGATTAAGCAAAAAAAATAAAGATTTGGTGGTAAGTAATTAATTTTAGTGTTGATTTACATAGAATTTTCATGGGTTTTCATGGATGTGTTATGGTTTGATATATTTGTGGAATTTTTGGTGTGATTAGAAGTTGATTAATTTGTATTTGAGCTTGGATTTGAAAGAAGAGATAAGGGAGTTATGGTGGCAAGCAAATTAGAGAGGTGAGTTAGGATTTATGTGAGTTTCTTAAAAAAATTTCATTTGAGTTGCTATTAAACATTAGATGGATTATGGTGTGATTTTAATGTGTTTGATGATCATGAAATTGAAGAAAACATATTGGATGCATTAGGGGTAGTGTTCGGCCAAAGCTAGGTTTATAGGTGATTGAATTGATTTTTGACATTTAATAAAATTATATGATGATTGATATAATTTTAAGTTGTTATGTATTATTGGAATGAAAAGAAAAAGCTTGTGTTTGATTATGGTGTTAGTTTGATCAAAATAGAAATAATGTGCACATGAGCTGATTTTGATATTTTGATGTATTTAAATGATATTTTGCATGGTTCTAAAGTGATTTAAATTAAGAAATTGAAAAGAAGATTGTTGGATGGGTATGTTGTGTGATTCGGCCAAGGGAGAAGAATTGTGTTCAATTGGTTGTTAAATTATTTTGATGAGTTTTTTTTAAGTCTATGTATGAAATTGATTTGGTTGGAATTAAGAAAAATGGAAGGAAAAGAATGGGATAATAAATGTGTTAGTTTTGTTCAAGTAAATGAATTAAAGTGTATTTGATGATTTACTTTTGATTTTGGATGAATTGGTTATAGTTTTAAGTAATTTAGGTGATGAATCCTAAATTAGTATGAGTAAATTCTAAATGGGAATTATGTTATAATAAGTGTAGGAGGAGTTCGGATTAAATAAAAGCGGAAGAAGGGCTCGGAGGAGTGGTGTACTAGTTCAAATAAAGTTATAAGTGTGGTTGTTTTCAAAGTTTTCATGTATTTTGTTGTTTAAAGATTTATATTTGTAAATGTGAAATTTAGTATTCAATTTACATTAGTTGAATGAATTAAACTTTTAGCATGTGATTCTTTCATTTTATGATGCAAGTAAATTTTTATAATTATGTTGTAAATGTATATATATTTTATAATTAAAGCAAATTAATAGTTGAGCGAATTACATGCTAAAAATACTTGCAATATTTAGGCTTTCGCCTTCAAGAGATAGTATTTTCGATTGAGAATTATATATTAAAGAATGAAAATTTTCTAGTTAAATTAGATTATTTTTATGCCTAGTGTGGATAAGAATCTATTAGTAAAGTAAAAGAATTTATAAATGCAAGGTTTACCCTAATCCCTACTATACCCCGGTTGAAATATCTCAATGTGTACGGCAAGTTGGTTGGGAGAGTCACTAACTGGAGGGCTAAGTCAGTAAGTCGCCCTCTGCACGTATAGAGTAGTATAGATTTATCTAAGGTTAGGAGTGGATCATGACCCCAAAGTTTCCCATCTTTGCAACTGCACATGGTAGTATTCCCGAGCTCTAGTAGCGATGAAAAATTCCATCACAATAGAGCAAGTTTTCCTGGGTTGCCTTGGCTAGTTTTCGAAGTTTAAAGAGCGTGTCATTAGGCACGAAGTTTAAAAATAAAAGAATTTTAAAAAGTGATGTATTTTATACTTTGCTAAAGTTATACTTAATTCTGAGCAAAGTTATATTATTTATTTATATTATTATTATTTTTTTTCAGTTTTATAAAGTTTAGTGAGAAATTGTGAATATTTTAAAATTATTTTGAGAGGATATTATTATATTTTAGAAAGTAAATTATTGATTGAGAAGTTTACCCACTCATTGAGTTATGTACTCACCACTTTATTTTTATATTATCTGAAAAATCCTCCCAGGTACAGGAACTAGCCAGCAGTCAGATGTAGCTCTATTCAATGTGTAGGTGGGCCATAAACAAGTTACTACTACACTTATACACTTTTTTTAAAATCTCGTGCATGCATCGTATTCCATGCTTTGATACATTTTGTAATTATCACTTTTGAATGTTTATAAATCCCTTTTGAGAATTATGTTTTGTAAATTAAATTTTGATGTATATTATGAGTTTATGTAAATGATTTTATTTTCAAGATTATTTCAAATTGAAAGCATGCTTGGGTTTGACTATGGAAATGAGGGCCAAAGGCTCGAAAGTTGAGAAAGATGCATGCTATAGAAGTGTTATTATTAAAATTTACAGGATAGCATTTTCAAAATGCAGTTATTATACTATCGAAATTTTTATAACCCCATTTTATAATTTACTTTAAAAGAAAAAGTTTTATTTATTTCTGCTAGAAAAAAGTTTTAAAGTGAGGTTGGTACCTCAATGGGACCCTTTCGAGCCAAAGTAAGGGTTCGACTGAGTTCCGTCAAGATATTCTGTAGGGACTCCCGTTGAGTTTAGTAGAGGGAATTTGGAACAAGTCCTTATAGTATGTCATGAATCCAGGCAACACGAAAATGTACTATGCCCTGAAAGAGCACTTCTAATGGAAAGGGATGAAGAAAGTGATAGCAAATTTTGTCTCCTGATGCTTTACCTATCAGCAAGTAAAAGCAGAGCATCAGAAGTCTGCAAGATTGTTACAGCCCCCCCTCTTCTAGATGGAAATGGGAGAAGATTACCATAGACTTTGTAGTAGGGCTTTCGCATATTCAGAGGAGATATGATGCTATATGGGTAATAATCGAGAGGTTAACAAAGTCCGCCCATTTCCTGTCGATCAGAAGCGATTATCCCCTAAACAAGTTAGTATAGCTCTACATAGAAAAGATAGTCAGACTCCATGGTACGTCGGTTTCCATTTTTTCAGATTGTGATCTCAGGTTTACATCGAGGTTTTAGCCCAATTTACAGAAAGCATTAGGTACTCGGCTAAATTTCAGCACAGTTTTTCATCCCTAAATAGATGGCCAGTCAAAAAGAACGATCCAAACATTTGAAGATATGCTAAGAGTGTGTGTCTTGAAATTTAAGGGGAGTTGGGATATACATCTATCACTCATAGAGTTTCTCTATAATAACAGTTATCAGACCAGTATTGGTATGGCTTCACACGAGACACTCTATGGGAGAAAGTGTAGGACACTAGTATGCTTGGATGAGGTAGGTAAGAAGAAACTAATAGGTCACAAGCTTATTCAGATTACTTTAGAAAATATTAAAGTTATTAGGGATAGACTTAAGATTGCGAGCTATAGACAGAAGAGTTATGCAGATAATCGCCTTAGGGACCTTGAGTTCGAGACTGGAGATAAAGTAATTCTCAAAATATCCCCTTGGAAAGGCATGCTTAGATTTGGAAAGCATGATAAGCTGAGTCCATGCTATATTGGGCCATACGAGATTATGGATAAAGTAAGATCAGTGGCATATAGGTTGAAGTTGCCACCACAGTTGAATAAAATTCATGATGTGTTTCATATATCCTTACTTTGAAAGTATATCCCCGATCCCTCCCACATACTTAGAGAGCAACATGTGGAACTAAGGGAGAACTTGACTCCTGAAGAAGAACCAGTGCAAATTCTAGGTAATAGGAAACAGGTTCTACAGAATAAAGTCATTCCTTTAGTGAAGGTTTTATGGAGGAATTATGATGTAGAAGAAGCTACATGGGAGCATGAAGATCAAATACGTCGTAAATACCCCGCCCCCCACCCCCCCCCCCCGCCCCCCCCATTTGTTTCAATAAATAAGTCTTGTAAATTTCGAAGATGAAATTTTTTTAAGAGGGGAAGAAATTGTAATATATCCTCCCAATCTTAGTATTGTAAATGTACCGTACAAATGAGCTATCATTTATGAAATAAAGAAATGATTTAAAGTGTTTAAAGGTGTGATCGGATTTTAGTAAAATTTTCACATGTGAAATGGAACTTCGAAAATTTTTTTAAGTAAATCGAAAACGAATTCAAAAATGAGAAATGGCATGATAATTGATTTGCATTTAGCATGGGATTGGTATTTAAAAAAAAAAAATTCAAGAAATGGTATAATTAATTAAAGGGATTAGATATATATATATATATATATATATAAGGACATTTCTTTCTTGAAAATATAAGCAAAAAAAAAAAAAATGTAGAGACAAAGGAGGCAATTTTGTAAAATAAAACCAATGACATTGATTGTAATTAAATAACAAACTTGAGGGGTGTTAAAGCCTTATATATATATATATATATATGTAGTGAAGATTTGACTAGAAGAATGAAGAAAATTTGAGAGAGAGAGAGGGAAGACCAGTTCGGCAGAAGTAGAAAACACCAGGGGCAGCAGCTATTTTTCAAGCATTCCAAACCATTTTTTCAAGTGCTTTCAGGCTAATAAAAGGTGAATAACAAGTCTAAGAAAGTTATCTAATAAGGGTAAATGATTTTCAAGTGAAAAAATTTTAAGTTTTCATGAACTTAGTGTATGAGAAGTTTGATTTAAAGTTATCCATGGACTACATGTGATGTTGATGAAGTTTTTATGTATAGATTTGGAGTCTTGAAGTCTTAAAATTGAGGGAAAACAAAGCAAGTAATCAAGGACTAATTGGTAAGAATACTAACTAAGATAATCCTTGATTTAAATTTGGATTGATGATGTTTAGGATGTTGATTTTATTGCCATGATATTTGATGTGATTTTTGCATAAATTTTAAGTGGAAAACTTGAAGAGATCTTGGTATTTGTATGGATGTCTTACATGGCCAAATAAGGGTTTTGATGGTTCAAGTGTGTTTGATGTGGTTGAGTGATTTCATGCTTGAAATTATGCTAAAATATCTAGTTTGAATGTTGAAATAAAAATCAAAAGCATGATGGATTAATTGCTATGTATTCAGCCAAGATATGGAATTGATGGTCTAAGTTGTATTTAAATTATCTAAGTATGTTTTATGCATGTAAAAGTGTTGAAACATCAATTGAGAATGTTGAAATGAGAAGAAAAAGTTAGTATGAATATATGCTTTGCATTTAGCCATGAGAAGCCTTGTGTGATGGATGATTGTTTTAATTAATTTGGATAGATTTATGAGCTGTTTTGGAGATGAATTTAGCATGGAATTGAAAAGAATTCAATTTGATATTAAAAGATGCAAGTCACGGCCAAACTATACCATGATAGTTAATTGTGATGTTTTATAAATTTGATTAAATTCTACAATATATTGCATGCCTTGGAATGTGATTTTGGTAAGAAAAATTGAATTGGATGGATGGTTTGAAAGATGATGTATATTCGGCCAACCTGATGCGAACCCTGTATATAACGATATGATACTCACAACCAAATTGAAATACAACCTCAAGAAAGATTAAAACATGTTTATAAAATAAGAAATTTTGACCCATTAATTATATATCAATCAAGAACCAAAGTTGTAAAGAACTTTGACCCAATGATTAGAACTCAATCAAGAACCAAAATTATAAAAGAAGGATATTGACGCCACTCCTAAGACATAGATGAGAAGGTGAGAGATAAGTCATGTTTGATCGCCACTAGCATAGCTTGATAAGATCACATGTTCATGTAAGAACAGAGGAGAAAATTCTCACTCTCAATTAACAATAACTGGTTGCCTCCTCATTCATCTTGTTTTTTTTTTTTTTTTTTTTTAGGGTTACAAGACAAGCCTTTTTATAGATAAAATAAAGAAAATAACATAACATGAAACCCTAACTCCCTAACAATTAGGCTCACTAAACATACTCATGGATTTACAATAATTAAATATGAGCTTAAGTTAATTATAATATATCAGTCCAAATAATACAAACTAAAATAAAATAGGCTAACTTAACTTAAAACTCATTACAATTTTAAATAAACTCAGCCCAATTATAACTCTAATTTACCTCTAGTTGTCTTCCATTAGTATCCAAAACCTTTATGATTAAGCCTCATTGCCTTAAATTGCCTCATTGTCCAATTGTCTTGTGTTCCTCCATGATTGCTATCTTGGTTTCCATCATTCCCCCTTTCTTCAAAATAATTTGTCCTCAAATCGTGACTCATCTACTTGTCTAAAGTTTTGATTGAAAAACCTGAAAAGAATGTTAAAAAGAGTTCTTCACACACTTCCTCACGTGTTTCACTTAACACTCCCTCATATGTGTCACTTTTTTTTTTTTTCCTTGTGTCAACTCAATGAACCAGCAATGAAAACAAGATGTGATCCAGTAAACATGTTGTGGAACAACAATTAGATGATGTGACAGACCCTTCTTTAACTATACTAGCTAGGCGACCTACCCGACACCCTATGATGACTTTCCAGTCGAGATCTGCTCCGGCTGAAAAGTTCTCGTGGAGCTAAGTCTCTTTCTTATCTGAAAATGCTTGAAACTCTTTTAGTTCTGAAAATTGGTAGGAGTTTTGTTCGTTGAAAATAAACTTTTACGGAAATCCGGCAGCACGACGACTGTTTTTCTAAGATTTCTACCCTGTAAAAATTTCACAAAACCTGTATAATTTCATTCAATATATTTTCTTAAACTAATGGGCCTCAGGCCCTTTTTCAAATACACAACCAGTCACAACATGCTTAAAAATTCAATGACATGAAGATTGACTTAATTAAAATTTTAAAACATCGTACATGAAATTCACCATAGAATCCATTATCCAAAATAATATTTACAATACTTGATAAGTCTGAAAATGATAATAAATGCAATACATGATAACTCGATTGAAACTAGTGTAGTAGTGTTGCGTCTCTAGCTCACCTGTACGTCGGACGAAGATGCTTCCGCTACCTTGCTCGTACCTGCACTTGGGGAGGATTTTTATAAAACATGAAAAATAGTAGTGAGAATAACTCAGTGAGTGTGCTTTATAATAAATTATATATATATTTTTTATTTTGAAAACAATAAAGCTCATTTAAATGAAAGATTCTTTTAGTAACTTTTCGTAAATGAATTTTCTTATTTTTCTAAACCTACGTCTATTGACATATTTCATTTCTTTAACTAACTTAAAAGGTAACCCAGGGAAAACTTATTCTCTTAAGCTAAATATCTACTTGACATGAAATACTATGAATTTTCTATTTGCGTGTGCTCAGATGCGGGAACTTGGGATTACGATTGCCCCTGAATATTAAGCCGTACGGGAACTTGGGATTACGATTCCCCCCGTTTCTTACCATACACGCATAGGATACCTCGGCCGGGTTATGCTAAAGATTAAGATAAACTAAAGATATCTAAAAATCTTTTAATACATTTAAAACTTACACTTAACTTATATTTACTTAGCATTCAAGCATATTAATCACTTTTAGAAATATTTCATAAGTATTTCGTTTTCTAGTTTACGGTTTAAAATCGAAAAACTTTATTTCTAAAACAAAAACTTAAATCATTCGAAATAACTTTCTCATGTATCTCTATGCATGTATTTCATTTACACTTTCTATTTTCTTTACTTCAAGACTAAATACATTCATAATATATATTTACAACTATACATGCATTATAAGAAAAGCGATAATATTCTAAAATTTTGCTCGAATAACATAATAATCATAAACTAAAATGATATCGCAGTAATAAATATTCATATAATAGAATTCACGAAAGCTTTATGAAAATTTATACTCGCAACTTGCTTCCAATTAGCTTAACCCACTCTCGCTATGGATCTCGTCTGCTCGCCGATTCACCTCCAATTGGTTTCGATCGAGTTTTCGTTAACAACGAGGCTCGCATAAATGCTAAACTTGACTTAAATGGGATTTCGAATTAATACTTTTCTAGCTCAAACAACTTGATTATCCTTACAAAACAACAACATGGAAACACTAATATTCACACGCGGAAAATACTTGGAAACCAAATCATTATTGCAACATAAACTAATCGAAACTTTACGATTTCGCTAGCTTTTCGACTATTTCGAAACCGACAACCATGTCATTCATTCTCAATCAATATCATCGAAATCACACTCAAATGGGTTCAACAAAAAGAACATTTGAGTCTAAACGAATAATGTAAAACTTACGCGATTTCAATAATTTATCGCAAACTATCATTTTTAACGCTTTGCGTGATTATTTCATTTTCAATCAAACTTATCGTCAATACAACTTGTAACTTTACTCAAATCATGGAAAACGAATATTCAAACACTTCAAAACACAATCATGAAAATCATGGCAGCATACTACTCATTGTCTCATTTTCCGTTTCGATTTTGAAAATCAATGATTTATTAAAATCGCGCGTAACGAAACTATCAATTTAACTTTAATATATTTCAATCCATCCTAACGCCAACATTTAACACTTTAATGAACGTAATCACACAACATGACAACTTGTTAGCATCATATACAATTTCACATTTGATACGAAAATCGCAAACTAAATCACATTCGCATTTGTGAAAAACTTATCCGAATTACTCGGAAACAATTTTTTGATAATTAAACGACTATACGATACTTTAAATTACTTCATTATGCATCATTCGCCACGCCAATAAACTCAAAATTAAAAAAACAATATAACAGCCCCTAAATCTCACTATAATAGCCCATATATCAAATTTCGCAACGAAAACAATCATCGACAATTTTATTCGAAATCACAACCGAACAATATCGAATGAACCTCCGTACTAACGAGGTTCTAAATCCTAAACCCAATCATATCATCATCAAAATTCATTCTCAACTCATCCTAAACATCATCCATCAAAATGAAATCCATAAAACTCAAATGTACCTCTTAAAAATTGTTTCGAACTCTTCGAAAATGCTCCCGAAAGGGCTGCCAAACCTTTAACTTTTCCTAAAGCTTTCTTCAATCCAAAAGACACATGCAAACCTTAGAAATTACTCAAAACATTACTAAAATTTATTTAGGGCAGTATTTACCCGCTGAATGAGCTGAATCTGATTAGAAACAGCTTCTACCCTTCTAAGATAGCAAGCTGTCTTCTAATTTTAGCTCATGGCAGCTTGTCCTTCACCCTTACTTGATAACTCTTACTACATGCACTATCTTCCCTCAAAAAATGCACTTAAAACCTTCCATTAGCTGTTACTTTTCATGCCCAGAATAGTTCCAAGAAGACTTACCAGCTGCTGCACTTGGATCCCACGAAGTCCTTTACGGTTTTGCTTGAACGACACATGCAGCTCGAGCTTGAAGATGCACGCTGCTTGTTCCTTCTTCCCCTCATGAGCTCACGGCTGCACTCTCTCGGATCTGAAATAGGGACAGTTCAAGGTTTGGTACTCTTGAATATGTTTTTGCATGCACGAGCAGCTTGTCCTCTCGAGTTGCTTTATGGTCTGCACCGCTCTCGTTCTCACGAGCTCTCTCTCTCACGATCTCTCAAGCTCTCTCTTTCTCTATCTCTCGCTCTCGATCTTAAATAAAGAAAGAAAACAGAATGGAGATCATGAAAGCTTCCTTCATTTCATGAGGGCTCTCGATTTTTGGAGATGAATGGAACCACTCTTGCTCTCGGGAATGGAGAAGAAGAAAAGGTTGAAAGATCTCTCTCTCACGGCTATGAAATGGATGACCATGAATGAGATATTTTTTGGCTTCAATTTTTCACTTTCAATTTGATATATATATGTTTAAGTACTTTATGACAGATGGCACGTATGCATTTTGCATGACTAACACTTGTCTTGCTTCTTTCCTTACATGAGCGACACGTGTCCCTCATGCATAGATTCCACTTGTCGCTTGCCGCTTGCCACTTGCTTTTCCATGAGCTTTCCATTTCGCTTTCGAAATCTAATTCTTTTCCGTCCGTCTAGGAAATCCGCTTATGACTTGATTTTGCCTTCGGAATTATTTTATTTTTCTAAAATAAATATTTCGAATAATCCGAAATTGAAAAAATATATTTTCATTCGAAAACGCGATCTATCGGAAAATAATTCGTTTTTCGACGAATGAGGTTTTGGGTTTTACATGATGTTATGCAGAAACAGACCAAGACAAATAATTAATAACAATGCAAACAAACCAAGACCAGTACATTGAAAGTAACGAAGCGGACCAACAAATAAGCTTTGTGGATTAAGACAAAATGAAAGAAGACAACAACAAAGCTAAAATATTATGGTGAAAAAAGAGACCTGGCAATGGTTTGCTGCAAAGTGCAATTCAAGAAACAAAAGACAAAAATAATTGATTGATGATGACCATGTGCGACAATTAAAGAGAAATTGCAAGAATGTTGAAACAAAAGTCAAACTTAAGTTCAACCCGCAGCAATGATATTACATAGATCATGACAAAATAATGTGGTTCAACAGGATTGTGCAACAATTAAGTATGAATAAAATATTGGAAGATGGTGTGAACGAGCATGTGGCAAACAGAACAGACCAGACAACCAAAAAAAAAAAAAGAAATCAGAGCACTAAAGTGATAAATATGCAAAAAGAAAAAAAATAAATAACAAATAAATTGGATAATCAAATCTGAATTAATATCCAAAGCTCTAATACCAACTTATACGAACCCTGTATATAACGATATGACACCTACGACCAAATTGAAATACAACCTCAAGAAAGATTAAAACAGGTTTATAAAATAAAAAATTTTGACACATTGATTATATGTCAACCAAGAACCCAAGTTATAAAGAACTTTGACCCAATGATTAGAACTCAATCAAGAACCAAAATTATAAAGGAAGGATATTGACGCCACTCCCAAGACATAGATGAGAAGGTAAGAGATAGTCATGTTTGATCGCCACTAACATAGCTTGATAAGATCACATGTTCATGTAAGAACAGAGGAGAAAATTCTCTCTCTCAATTAACAATAACTGGTTCCCTCTTCATTCATCTTGTTTTTTTTTTTAGGGTTACAAGACAAGCCTCTTTATAGACAAAGAAAATAACATAACATGAAACCCTAGTCCCCTAACAATTGGGCTTACTAAACATACTCATGGATTTACAATAATTAAATATGGGCTTAAGTTAATTATAATATATCAGCCCAAATAATACAAATTAAAATAAAATAGGCTAATTTAACTTAAAACCCATTACAATTTTAAATAAACTCAGCCCAATTATAACTCTAGTTTGCCTCTAGTTGTCTTCCATTAGTATCCAAAGCCTTCATGATTAAGCCTCATTGCCTTAAATTGTCTCATTGTCCAATTGTCTTATGTTCCTCCATGATTGCTATCTTGGTTTCCATCACAACCTAGGGGTGAAATGGTCCAAAAGTTTATTTAATGGATTGATGTGAAGATTAAATTTCAATTAAGATGTTTTGCATACATAAATACCGAAGAATTCAAACAAAAAGTGTATACGAATAAATAGAGTTGTTACAGCTTAGATAATGGGTGTTTAAAATCCTCATGTAGTTAAATGGTTGTTTGCATGTTAATGCACCAATTGTTGTGTATATATATGGTTAAATTAGTGGTGATGTTGCCTAAACATGAAATTCGAAAATATGCAAGTGATTTGGAATAAAGGAAACCCCAAAACGTATATTATCATGAGTTAACAAGAGGTGAGTGTCTTTGGAAATATTTTGATATGATTTGATAACAATTTATACCATGATATGTGTAAAGAAAATTGATTCTTAATTAATGAATCTATACAAAAACATTTTGCATGGATTACATGAAATTGAAAGTTTATATGAAAAATGATTTGATGATAAAAAGTAGTTTATTGGAAATGTATTGTGAACCTATGATATGCCTTGTATGTATATCAAATATTTTCGATTGGGATTGAGTATCCTAAGCATGCATTGGCAGTGTTGAGAGGTGTTTATAACTAACAACGAGAGGAAACTCGTAGATGAGATTGTGTTTTGTCAGTCTAGTCTTGTGTGTCGTTTAATACACATACAAGGTATATTATTAGTTAGCTTTCATTTGAGCAAGGAAAAATACCGCTTCATAGTAAGGGAAAAAATCTGCTATGTAAAAACCTGATGGATGGCCCGAACAAGAAAAAATTTCTGGGATGGCCTGAGCGAGGAAAATTTTGCTCTATACCTAGGATCCCATGTGGTACCGACCATTAGTGATTGGTTCGCTTTATTTATAGATTTTTCGAAAATAGTAACGTCACCACTATTTACATTTTTCAGCAGAAAACTGAAAACATATAGCATACTGTTTTATTATTCAATTTTACATTGTAATCGAATTATATTAAGAAAATTGTTTATCCATGCAATTGTTTAAAATATGGTTTTCCAAGAAAACCGATTTTTAGTATTACAGTTGTAAAACCCAAAACCGCGTTCGTCGGAGAGCGAAATTGACAGGCCCCTTTCTAACTACTAGCTAGGCGACCTGCCCGGCAACCCCACGGTGGCTCCCCAGTCGAGATCTGCTCCGGCTGGAAAGTTCCCGAGGAGCTAAGCCTCATTTCTGTTCTAAAATACTTGAAATCCTTTTAGTTTTTGAAAATGGGTGGGAATTTTGTTCGTTGAAAATAACTTTATAAAAATAGGATTTTTACGGAAATCCGACAGCACAACGGCTGTTTTTCTAAAATTTCACTCTGTAAAATATTTCATAAAACCTGTATAATTATATTCACAAATATTCCCAATATATCAATAGGCCTCAGGCCCTTTTCAAACTCATAATCATGCAATAATACGGAAGCAACTTGAATAAAATCTTAAAACGACATGCATGATATTTACAATGAAATCCTTAATTCAAAGTAATATTTACAAAACTAGAAAATCTGGAAAATGATAATAAATACAATACATGATGCTATGACTAGAAAATAGTGCAGTCTGGTCGCGTGTCTAACTGGCCTGGACGTCCGAAGGAGATACGCCTGCCGTGCTGCTCGTACCTGCACCTGAGGGAGGATTTTTAAGAAAGACAGGAAAAACAGTGGTGAGAATAACTCAGTGAGTGGGTAAGTTTACATAAACTATGCTTTTGCTTAAAATACTATTCCTCCCAAAAATAAATTGAAAAACTATTACTTACTTACTATTTCTGAAAACGAGATACTCGTTTAAAACATGTGAAAGTTACTTATCAAACTTTTCTTAAAAATTTTTCTTATTTTCTTACTAGCCTATCTGGCAACCCAGGGAAATCTTGTCCTTCGTGACGGTGCGAAGACACGCCACTAGGATAGGGGAACTCTCACCATGTGTAGTCGCAGATGTGGATACAACTCTGGGATCGCGATTCCCTCCAACATCAGGCAGATCTACACTATCCCATACGTGCAGAGGGTGACTGACAGACTCGATCCCCCCAAAGTTAGTAACTCCCCCCAACTACCGTACACGTATGGAATAATTTCAGCCGGGTGTAATCTTAGGGGCTAGGGTAAACCATAGGCATATATAAAATGAAATCTTGGCAATATGCTGTAATATTGCAAATTAACTTTCACAAATACTATCTTTATGCATGTATATAATTTCAACTTGCTCAATTACTTTACTGAAGAATATAAACATATTCAAAGCATAAACTTTAAAGCTATACATGCATTTATAGATGATAAACTGAAAACTATAAACTTTTACTAGAATCTCAAAATCTTTTACTTGCTAAAACTGATTGCATTCAATAACAGAATGTATGAAAACTTTTAAAAAAAAACCACACTCACAACTTGCTTCCAAAATACTTATCACTGCTTCCCGTTACGGCTCTCGTTCGATTCCCGATTCACCTACAATTGATTTCGATCGAGATGTCGTTAAAACATAACTCGTGCGCAACCAAACTTTAAGCCATACTAGGATTTATAAACACAATAATTCAAGCGACCATCCTCACACGATAACATAACGGAAAACTCATATTTGCACGCGAAGACTATTTCAAACCGATTCGTTATCGCGACTTAAACTACTCAAAACTCTACGGTTACAAAACCGACAACTATGCCATTCGAATCTAATGTAACATTATCAGAATCAGATTCCAATGAATTCACTAAACCAATTATTCGAAACCAAACGACAAACTTAAAGCTTACGCGATTTCAACTAATTATCGCGTTATCTCGTTTTAAGCGTTTCGCGCGATTCCTTTGTTTCCGCTTAAACTTATTGTCAATTTCAACTCGAGACTTTACTTAAAACACGGTAAATGAATATTCAAACATGATTAAACACAAAAAAGAAAATATGGCAGCAAGCTTAGCATATTCATTTCCGATTTCAACTTCCGAAATTTCGACAATTAACGATTTCGCGCGAAACCAAAACTATCCGATTAACTTTATTAAAACTCAAACTATCTCAACTTCAACTTCAACACTTTAATGGGCTTAAAAAATAACTCGGGGCAGCGAGATAATATTCACATTCCTTTTATATTCGACAACGAAAATCACAAACTAACAATGCTCGCATTCGCGGAAAAATCAACCGAATCGCTCGGAAACGATTTCTAAATATCCGAACGACTATCCAATACTTTAAAACACTTTAATACAATCCATTTTCCATGACCACAAACGCGAAACCAAAAACATATTTCAACAGCCCCTAAATATCTCATAACAGCCCATAAACAACATTCAACGAATACGATCGATGATAAAAACACAATCGCAACATCAACGAGCGAACCTCCGCACTAACTAGGTTCTCAATCCTAAACCCAATCATGTCATCATCAATTTCATCCACAACAATTCTTATTCACATGCTCACTTTAATAAATACTCGTAGCATCTCAACAAAGAAAATGGGGCAGCACTTACTTAATTGCTTCGCATTCGAAACGGCTTCCGAACGGCGACGAATCTCTCGCACGTTCTCGGCAGGAAGCTGTCCCCTTAGATGATGTTTCGCTTCAGTTCTGAAATGGATTCTTGGTCTGACAATTGTTTGGCAGCAGCTTAAACAACGGCTTGCGACGACGATATGGCAGCAAGACAGCTCACGGCAGCAACACCCCTTGAACAGCAAGCTTGCAACGGTGACAGCACACTCACGATGGCAGCAACTCAGCTCGGCAGTAAGGTGACAATGGCGACAATGGCCAGCTCGTGAATCACAAGACAGCAAGGTGATGGCAGTACGAGCACAGTCTCCTCACGCCAGCACAAGGCAGCGACGGTAGCAGCATTCCTTAACGGCGACAGCAAAGGCAGCACTCCTCAGCTTGCATGCAAGGGCAGAAAGTCCCAAATCTGATATTGCATGCGACTAGATGATTCAGATCTGCTCTTGTCTTCTCCTTGCATCAACTGGATCTGAAAACAGCAGCTGAAGCTTCACGGTCAGCACTAGACAGCAACGGCAGCAAGTCCTCAGGCCTGACAGCAGCTCACGGGTTCAGCTTGCCCAAACCGAAACTCCTTTGCTGCACTTCTTTTGCTTTTGGTTTCTGCTTTCTGATTTGAAATGAAGAAGAAGTTGAAGAAGGATGGCCGAATGGGCTTGATTCACTCTCGGTTTTTGGGTGGAGAAATGGTGAATGAATGACATTGGCTTTTGTTTTGAAATGAAGTGTTGACCGAGCTTGATATAATTATATTGCTTTCCTCTTTTTCAATCACATATAATACTATATAATTGCTCTCATTTGGACACTTGTACCATCCTTCCATTGCATGTGTGACACTTGTCACAACCATGCATAAAGTTTACTTTATTTATTAAAACCCTTCCATGCATTTCTTGCTTAAATTTCCAAGCTCGGATTCCGTCCGTCCGTCCTGGAATTCGCTTTTAATTAAATCTCGGGTTCGCATTCTCGGAATTACTTAAAATATCGAATCCATCTTCGCGAACACGACTTTATTTTTCTTATTCTAAAATAATTATTCCAAAAATATCCGGACTCGATAATTATATTTTTCCAATCGGACGCGATCCATCGGAAAAATATTTCGCTCTCCGACGAACGCGGATCTGGGTTTTACAATTCACCCCTCCTTATAAAAATTTCGTCCTCGAAATTTACACAACTTCATACAATGCATTTCAACGCTAGAATCTATCAACACTAGGATTTAACAAACATACTCAATACTTTCTTGAATTAAATTTTCATAGCTCGAATAACTAAAGATTCTTACTTGTATCAAAAAGATGCGGATACTGACTGCGCATCTGCTCCTCGTGCTCCCACGTGGCTTCCTCCACTGCATGATTCCTCCACAACACTTTAACCAACGGAATAACTTTGCTGCGAAGAACCTGATCCCTCCTATCAAGAATCTGAACTGGGGTCTCCTCATAAGATAGGTTCTCCTTGAGTTCCATTGGCTGCTCTGACAACACGTGCGAAGGATCTGCGATGTACTTACGGAGCATCGAGACATGAAACACATTATGGATCCTGGAAAGTTCTGCTGGCAGTTCAAGTCGATACGCTACCTCACCTACTTTGCCAATCACTTCGTAGGGACCGATAAACCGAGGGCTTAACTTACCTCGCTTCCCAAAACGAATTATTCCTTTCCATGGAGATATCCGTAGGAACACCTTATCCCCGACTTGGAACTCCAAATCCTTTCTACGCTTATCTGCGTAACTTTTCTGACGATCCTGGGCTATCTTCAGATTGTCCCGAATAACCTTGATCTTCTCTGTAGTCATCTGAACAAGCTCGGGCCCAATCAACTTTCTCTCGCCCATTTCATCCCAACATACCGGCTTCCTACACCGTCTTCCATACAGTGCTTCATACGGTGCCATGCCGATACTAGCCTGATAGCTGTTATTATAGGCAAACTCGATTAAAGACAGATGATTTTCCCAGCTTCCTCCAAACTCTATCACACAAGACCTGAGCATATCCTCCAAAGTTTGAATAGTACGCTCAGACTGACCATCTGTCTGCGGATGAAATGCTGTACTGAAATGTAATCGAGTACCTAATGCTTTCTGGAGACTAGGCCAAAATCGGGATGTAAATCTCGGATCTCTATCTGATACGATTGACACTGGAGCCCCATGCAATTTTACTATCTCATCGACATACAACTTAGCCAATCTATCCAGGGAATAAGTACTTCTGATAGGTAGGAAATGAGCTGACTTCGTAAGTCGATCTACTATCACCCAAATACTGTCATAACCATTTCGACTTCGAGGAAATCCTACCACAAAGTCCATAGTAATACGCTCCCATTTCCACTCCGGGATGGAGAGTGGCTGAAGAAGTCCTGATGGCCTCTGGTGCTCGGCTTTCACCTGTTGACAAATCAAGCATCTTGACACAAATTCAGCTATCTCTCTCTTCATACCTTTCCACCAATAATGCTCTTTCAAGGTATGATACATTTTCGTACTTCCTGGATGCATAGCGTATGCTGAGGAGTGAGCTTCATCTAAAATTTCTTTCTTGAGTTCCGCCACATCTGGAACACACAACCTCTGTCTCATCCTCAACGTACCGTCATCCCTGACTAAGAAATCTCCCTGCTGGCCTGACTCTACTCCCTGTCTGATCTTAATTAACTGAGGATCTTGAATCTGCAACTCTCGGATTCTATCCACGAGTACCGGTCGAACCTGAAAAGTAGCTAATAATGCACTTGAACTCCCTACTTCCAAATTAACTCCCAAAGATCTCATCTCTACTAACAATGGAAGATATCCAGCTCTTAAATGAGCTATCGAGCTGGAGGGTCTCCTACTCAATGCATCGGCTACTACATTTGCTTTTCCGGGATGGTACTCTATAGTGCAATCATAATCCTTGAGCAGCTCTAACCATCTTCTTTGTCTCATATTCAATTCCTTCTGGGAGAACAAATACTGAAGGCTCTTGTGATCTGTAAATATCTGACATTGAACTCCGTATAAGTAATGCCTCCAGATCCTGAGTGCAAAAACCACTGCGGCCAACTCTAGATCATGGGTCGGGTAATTCTGCTCGTGCTTCTTTAATTGCCTAGAAGCATAAGCTATCACCTTTCCATTTTGCATCAGAACACAACCCAAACCCTGCTTCGAAGCATCACTGTACACCACAAAGCCTTCACTTCCGGAAGGAAGAGTAAGCACTGGAGCTGTAGTCAATTTGGTCTTCAATTCATCAAAACTCCTCTGACAAGCTTCTGACCACTCAAACTTTACTTCCTTTCTGGTTAGCTTCGTCAACGGGATGGCAATCCTAGAAAATCCTTCAACAAATTTCCTGTAATAACCTGCCAACCCTAAGAAACTCCGAACCTCAGTTACGGTTGTAGGCGGTTTCCAGTTCACAATCGCTTCAATCTTCTGAGGATCAACACTAATCCCATCAGCTGAAACCACATGGCCTAAAAATGAAACTTCATTTAACCAGAACTGACATTTGTTGAACTTGGCATACAATTGCTGCTTTCTTAACGTCTGTAAAACCAATCTCAGATGCTCAGCATGCTCTTCCCTACTGCCAGAATATACTAATATATCGTCAACGAACACTATGACAAACTTATCCAAAAATTCATGGAACACCCGATTCATCAATGCCATGAATGCTGCTGGAGCATTAGTTAGTCCAAAAGGCATAACCAAGAATTCATAATGTCCATAACGCGTTCTGAAGGCAGTCTTAGGAATATCATCTTCCTTGATCTTTAACTGATAGTACCCTGATCTCAGATCTATCTTAGAAAACACCCTTGCACCTTGTAACTGATCAAACAAATCATCGATCCTCGGTAAAGGGTATTGATTCCGAATAGTTACCTTATTCAATTCCCGGTAGTCAATACACAATCTCATACTTCCATCTTTCTTTTTAACAAAGAGCACTGGTGCTCCCCAGGGAGATACACTGGATCTGACAAAGCCCTTGTCTACCAATCTTCCAACTGAATCTTCAATTCCTTCAACTCTGGAGGTGCCATCCTGTACGGTGCTCTGGAAATTGGTGCTGTTCCCGGAATCAGATTAATCTCGAATTCAAAATCCCTATCTGGAGGTAAACCTGGAAGATCTTCCGGAAACACATCAGAAAACTCTGCAACCACAGGAATATTTTCTAACTGAGTCTCCCTCTCGGACGAATCTATCACATAAGCCAAATAACCAGCACATTGTTTCTTTAACATCTTTCTCGCGGTCATGGCTGATATGATACGGGACGGAAGCATTCTACGCTCCCCTCGAAATACTACATCTGACTCTCCCATTGAACTGAACTTGACTTCTTTCTGAAAACAATCCACTACGGCATGATGCATAGCTAACCAATCCATACCCAAAATAATGTCGAAGTCACATATATCCAATAATATCAAACTAACTGGAAAGGATCTATTCCCAAGTACAATATCACAATCTCTGCAAACACTCTCTGCTACTAAGGAATCTCCGGTAGGAGTAGCTACTACCATATCACACTCTAAAGGTTCTAACTTCATACTAACACGACTGGCAAAGCTTTTAGAAACAAAAGAATGCGTAGCACCAGGGTCTATTAAAACATGAGCATTGGAATTAAAAACTGTTACAGTACCTGTCACCACCTCTGGTGTAGCTTCAGCATCTTGTTGTGTTACCGCGAACACCCTGGCTTGAGTACGGGGTCTCCCTGACCGTCCTCTGGGTGGCAAACCTCTCCCAGTACCTCTTCCAGATTGAACTGTAGTCCCTGGTCCTCTCATCTGCGGACCTCTCTGATCCTGCGATTGACCCCCGCTAGACTGTCCTTGAGTAGACGGTCTCGACCCAATGGCTCCTGTTGTTCTCTGCGGGCACTCCTTCATAAAATGTCCCTCTTTACCACAATGATAACATCCAGTGATACCTATATGACACTCTCCTCGGTGCATCCTGTTGCATTTCCTGCACGGCTCTCCGCTCTGAGTATTACCTCTGCTCTGGGGTCCTGATGGAGGTCTGACTGAACTCTGACTAGACGCGGCTCCCTGACTTCGCTGTTTGCTACCTGACCATCTAGACTTACCTCTAGTTTTCGGTGCCTTGCTGGAGCCTCCTGAATACCAACCTGACCCTTGACTGCGCTTAAATTTCTGCATCGGCTCTTTGTCACCTATTGTTGTCCTCTCTACCCTCAAAGCTGCTTCAACTATCCGCCCATACTCTCTGTGCTCTGCAGCTACCACATATGCCTTGATCTTCGGATTCAGGCCCTGCACGAACTTATGGCACTTGTTCACATCATCATTCACGATAAACGGCGCCACTCGAGACAATTCGGTAAACTTCCTTTCATACTCTTCGACTGACATGTTACCCTGCACAAGACTGTAAAACTCTTCAATCTTTGCATCCTTGTATGCCCTTGGGTAGAATTTCTCATTGAACTCTTCTTTGAATTTTTCCCATGAGACTTGTTCGGTTGTTCTTCGCTTGACGGAATCCCACCAATCTCTAGCTGAAGCTCGAAGCAAGAATGAAGCAATTGACACCTTTTGGAGATCGGTGCATTCCATCTGTTCCAACACCCTTTCAGTATTATCCAACCACTCCGTTGCACTCTCTAGACCACCCGCTCCGTCAAAAGCATCGGCACCTAATTTTCTTGCCCTCTCTACGGTGGCGCTTGGTGCGCGAGGCCTTAACCCTTGTATAACCTGGGCTAATCTCTCGATC
This sequence comes from Dimocarpus longan, assembly GCA_022984855.1. Classification (NCBI taxonomy): domain Eukaryota; kingdom Viridiplantae; phylum Streptophyta; class Magnoliopsida; order Sapindales; family Sapindaceae; genus Dimocarpus; species Dimocarpus longan. The sequence continues at coordinate 10,121,546 of CM041021.1, forward strand.
GGATCCTGCTCAGGCTCTACTACCGGTGGCTCAACTGGAATCCCTGGCTGAGGATCATTGACGGACTCATTTACTTGCTCCCTTACTTCTGGAGCAGGAGGTGGAGCATTATCAGCGGCTCTCCTTGTACGCGGACGACCGACGCGACGCATGACTCACTGCACTTGAACCAGATACTTAGTCATAAAATGTATAATGTTTTAGAAATTCTATGAAAATGCTTGAAAATCATGTAATGCATTTAAAATCTTTGCTCTGATACCAACGTTGACAGGCCCCTTTCTAACTACTAGCTAGGCGACCTGCCCGGCAACCCCACGGTGGCTCCCCAGTCGAGATCTGCTCCGGCTGGAAAGTTCCCGAGGAGCTAAGCCTCATTTCTGTTCTAAAATACTTGAAATCCTTTTAGTTTTTGAAAATGGGTGGGAATTTTGTTCGTTGAAAATAACTTTATAAAAATAGGATTTTTACGGAAATCCGACAGCACAACGGCTGTTTTTCTAAAATTTCACTCTGTAAAATATTTCATAAAACCTGTATAATTATATTCATAAATATTCCCAATATATCAATAGGCCTCAGGCCCTTTTCAAACTCATAATCATGCAATAATACGGAAGCAACTTGAATAAAATCTTAAAACGACATGCATGATATTTACAATGAAATCCTTAATTCAAAGTAATATTTACAAAACTAGAAAATCTGGAAAATGATAATAAATACAATACATGATGCTATGACTAGAAAATAGTGCAGTCTGGTCGCGTGTCTAACTGGCCTGGACGTCCGAAGGAGATACGCCTGCCATGCTGCTCGTACCTGCACCTGAGGGAGGATTTTTAAGAAAGACAGGAAAAACAGTGGTGAGAATAACTCAGTGAGTGGGTAAGTTTACATAAACTATGCTTTTGCTTAAAATACTATTCCTCCCAAAAATAAATTGGAAAACTATTACTTACTTACTATTTCTGAAAACGAGATACTCGTTTAAAACATGTGAAAGTTACTTATCAAACTTTTCTTAAAAATTTTTCTTATTTTCTTACTAGCCTATCTGGCAACCCAGGGAAATCTTGTCCTTCGTGACAGTGCGAAGACACGCCACTAGGATAGGGGAACTCTCACCATGTGTAGTCGCAAATGTGGATACAACTCTGGGATCGCGATTCCCTCCAACATCAGGCAGATCTACACTATCCCATACGTGCAGAGGGTGACTGACAGACTCGATCCCCCCAAAGTTAGTAACTCCCCCCAACTACCGTACACGTATGGAATACTTTCGGCCGGGTGTAATCTTAGGGGCTAGGGTAAACCATAGGCATATATAAAATGAAATCTCGGCAATATGCTGTAATATTGCAAATTAACTTTCACAAATACTATCTCTATGCATGTATATAATTTCAACTTGCTCAATTACTTTACTGAAGAATATAAACATATTCAAAGCATAAACTTTAAAGCTATACATGCATTTATAGATGATAAACTGAAAACTATAAACTTTTACTAGAATCTCAAAATCTTTTACTTGCTAAAACTAATTGCATTCAATAACAGAATGTATGAAAACTTTTAAAAAAAACCACACTCACAACTTGCTTCCAAAATACTTATCACCGCTTCCCGTTACGGCTCTCGTTCGATTTCCGATTCACCTACAATTGATTTCGATCGAGATGTCGTTAAAACATAACTCGTGCGCAACCAAACTTTAAGCCATACTAGGATTTATAAACACAATAATTCAAACGACCATCCTCACACGATAACATAACGGAAAACTCATATTTGCACGCGAAGACTATTTCAAACCGATTCGTTATCGCGACTTAAACTACTCAAAACTCTACGGTTACAAAACCGACAACTATGCCATTCGAATCTAATGTAACATTATCAGAATCAGATTCCAATGAATTCACTAAACCAATTATTCGAAACCAAACGACAAACTTAAAGCTTACGCGATTTCAACTAATTATCGCGTTATCTCGTTTTAAGCGTTTCGCGCGATTCCTTTGTTTCCGCTTAAACTTATTGTCAATTTCAACTCGAGACTTTACTTAAAACACGGTAAATGAATATTCAAACATGATTAAACACAAAAAAGAAAATATGGCAGCAAGCTTAGCATATTCATTTCCGATTTCAACTTCCGAAATTTCGACAATTAACGATTTCGCGCGAAACCAAAACTATCCGATTAACTTTATTAAAACTCAAACTATCTCAACTTCAACTTCAACACTTTAATGGGCTTAAAAAATAACTCGGGGCAGCGAGATAATATTCACATTCCTTTTATATTCGACAACGAAAATCACAAACTAACAATGCTCGCATTCGCGGAAAAATCAACCGAATCGCTCGGAAACGATTTCTAAATATCCGAACGACTATCCAATACTTTAAAACACTTTAATACAATCCATTTTCCATGACCACAAACGCGAAACCAAAAACATATTTCAACAGCCCCTAAATATCTCATGACAGCCCATAAACAACATTCAACGAATACGATCGATGATAAAAACACAATCGCAACATCAACGAGCGAACCTCCGCACTAACGAGGTTCTCAATCCTAAACCCAATCATGTCATCATCAATTTCATCCACAACAATTCTTATTCACATGCTCACTTTAATAAATACTCGTAGCATCTCAACAAAGAAAATGGGGCAGCACTTACTTAATTGCTTCGCATTCGAAACGGCTTCCGAACGGCGACGAATCTCTCGCACGTTCTCGGCAGGAAGCTGTCCCCTTAGATGATGTTTCGCTTCAGTTCTGAAATGGATTCTTGGTCTGACAATTGTTTGGCAGCAGCTTAAACAATGGCTTGCGACGACGATATGGCAGCAAGACAGCTCACGGCAGCAACACCCCTTGAACAGCAAGCTTGCAACGGTGACAGCACACTCACGATGGCAGCAACTCAGCTCGGCAGTAAGGTGACAATGGCGACAATGGCCAGCTCGTGAATCACAAGACAGCAAGGTGATGGCAGTACGAGCACAGTCTCCTCACGCCAGCACAAGGCAGCGACGGTAGCAGCATTCCTTAACGGCGACAGCAAAGGCAGCACTCCTCAGCTTGCATGCAAGGGCAGAAAGTCCCAAATCTGATATTGCATGCGACTAGATGATTCAGATCTGCTCTTGTCTTCTCCTTGCATCAACTGGATCTGAAAACAGCAGCTGAAGCTTCACGGTCAGCACTAGACAGCAACGGCAGCAAGTCCTCAGGCCTGACAGCAGCTCACGGGTTCAGCTTGCCCAAACCGAAACTCCTTTGCTGCACTTCTTTTGCTTTTGGTTTCTGCTTTCTGATTTGAAATGAAGAAGAAGTTGAAGAAGGATGGCCGAATGGGCTTGATTCACTCTCGGTTTTTAGGTGGAGAAATGGTGAATGAATGACATTGGCTTTTGTTTTGAAATGAAGTGTTGACCGAGCTTGATATAATTATATTGCTTTCCTCTTTTTCAATCACATATAATACTATATAATTGCTCTCATTTGGACACTTGTACCATCCTTCCATTACATGTGTGACACTTGTCACAACCATGCATAAAGTTTACTTTATTTATTAAAACCCTTCCATGCATTTCTTGCTTAAATTTCCAAGCTCGGATTCCGTCCGTCCGTCCTGGAATTCGCTTTTAATTAAATCTCGGGTTCGCATTCTCGGAATTACTTAAAATATCGAATCCATCTTCGCGAACACGACTTTATTTTTCTTATTCTAAAATAATTATTCCAAAAATATCTGGACTCGATAATTATATTTTTCCGATCGGACGCGATCCATCGGAAAAATATTTCGCTCTCCGACGAACGCGGATCTGGGTTTTACAGAAATATTTTTCCGATAGATCGCGTCCGATTGAAAAAATATAATTATCGAGTCCGGAAATAATTGGAATAATTATTTTTGATTTAGAGAAATAAATTCGAGTTCGCGAAGACGGGTTCGGAATTTATTAATTATTCCAAAGGCGAAAACGATTAAAAAGCGGATTCCAGGATGGACGGACGGAAACGGAAATCCGAGCTTGGAATTTAAAAAGCAAGAATGCATGGAAGGCTTTAAGAAAATAAAGGGAATGCATATTGGTGACACGTGTCACACATGCATTGGATGAAAAAAAAAAAAAAGAAGAAGCAAATTATGGCATAAACGGTCACCTATGCATTCAAAGACAACATCAAAACCAAGCCATCATTCGGTCACCATTTTATTATTTTATTCATTTCCAAAATCGAATCCAAGCCATCTGCCAACTTCTTCTTCTTCATTTCAAAACAGAAACTGAAGACAAGAGTTACTGCTCTTGAAGTTTAGAGAGAGGCCGAGAGCATTCAACTTCTTCTTCTACCTCATTCTTCCTTGCTCGTGAGAGATAGAGAGATCAAGAGAGGGCCAGCATCTGCATGCAACATCTGATTCATCCTTGAGCAGATCTGAGCAAGCTGGAGCAAGCAAGGTGAGCTGCTGTCACCAGGTAAGAAGCTGCTGTCAGCGAGAGTTGCTGCCTTGTCCTGCCGTGAGCTGAAGATAGCTGCTGCCCATGAAGCTCCAGCTGTGGTCGCCGTGGCTGTCGCTGTAGTGGAGTGCTGTACTGCTGACGTGAGTGAAGCAATTGCTGTCGCCGTGACCAAGAGCTGCCATGCTGCCTTTGCTGTCACCGTGGCAAGCTTGCTGCCATGAGCTGCTGTCGTTGCTGTCTAGTGCTGCGTGAACTGAAGAGCTGCTGGCGTGAGGAGGTCGTGCACCAGTTGCTGCCAATGTCGCCGGTGTTGTCGAGCTACTGCTGTCTGGAAGTGAGGGCTACTACTGTTTGAGCGTGAGCTGAAACTGTCTTGCTGCCATTGCTGTTGTCTGAGCGTGAACTGCTGCCAACAAAGGAAAGATGCTTGTGATGCTGCCATCTCTATCTTGTACAAGCTGAAGCTGTTGAAGTGCTGCCTTTGCTGTCACCGTTGAGGAAGCTGTTGCCGTCGCTGCCTTGTGCTGGCGTGAGGTGTCGAAGTCAGCTGCTGTCAACACCAAGTGCTGTCTTGCTGCCTGGTGCTGCACGAGCTGACCAGCTGCTGTCACCTTGCTGCCGTGAGCTGTCCAAGCTGCTGCCGAGCTGTTGGAAGTCAAGCTGTGCTCGAGTTGCTGCCGTGAGCTGTCCAAGTTGCTGCCGAGTTGTTAAGTCAGGCCAAACATCTTTCAGACAGGAAGTAGAACAGCAACAAGAAAGGATAGCTGGCTGGTGGAAGAGACAGCTTGCTGTCACGAGAGTTTCATCGCCGTTCGGAAGCCGTTTTGAAGCGGTGAACAGCTCGCTTCTTGGGTAAGTGCTGCCCCATTTCCGTTATTGAGATGTTTAGTAATTAGTAAAGTGATTATGTGAATAGAGTAGAGCGATTTGATGATATTATGCTTGGGACTAAGATTGGGAACCTCGTTAGTGCGGAGGTTCGCTCGTTGGTGTTGCGATTGTGTTTTTATCATTGATCGTGTTCGTTGTGTTTGATGTTATGGGCTGTTATGAGATGTGTAGGGGCTGTTGAGTTATATTTTTAGTTTCGCATTCTTTGTTGTGGAAATTAGTTAGTATTAAAGTGTTTTAAAGTATCGGATATTCGTTCGGTTATTTAGAAATCGTTTCCGAACGTTTCGGTTGAATTTTTCCACGAATGCGAGCGTTGTTAGTTTATGATTTTCGTTGTTGAATATAAAAGGATTGTGAATGTTAGCTCGCTGCCCCAAGATTGTTATTAAGCCGTTCAAGTGCTTAAATTGAAGTTTGGATAGTTCAAGTTTTAAATAAGTTAATTGGATAGTTTTTAAATCGCGCGAAACGCGTAAAATCGATAAATTGCGATGATTAGTGAGATCGCGTAAGCTTTAAGTTCGTTGTTTAATTTCAAATCTTTTGTTTAGCGAATTCATTAAAATCTGATTTTGATGATGTTACATTAGATTCGAATGGCATAGTTGTCGGTTTTATAACCGTAGAGTTTCAAATATTTCAAGTCACGATAACGAATCGGTTTGAAATCGTTTTCGCGTGCGAATATGAGTTTTCCGTTATGTTATCGTGTGAGGATAGTCGCTTGAATTATTGTGTTTATAAATCCTCGTATGGCTTAAAGTTTAGTTACGCGCGAGTTATGTTTTAACGACATCTCGATCGAAATCAATTGTAGGTGAATCGGGAATCGAACGAGAGCCGTAACGGGAAGCGGTGATAAGTATTTTGGAAGCAAGTTATGAGTGTGGATTTTTAAAAGTTTTCATACATTCTGTTATTGAATGCAATCAGTTTTAGCAAGTAAAAGGTTTTGAGATTCTAGTAAAAGTTTATAGTTTTCAGTTTATCATCTATAAATGCATGTATAGCTTTAAAGTTTATGCTATGAATATGTTTATATTCTTCAGTAAAGTAATTGAGTAAGTTGAAATTATATACATGCATAGAGATAGTATTTGTGAAAGTTATTTTGCGATATTATAGCATATTGCCGAGATTTCATTTTATATATGCCTATGGTTTACCCTAGCCCCTAAGATTACACCCGGCCGAAAGTATTCCATACGTGTACGGTAGATGGGGGGAGTTACTAACTTTGGGGGGATCGAATCTGTCAGTCACCCTCTGCACGTATGGGATAGTGTAGATCTGCCTGATGTTGGAGGGATTCGCGATCCCAGAGTTGTATCCACATCTGTGACTACACATGGTGAGAGTTCCCCTATCCTAGTGGCGTGTCTTCGCACCGTCACGAAGGACAAGATTTCCCTGGGTTGCCAGATAAGGCTAGTAAGAAAATAAGAAAAGTTTTAAGAAAAGTTTGATAAATAACTTTCGCAGCTTTTAAACGAGTTTACAGTTTTCAAGAAAAGAAAGTAAGTAAGTAATAGTTTTCCAATCTATTTTTGGGAGGAATAGTATTTTTAAGCAAAAGTACAGTTTATGTAAACTTACCCACTCACTGAGTTATTCTCACCACTGTTTTCCTGTTTTCTTAAAAACCTCCCTCAGGTGCAGGTGCGAGTAGCGCGGTTGACGTATCTCCTTCGGACGGACAGGCCAGCTAGACACGCGTGACCAGACTGCACTATTTTCTAGCATAGCATCATGTATTGTATTTAATATCATTTTCCAGATTCTCTAGTTTGGTAAATATTATTTTGAGTTAATGATTTTATGTAAATATCATGCATGTCGTTTTTAAGATTTATTGAAGTTACTTCCGCTTAATTGCATGATTATGAGTTTGAAAATGGCCGGAGGCCTATTGATTATAGAAATTGTTTGTGAATACAATTATACATGTTTTATGAGATATTTTACAGGGTGGAATTTTAGAAAAACAGCCGTTGTGCTGCCGGTTTTCTGTGAAAATCCTATTTTCATAAAGTTATTTTTAACGAACAAAATTCCCACACTTTTTCAGAATAAAAAGGATTTCAAGTATTTTAGAAAAGAAAAGAGGCTTAGCTTCACGGGAACTTTCCAGCCAGAGCAGATCTCGACTGGGGAGCCACCGTGGGGTTGCCGGGCAGGTCGCCTAGCTAGTAGTTAGAAAGGGGCCTGTCAATAGTGATTAAAAGTTTATAAAACATTTTAAAACTAAAGGGAGGTTTATTTTATAAAGTTAATTTTGAAATGAAAACTTATGACACTCACTGGACTCGTGTAGCTCACCTGTTATCTAATATTTTACTAATAAAACTTTCCCAGGGGCAGATGCAGGGACAAGTATATCGGTAGTAGGGATTCCATCCTAGGATTAGATAGATTGAGTTAAGTGTGCTACTGTAATTGTATGAATGCATTTTCGACATTTTTGAAAATATATATAAATGACTATATAAATTTTCTTATAGTTTTGAAAAGTGTGTAAAAGAATATATGCATGACTTATAAATATAATTTACTTTACATTTTGAATTGATGATATGTTTGTGATTGCTTATGGATTGAGAAAATAAAGGCCTGAGGTCCAAAAGTTTGGAAAAATTATTTCTTATGTATAAATTTTCTACAAAATTTACAAGGTAACACTTTCAGAAAAACAGTCGATATACTGTTGAAATTTTATAAAACTATTTTGTAATTATGTCATAAAAAGAAAATTTTTTCACCCGTTTCCGTTAGAAAAGTGATTTCTAAAAAGATTTTCAATAAAAGAAATCGGCTTAAGTTCATGAGAATCTTTCAGTCGCGCGAATTTAGATATCAACTAAAGGGTCATTATGGGGTTACTGATGGGCTACCTTTTATACATAATGGGTTGTATAGAAACAAGGCCTGTCAATACTTGCTTTGGGAAATGAAAATCCCATTATCAAGTTGCTTCACTTGCAAACCTAGGAAAAAGTTTAGCTCTCCCACCATGCTCATCTTAAATTCTTTTTGCATCTGTTTGACAAATTCCTACACTTTAGATTACGAAGTAGAACCAAACACAATGTCATCAACATAAATTTATGCAATGATAAAATTAGAGTCAAAATGTTTAATGAACAAAGTTCTATTAATGCTGCCTTTTTTATATCCTGCATGTTACTACAAGAAATTTGTAGAGGGGTTTTCTAGAATTGCAGCCCCACTGACCAGATTGACCAAGAAAGAGGAAAAATTCGAATGGTCGGAAGCCTACCAACAGAGCTTCGACGAACTGAAGAGAATATTAACTTCTACCCTAGTGTTAACACTACCAACTGGGAAAGATGGATTCACAATCTACAGTGATGCCTTAAGACAGAGATTAGGATGTGCTCTGATGCAGAATGACAAAGTTGTAGCATATGCATCCAGACAATTGAAAAAGCACAAATAGAACTATCCTACCCATGATTTGGAGCTCACAATAGTGGTGTTCACACTGAGAATATGGAGGCATTACTTGTACGGTGTCCCTTGTCAGATCTTCACAGATCATAAGAGTTTGAAATATCTGTTCACTCAGAAGGAATCAAATATGAGGCAACAGAGGTGGTTAGAATTGATAAAGGATTATGATTGCACAATAGAATACCACTCTGGGAAGGTAAATGTGGTGGCAGATGCTTTAAACAGGAGACCCACGAGTTCCCTAGTGCATCTGAAGATGGTATATCTTCCGTTTATAGTGGAACCGAGGTCTCTAAGAGTAAAATTAGAGGTAGTAGACTCAGGGGCATGATTAGCTACTTTCCAAGTTCACCCCATTCTAGTGGATCATATAAGGGAACTGTAGAAATAGGATCCCTAGTTGGTAAAACTCATAAAAGAAATAGAAGAGGGACAGAGAACAGATTTCACAGTCAGGGAAGATAATACCATAATGATGGGTCAACGTATATACGTACCGGATGTAGAAGATCTGAAGAAGAAAATAATGGAAGAAGCACATTTGTCAACATATGCAATGCATCTGGGTAACACTAAAATGTACCATACCCTGAAAAAACACTACTACTGGAAAGGGATGAAGAAAGAGATTACAGATTTCATATCCCGATGCTTCACCTGTCAACACGTTAAAGCAGACCATCAAAAATTGGCAGGATTACTACAACCACTCTCCATTCAAGAATGAATAGAAAAAGATTACCATGGACTTCGTTGTAGGGCTTCTACGCAATCAGATGGGTTATGATGCAATATGGGTAATAATAGATAGGTTGACGAAGTTAACTCATTTCTTACCAATCAGAAGCTAAACAAGTTAGCGTAACTCTACATAGATGAAATAGTTAGACTCTATGGTACATCGGTTTCGATAGTATAGATCAGGATCCTAGATTTACATCCAAGTTCTGGCCCAACTTATAGAAAACACTAGGTACTCGGCTTAATTTTAGCACGACCTTTCACCCCCAAAAGGACGGACAATCAGAGAGGACAATTTAGACATTCGAAGATATATTCAGAGCGTATGTCTTGGAATTCAACAGGAGTTGGGATACATACCTACCATTAGTAGAGTTCACATACAATAATAGTTATCAGGTTAACATAGGTATGCCTCTATACGAAGCTCTCTATGGAAGAAAGTGCAGAACTCCATGTTTTAGGACGAGATAGGTGAAAGGAAATTGATAAATTTGTCCAGATCACTACAGATAAGGTTAAAGTCATCAAGGACAAACTTAAAATAGCAAGTGATAGATAGAAAGCCTATGCAAATAACCATTATAGGGACCTTAAATTCGAAGTTACTTATAAAGTATTCCTCAAAATATCCTTATGGAAAGGTGTGCTCAGATTTGAAAAGTGAGATAAGCTAAGTCCGCCCTATATTGGGCCTTATGAGATCGTAGAAAGAGTGGGATCCGTAGTGTACAGGCTGAAGCTACCACCACAACTAGAAAGGATTTATGACATGTTCTATATATCTATACTTCGTAAATACATTCCGGATCTCTCTCATATACTCAAAGAGTAGCCGGTAGAGCCAAGGGAGAACTTGACCTACGAAGAGGAATCGATATAGATTTTAGATCGCTAAGAACAAGTCCTATGCAACAAAGTTATTCCTTTGGTAGAATTTTTGTAAAGGAATCATGAGGTAGAAGAGGCTACATGGCAGCATGAAGATCAGATGTGCCAGAAATATCTCCATTTATTCTAGTAGATAGAGAATTGTAAAATTTTGAGGACGGAATTTTTATTAAGGAGGAAGAAATTGTGATGTCCCTCATTCGAATTCCCTATTGTAGATAAAAGATGTATAAACGATGTAAATAAAATATACAAACATATCCTCGTTTAAGAATTAATAAAGTTATTAAATTTTTTTGATCGTGTAATCGGATTTTAGTAAAATTTTCAAACGAATCGAAAATGGATTCGAATCCGATAAGCAACATGATGATTTATTAACAATATGAAATGAAATTCATGATCAAGGGTCATCCAAAAAGAGCTAAAAGTGATTAAAATAATATATTTGCATGAATGGTAAATTGTCATTAAAACTAGTGTGGTATACATGGAAATTATGCAATCAAAGGGAAGCATTTTGGTAAAAAAAAAAAAAGTGGCGTGGCATGTAATTATGTAACAAACATCAAAGGCAATCATACAAGTGCATGGAGCCATATATATATATAAGAGAAGTGTCATGAAAAGTCCAGAGAAGAGAGAGAGTGATGGATGGCAAAATAGGGGGGTTTCAGATTAGTTTCCAGCAGCTTGTCTCACTAGATTTTTCACCATTTTTGAATCTTGATCAAGCTATACAAGATTAAGAAACAAGTCAATGAATGTTTCTAAGCAAGATCAACCCAAAAAGAATAGGTAAAATTGAGTCTAAATTGAAAAATTTTGAGTAAGAGTTGTCAAAAGCAGTTTCAGAACAACTTATGATCTTAATCAATTTTTTATGGTTTAATTCAAGGTTTTGAGCATAAGACAAGTGGAGAAGTAAGCCAAGACAACAAGGAATACTTGGTATGTAAACCCCTGTATTCGATTTTATGTTTCCTAGCTTTAAAAATTAAGTTATCGAATAAAAAGGGTAAAATAGTCATTTAGTAAATAAGAAATATAAATGGATGGCAAAGTTGTAAAACTTTAGTTAGTGAATCAATAATTCAATTAGACGAGAAATGAGATAAATAACATAAAAACCATTGATTTTTATTAGTGAATCAAATGGACTAAGGGCAATATGGTAAAAAAATTGATAGTCAACAAATCAAGGGGACATGAGAGTCATTTTCATAAAAGTTAAATATATATATATATATATATATATATATATATATATATATATTGGACACTTAGTCAATTTTTGATAAAAATCAAGAAGTAGCCGTGAACAACCAAAAAGAGAGAAAGAGAGATGTGAGGGATGGCAACTTAAGGGAGGAAGAAGGTGAAACTTTCATCAATTTTTTAAGCCTCCAATCAAGCTTTCTAGTTGATTCCAAGTTTAACCACCAAACTCTAACCAAGACTAAGGTGAGTTTTCATTAGTTTTACCAAATATGATGGTAGTTGGGTATATGGATGTGATGATGAAGAAAAAAACAACAATTGTTTTTATTAAAAATATGAATTTTGTGGAATACTGAGTTTTAAAATTTTTTAGAAAACTCAATAAACCCTAGATCCATAAAATAATGAAATAAAATAATACAAGAAAAAATAAAAATCAGATTTTTACCTTATGTATTGATCTCTGTGGATTACTCGCCACCTAGCCTTCCTTGATATGTCTCAACACCAAGAAACAACACCAAGAAACAAGTGAGTGGGCACAATTATATAGAATTATACTCACTTTCTATTGATTTTTTTTTTCTAAAAAAAAATCAACAATATATTTAAGAGGTGAGTTTATGATTTTGATTATGCTAAAAAAATATATATATATTTTTTTTCAAAGAACGTAAAGCAAAACCAAAATCTTTTTTCTATTAGGAAAAGAAAACTATTTTTTTTCTATTTATAGGCAACTACTTGGGGTTTTAATTAATCAAATTAACATTAAACCCCAAATTTATTAAAATTAAACTTTTACCTCATATAACATAATTAATTCAAAATTAATTAATGTCATATTTTAAAATTAAACTTGTGACCTATAATTAATTCATAATTAATTTATACCCTGTCACAGCTAAGAATTAAATTCAAAACCTCTTATAAAATTAATTAAATAACTAATAATTAATTATTAATTATTAAATAATTTAAATAACTAATATTATTCTAATATTAAGTGAACATAAATTTTGCTACTTGCGTAACAATTATAATTGGACGGTCCAGTTATAATATTCTATATACAAGTTTCTTATAGTGAAATGAGCTATCAATGGGATCCGATGGACCTACAGTTTTGAGCTCCAATAATATTGGAATTATTAATTAAACTCTTTAATTAATAATTCACTATTATTAATCTTAGAGTTACTCCATTAAAAACCTAAGATTGCACTCTCAAAACTGTAGATGTTTTATATAATCTGAAATTTTCAGTGTCCATTGATTTAATCACTACATATGATTTGACCATTCATAAATAGTTCATAATTAGAGCTAGGTCAAAATGTCCGTTTTACCCCTATAATTATTTCTTAATTCTTAAGTACCATTGATTCTCTAATGAACAATATATCCATAACAACTTATGAATTTATCTTTCCATTTTCATATGAATGGAAAGTTGAGCACTCATATTGTTCAAGACCTAAATCAGTCCTTAAGGGAACTACTTCTCTATTTCTCGCAAGAAGGAGTGGATTCCACTATTGTATAGAATGTTCCCAGCTACTTACTAAATCATATCCCTAAAGTACGAAGTTATTGACCGGACATCTACATCGATCTCACCCATGTAAATTAAAGGATATAACTCAACAAGCAGGAGTCCATAATACACTCAGGATTTAGATCAATTTATATATGATCATCTGGTTAATAAATATAAATCTCTGAGTTTAACGGATATTGATAAGAGAATTATATTTATCGTGGTCCAGTCCTATATAATCTATATTATATAAGGTGCCTCAATTTTCATGTCACTACATGAATAGTCTCGGATAAGACTATCGTACCGAATACAAAATGGACCGCAACTGTAGATTTACCACAAATAAAGTATCCAGCTTTATTTGCTTTCTACGGACTCTTTAGATTACTTATTTCAAATTAAATCTGTTTGTATATAACACTTATATACTTAGTTTGAAATTACATCAGTAATCAAGGATGTTTCTCATGATATATACAATTTTTGAAAAATATATAAATTGAATAAAATGAATACTTTATTATTTATAAAATCGTTTACATTATCACAAGCTCTTAGGGCAAAAAACCCAACAATCTCCCACTTGCCCTAGAGCAGTTGAGACATATCTCGTAATCCTAGACCTTCTAGATGATCTTCAAATACTTTAGCTGTTAAGGTCTTCATAAATGGATCAGCAAGATTATCTTGTGATGCAGTCTTCATCACGTTCACATCTCCCCTTTGTACGATCTCCCTAATGAGATGATATTTCCTCTCTATATGCTTCCCTCATTTGTGGCTTATTGGTTTTTTGGAATTGGCCATTGCACCACTATTATCACAATAGATGGTAAGTGGTTTATCCATATCTGGAATAACTTCCAGATCAGTCAAGAATTTACGTAGCCATACCACTTCTTTAGCTGCTTCACAAGCTGCTACATATTTAGCTTCTATAATGGAGTCAGCAATGCATGATTGCTTAACACTCCTCCACACAATGGCTCCACCACCAAAATTGAATACTGATCAAGACGTGGATTTTCTAGAATCCTTATCCGATTGAAAATCAGAATCTGTATATCCTAATGGGATCAAATCCTCTCCAGAATATACGAGCATATAGTTTCTCATTCTCCGAAGATACTTGAGAATATGCTTTACTGCCACCCAATGATCAAATCCTGGATTGGATTGATAACGACTAATTATTCCCACCGAATAACAAATATCCGGCGTCGTGCATAACATAGCATACATGAGACTGCCTACTGTAGAGGCATAGGGAATCCGTCTCATATCCTCAATTTCTTGAGGTGTCTTAGGACACTGTTCCTTAGACAAATGAACTCCATGACGAAAAGGTAAATTATCTTTCTTAGAGTTCTGCATCGAAAATCGCATAAGTATCTTATCGATATACGATGCTTGAGATAGCACTAACAGTTTGTTCTTACAATCCCGTATTATTTAGATCCCAAGGACATAACTGGCCTCTCCTAAATTTTTCATTTGGAATTGGCTAGCGAGCTAGCTCTTTACGTCTGACAATACTCCAATATCATTCCCAATGAGTAGAATATCGTCAATGTAAAGTACAAGGAAAACCACTTTCTTATCGATTATCTGTTTGTATACACAAGGTTCATCGATATTTTGCTCAAAACCATAAAACTTGATCGAAGTATCAAACCTTATATTCCAAGATCGAGATGCTTGCTTAAGTCCATAAATGGACTTTTGCAACTTGTAAACTTTTTGCTCTTGACCTTGGGACATGAATCCCTCTGGTTGTACCATATAGATACTTTCATCAAGATTACCATTCAAAAACGCAGTCTTGACGTCCATTTATCAAATCTCATAGTCGAGACATGCGGCAATGGAAAGAATAATCCGAATGGACTTAAGCATAGCTACTGGCGAGAAAGTTTCTTCATAGTCAACTCCCTCTTTCTAAGTATAACCCTTTGCCACTAGTCTAGCTTTAAAGGTTTCAACCTTTCCATCCACTCTTCTCTTCCTCTTGTACATCCACTTGCAACCTATGGGTTTTATCCCATCTGGTTGATCCACAAGTTCCCAGACTGAGTTAGAGTACATAGACTCTATCTCGAGATTCATGGCTTTAAGCCATTCCTCCTTATCAGAATCCTCCATTGCATCATGATATGTCAATGAATCATCTACACTCTTATCAGAGATAGCAATTTGTGCCTCTCCAATATCTCTGTAGCGGACTGGTGGTCTAATAACCCTCCCACTATGATGAGGTGGTAGATGATTCTGATGAGAATCTATCTGACGTTCAGGCGTGGTCTGAATTATGTCATTTTCAACAACTTTTGCTGACGAGATACTATTTGACCTAGGAAGTAACTCCTCGAGTACAACTTTACTTCGAGGTTTGTAATCTCTCATATAATTCTCTTCAAGAAAAGTAACATTTGTCAATACAAACACTTTGTTTTCTTGGGGACTATAAAAGAGTCCGCCCCTAGTCTCTTTGGGATAACCTACAAATAGGTAAATTTTTGAACGTGGTTCCAACTTCCTAGTCTTGTTCTTCAGCACATGTGCTGGACACCCCTATATGCAAAAATGTCGTAAACTAGCTTTATGACCTTTCCACAACTCTAAAGGTGTCTTTAGAACTGACTTAGATGGCACAACATTCAAAATATACATTGCAATTTGCAATGCATATCCCCAGAATGAACTAGGTAATGATGAATAACTAAACATAGATCTCATCATGTCCAAAAAGGTCCGATTTCTCTTTTCTGCAACACCGTTTTGCTAGGGTGTTCCAGGAGCAGTCAATTGGGATAAAATCCCATGCTCAAGCAAGTAATCCTCAAACTCTGTATCGAGATACTCACCTCCACGATCTGATCGTAGAGTTTTCAATGTTTTACCTAATTGATTTTCAACTTCAGCTCGAAACTCTTTGAATTTTTCAAAAGTTTCTGACTTCTATTGCATCAGGTAAACATACCCATATCTTGAATAATCATTAATAAAGGTGATGAAATATTCATAACCGCCTCTAGCTTTAACATTCATAGGACCACAGACGTCCGAATGTATAACCTCTAACGGTTCCTTAGCTCTATGCCCTTTTCCAGTAAAAGGTCTTTTGGTCATTTTACCTTCTAAACATGATTCACAAACAGGTAAAGTACCGATCTTTAACTCGTTTAAATGTCCGCTCTTTACAAGTTTGTTTAATTTGTCAAGGTTAATATGACCAAGTCTTAAATGCCAAAGATATGTGTCATCATTATGAGAAATCTTTTGTCGTTTTGTTTTTGGTTTTTCAACCTTAAACATTTCAGTATTAAGCAATGGGTTATGCATTAACGATCTTAACACATATAAATTATTTTCTTGCAACCCTGAATAAATTTTCAAACCATTTCTAGAAATAATAACTGATTTATTATAAAAATAAACAGAATAATTAAATTCCAAAAGTTTAGATACAAAAATCAAATTTCTCTTAAAACCTGGAATAAAATAAACATTGTTCATTACAATAAAACAATTATTATTGAAACGAAGTCTAACTTTTCGCATTGCTTTTGTTGAAACGACTTCCCCAGTTCCGACTCTCATGTTGAACTCACCCTCATCAAGCTGCCTATATGAATCAATCAACTGCAAAGAAGAACAAACATAATTAGTGGCTCCTGAATCAATTATCCAAGGAGATGAATCATCCTCCACTAAACAAGATTCAATGACTAGTAAATCACATTTACCTTTCATCTTTTTCTCTTGGAGCTCAGTGAGATACTTAGGACAGTTCCTCTTTCAATGCCCATCAACACCACAATGAAGACATTTTCCTTTGGGTTTAATGGCCTTGGAGCCCTTTTTGCTCTTCTTCTGAGTGGCTTGCTTCTTGGGTTTAACATTAGCCTTAGCCTTTCCAGTATTTCTCTTCCTCTTGTTTTTACTAGAAGAAGAAGTCTCAGCAACGTTTGCTTCACCGGACTTATTTTTGTCCTTATTCATAGACTCATAAGTAGTGAGCTCATTTAGCAACTATGTAAGTGAGTAAGTCCCTTGTTCATAACATAGTTGCTCTTAAATTGTATGAAACTCTTCGGAAGAGTTTCTAGTATCATACTCACTTGGCTACGCTCATCTATAGCCCCATCATGGCTTTCAGCTGTGTTGAAGTGGGTCATCATTTTCAAGACATGCTCTCAAATAGATGTACTCTCTTTCATCCTAGCAGTTATAACAGCACAAACAGCTTTGTGTCGTTGCTGCTCAAAAGGTTACCCAATCATGCCCTTCAATGACTCCAGTATTTGAGTTGTTGTTGTCATTGCCTCGTGCTTGGTAGCAAGCACCTCGAACATCCCTGCTAATAAATAGCAGCGGGCCTTCTCATCAGCTGTGATCCATTTTTGATAGGCCTCGCGCACAGTACGTCCAGTATTTTCTGCTGGCTGGAGAGGACAAGGCTGAGTCGTGACAAATTTAAGGTCTTCACAGACCAGGATTGTGTTCATGTTACTTTTCCATTTGACATAATTTTCCCTGTTTAATTTATCATTATCAAGTATAGAAATCAACGGAGACACCATTGCTGAAAATAAATAAAATAATAAACATTTAATATCAATTTGCAAAAATTAATATCATGTAATTTTGGCATAAAATTAAACGTGATGCATGATACACGAATAATGAATTAGAAAATACCTTAGAAAATAATTACTATACCACGATAATCTAACATTCCACAAATAAGTACCGCCGTAGGGTAGGTCAAATATTTGTATGTTAGACTGAGACATTCTCAATTAAATAATATAACAAAATAACTCTTATTCCTATATTATTTAACTACCGATTTTCGGTCAGGAAAATAATTAACAATTAATTATTTCCTTTATAAGTGTAACCCATCATTTCGGATTCCATGGATTTAACTCGAGAATTGCCGCCGTAGGGTAAGTCAATCCCAAGTACATCTAGAAATCCTATCCCATTAGGAAGTCAACCTTGATCAACTTAAATGGACACCACCCGTAGGGGGACGATAACAAAGCCGTCTAGAGGCGCCATTTAAGTTTCACGGTGTTGAACTAATGATAGAGACCGCGAGATATATTGTCATATATCCCTCTCCCACTCACTATTTTAGGATAAGAGTTTTCTATTTTAATTTTTTTAGTCATCGTCTTAGATTATTAACGGCTAATAAGATAATCTAAGTTACTAAGAATTTATGTGTTACTAAAGTCTGAAGCTTATTAACACTTAATGAATTACCTGATTTTTAACACTTAAAAGTCTAATTCAATTTATAAATCTAATCTAAATAATCAAAATTATAAAGACTAGATTTAATATGAAGTTACTTGATTTTAACTAATTAAAATTTAATCCACATTATGAATGCCAATTATTGAAATCTAATTTCTAATTTGAAACCTATGATTTTCTACTAAAATCAATTCAAATTATTTAAAAGGCATTCTATGTATTATTCTTCTATTTATACTAATAAACAATTTAATAGTAAAATAAAATAATACATATGATGCATATCATGTTATAATGCAATGAGTAGGCACCCTCTATTCTATATGATATATTTTTGATGCATGTATATGTTATATAATTATCTATTCATCTCATGAAAATAATTAAATAAACAATATGTGTATGATCGGGTTCTTTGGTTTTGACAACCTAAATCTAATTTCAAGATTACATAAATTAACCAAGACATTCATTGGCTTTCACTTATAGTCTTTATAGTCTTGAAAAGTCTTCATGGGCTCTCTTAGGTTAAAAATTAAATCCAATTTAGTAATCAAGAATGTCCATCTAATAGATTGGACTTTAAACCCATTTCTTGATTTTTGAACCTAAGAATTATTTTCCAATTTCATGAAAAATACAAACTAAACAAAAATTCAAAATTTTTGAAAATATAATAGAACGGAATTACGAAAACCTAGAGACTGTTTGTAAAATATTTATGTGATTGTCATGTGTTGAATGCATGCAACACATTAACAGTGCATGGGCAACAATTACACTTTCACTGCAGAGATCACACATATAATCTTATGTCAAATGTGCCAAGTGTCGCATGCATAAGCATGCACAATTTTGTGCACAGTGCACAAACAAGCAAGTGCAACACATGCAGTGCATTGCATTAATGCTGCCATGTGTCGCACACATGAGCAAGCACTTTTTGTGCATGAATCCTGAACAAATGCAACAATTGCACTTACAATGTATTTCATTAATACACGCGCAACACTGCTGCCTTGAATGCACCACACCAAATCATGTGCCTATCCAGTCGCACACATCACAAGCACATTACGGCCCCTCGTCTGACCGCAGTCTTCCATTATTCAAATTTTTTTTTTTTTTTTAATTTTTTATTTTGTTTGCGCATCCGATGCGCACACACTGGTTCATAACCAGTGCACACCCAAACACGCATCAAACTGGTTCACAACCAACCGATTCAAAATCAATCTGCACAATCGTAACTGCCGAGAATTCCAGCAGCAATTTTCACTCGTAACAGCAGCAAAACTTATGGTAGAATTCTGCGCTTAATCCTTAAAAATAAAAATCCTAAATCTATAAATTTACAACAGAAAATTTAACACAAACTGCTTACAAATTTAATCAAGTTAAATAACCAAAGAACCATACAATTAACGATCATACCATACAATCCTCATTCATCAAACATGAATAAAAATACCTCACATCATAATCAAATAAAAAAAATAATAGTGCCTACTCAATGACATACAAATCAATACAAACATATTATTTTAAAATCATTATTTTATTGGAACCTAGACTCTGATACCAATTGAAGGAAAAAACAACAATTATTTTTATTAAAAATATGAATTTTACGAAACACTAAGTTTTAAAATTTTTTAGAAAACTCAATAAACCCTAGATCCATAAAATAATGAAATAAAATAATATAAGAAAAAATAAAAATAAGATTTTTATCTTATGTATTGATCTCTGTGGATTGCTCACCATCTAACTTTCCTTGATATGTCTTTACACCAAAAAACAAGTGAGTCGGCACAATTATATAGAATTATGCTCATTTTCTATTGATTTCTTTTTTAAAAAAAAAATCAACAATATATTTAAGAGGTGAGTTTATGATTTTGGTTATGCTAAAAAAACTTTTTCTCTTGTTTTCAAAGAACGTAAAGCAAAACCAAAATCTATCTTCTGTTAGGAAAAGAAAACTATTTCTTTTCTATTTATAGGCAACTACTTAGGGTTTTAATTAATCAAATTAACATTAAACCCCAAATTTATTAAAATTAAACTTTTGCCTCATATAACATAATTAATTCAAAATTAATTAATGTTATATTTTAAAATTAAACTTGTGACCTGTAATTAATTCATAATTAATTTATACCCTGTTACAGCTAAGAATCAAATTCAAAACCTCTTATAAAATTAATTAAATAATTATTAATTCATAATTAATAATTAACTAATTAATTATTAAATAATTTGAATAATTAATATTATTCTAATATTAAGTGAACACAAATTTTGCTACTTGCATAACAATTATAATTGGATGGTCCAATTACAATATTCTATATATAAGTTTCTTATAGTGAAATGAGCTATCAAGGGGACCCGATGGACCTACAGTTTTGAGCTCCAATAATATCAGAATTATTAATTAAACTCTTTAATTAATAATTCACTATTATTAATTTTAGAGTTACTCTACTAAAAACCTAAGATTGCACTCTCAAAACTGTAGATGTTTTATACAATCTGAAATTTTCAGTGTCCATTGATTTAATCACTACATATGATTTGACCATCCATAAATAGTTCATAATTAAAGCTAGGTCAAAATGTCCGTTTTACCCCTTTAATTATTTCTTAATCCTTAAGTACCATTGATTCTCTAATGAACAATATATTCATAACAACTTATGAATTTATCTTTCTATTTTCATATGAATGGAAAGTTGAACGCTCATATTGTTCAAGACCTAAATCAATCCTTAAGAGAATTACTTCTCTACTTCTCGCAAGAAGGAGTGGATTCCACTATCGTATAGAATGTTCTCAGCTACTTACTAAATCATATCCCCAAGGTATGAAGTTATTGACCGGACATCTACATCGATCTCACCCATGTAAATTAAAGGATATAACTCAACAAGCAGGAGTCCATAATGCACTCAGGATTAAGATCAATTCATATATGAACATCTGATTGATAAATATAAATCTCTGAGTTTAACGGATATTGATAAGAGAATTATATTTATCGTGGTCCAGTTCTATATAATCTATATTATATAAGGTGCCTCTATTTTCATGTCACTACATGAATAGTCTCGGATAAGACTATCATACTGAATACAAAATGGACCGCAACTGTAGATTTACCACAAATAAAGTACCCAATTTTATTTGCTTTCTACGGACTCTTTAGATTACTTATTTCAAATTACATCCATCTGTATATAACACTTATATACTTAGTTTGAAATTACATCAGTAATCAAAGATGTTTCTCATGATATATACAATTTTTGCAAAATATAAAAATTGAATAAAATGAATACTTTATTATTTATAAAACTGTTTACATTATTACAGACTCTTAGGGCATAAAACCCAACAAATGATGGGTTGGATTAGTTTATAGTGTGTTTGTGATAAGAGTTTTGCATCCAATCAAGTATAAAACTTTAATTTAATGTCAAGAAAGCTTAGGTTGCATGAGATAGTATTCAAATGGCAAGTTAGGGTTTGTATGGGTGAAATCCTAAGTAGAGATTTAAGCATGTTGAAAGTATAAATTGATGTATAATAGGTGTTTGATAAATTGTTTGAAAGACAATACCAAGAGAAGTTGAAAAAGTAGTGTGATGGTTGTGTATGTGTGTGATTCATGGCCAATGAAGGGGTGTATGATCTCATTGTATTTCCATCCTTTTAAGCTTTAAATTATGTATATTTGATGTCATGAAAGCCTCTAGAAAAGTTAGAATTTGAAAAGGAAAAGCATAGAATTTCAAAGAGGAAAACATAGAGCTAAGTTAGGAGTCACGAGCTAGATGAAGGGCTGACAATGACCTGACTTATTCTAACTTATTTGGGGTTGTTCTACATCTCAAAACATGCCTCGGGAATATAGAAAACCATAGGTTTTGAAACGGATCGATTCCGATAAAAATTGCACAAGTTATGGTCAAAATAGTATCGTTAGAGCTCTGAGAAGTAAAATAACTATATGAATGCAATTTTTATTACTTCAAATGAGTTTAGTTGATCATAATTAGGTAAATGAAGCTTAGATATGAAAGAAAAACTAGCGTCGCTAGTCCGAAACGAAAAAGTGCATAAAACGCACACTAAAAGTGCCCAAAAATAGGCGTTTTTCTTAGATTTGACATAGCAAACGATAGAATTTTTCAACGAAATTTGACGTGTGACTAGAATGGGAGATAAGTGAACCGTAAGAAAAAGAATAAAAGGAAACAGAGCTCTGAGCAGGGCTGTGCGTAATATTCTTTTATAGGGTGTCAAAGTTGCTTAAATTTTTGAATTTTCGTTCCAGGCCTTCAAAAATTATACGAACCATATGAGGATGATTCTAGGGGTCTAAAAGTAAGACTTTTATAAAGAAATTAGAATTTGAGAGCCTCGGTTGAATTAAAATCGAGTGGGAAAAGTTATAGCGTAATGAGTTTTCAATAGGTTGATTTATATTGAAAACTCTAATGTTACGTTTTATTTGAGTAAAATATAATGAGAAATTAATGTATAGGTGACGAGCACGCAAGCGAGACACGAGAGGCTCGTTGAAATCATTGCATTTACGCGGATTGAGGTAAGTATTACATCACTTACACTAGTTCAATTGTAATTTCAATTATTGGAATTATTGCTAAAGAGTTTTATAAAACAACTTTCTGATTGTAAGTTTGGTTTAAGTAAAAACCTTGGAAGAAAGGAAATTTTGTGCTTTTGCACATAAGAGAAAAAGAGTTGTAAAAACCATGTGTAATCCCTTGATTTTTAGAGTATATATCAATACGTTGCGATGTAGTAAATTCCGCACATAGTCGAGTATATTGAGAGCTATTGGCATTACGTTGCGATGTAGAAAATTCCGCTTGTAGTCGCCTAGATAGTAGTTACTTACAATATGCTGCAATGTAGGAAATTTCGCACACATTTGTGAGAGCTATCGAGTAGTTTGCACTACGATATGCGATGTAGAAAATTTCTGCATGTAGTCGCAAAGAATTACAGTTCATTAGCAGTATAGTTGCGATGTAGAGAATTCCGAGTTGTAGTTGCTTAGAGTTTGAGGTTATTTCACCCTACGTTGTGATGTAGTAAATTCCGCACGTAGTGGTCGAAATACTATAGTAGCTTCACATTGGCGTTGGTCGAGAAATCGTCACTTGATGGTTGGAGTACATTTGTGATGCACATGGTTGTTTTATAAGAAATAGTTTGCAAAGATTAACCTTTCAATATTTCTTCAAGTTATGCTTTACTATGAACTTGAAATGGTTGTAATATTATGGAACGAACTAACGATTGATTTTATCGTGTAGCTTGTTTGTTTTATCCAGTGTAATTATAGGTGATTTTGTGGCCGAGGAAGCGACGTTCCACTTATAGGTGTGGAACGAATGGATGGACTATGTGAATATTAAATATATTTTGAGATTGTTGTATATGTTATGATCTAAATGATCGTATGTTTGATATATGAATGTTTGATAGATTGTAAACTTATATTTAAATATGTATATACAAAATTATACATTCATACTTATTGCACAATACACATGATATATCTACATAGGTTATGATACCTATGTAATATATATACATGTTGTAAATGGTTGGTTATGAATGTCATATGACATGTATGGATGTGAAATTTGATGTGAATTGCATGTTTGTGGAAAAATCGAAGTTGGGTGGTGATTTCTATAGTTCGAAGTGTGTTTATTTTACAGGTAAAATTTTGGGAAATGTTCAAATTTCAGCTGTTATGCTGCTGAAATTTTTATAAAAGTAATTAAAACAAAATCGCGAAAAAAAATTTTTTATCACTCTCAACCAGTTTAAAGAAAACTGAGTTACTAAGTTTTAAACGAGTAAACCGGCTAAGAAAGTTAGGGTTTGCTTCTCGGATTAATTCGATTCGACGAGTCGGGTTCGATGAGTCCGTTGAAGTGCCTGGCAGGATCCTCCAGACAAGAGCCTAGATAAGGTCTGAGAAGGGTCCTGTCAAGTTGGTATCATAGCTTGGTTTTCGTTAAGTTGAGATAAAGTTTTATAAGAAAGTTTGAGTTATTTCGCATAAAGTGTGCGTTAGTGATGCGTGAGTTACGCATAAAGTATGAAACTAGTATTTGCATTTATCTTTTTAAGATTATATGAGATATGCTTTGATTGATTGCATAAGTTAAAGCATAAGTTTATACGAGTTGAGTTTGAGCATCTCATGAAATCGCACATCAATTATGTATAAGTCATTATATGCATGAGACATGAGCTAGCTTATGCAGTTATATATGAGATATTAAGATTGAAGTTGACAATTGCATGAGTATAGAATTATTTCATGCATTATAAACATTTTAACTTGACTTTATGATCATTTGAAATTATAGATATGCAGCGTAGAGGTCGCCCTAGAACAAGAAGGGCAGCTGCACAGGTACCCACCCTTGAAGAGGGACATGTTGATGAGTCTGTCAATGTGTCGGCTAGTTCTTCACATTCAGAGCCTTCCCGGCTTGAGAGACCAGAGCTGTAACGTCCTTCGCCCGACTTCCGTTACGGTCGAAAATCCAGAACGGAGAACGTTACTTTCTTTAAAATCCGTTTCTGTTACCTTTTTAAAAACTTATTATCAAAATTATAAAACTCATTACCAAGATAGGGGAAATATATATATATTTTTAATAATTTCGGCAGAGTTTTCCTCTATTTTTCTGAAATCCAAAATTTCATTCCCTGTAAATAAAACTCTAACATTTCTAAAACATAAATTTCAGAATTTCCAATTCAGACCTCCGGTCCGTTTTCCAAACATTACATTACTTAATTATATCATAAACATTTATATGCATATATATTCAAAAGTAAGCTTTAAGAAATATACATAAGCTTTTTACATAAGTGAAATACGATAATTTACATAATTATACATATGTTCCAAAATGTATGATCCTACGCAATATATATATATATAACTACCAAAAGTGTAGGATGACTGGTGACTGTCTGAACTTCCGCGTATCAGCTACTTCCCTGTCTGGGAATGGAATCAAAATGTTCAACCTGCGCGCGGTAAATTAACGCGCTAAGCATATTCGCTTAGTGGTATACACATAATCTAATTTTTCAAATTTCAAATATAATTTCATTCGTAATTAAAAGCATTATAACTTTACCATTCATAAACATAGATATATATATGCTGCATAAAAATATTTAAACATATGATTCACACTTTTTCGAGTTCAACATATTTCAAAACATTAAACATTTCATATCATGTAACAATTTCATTTCATCGCTTATCCCATTTTTCTCAGTGCCCCTTAGTTAACATATATTCGATATTCATGTATTGGCATATGGGTTTCCGGCATCGGATACGTGGTAGTATCCGCCGAAATAACGGTCGACCCCGGCAACGACCGCTCGGTGATTATCCACTGGGTCGTATATCATAACACATAATCGTTCAAGATCGGACACGTAGTGCCTCTCATAATCCATAACGAATCAATGTAAATAAACGGTGCAGTTGCTAAGTTCCCTATTGACATGTCAATTACCAATTTCCATTTATCGATATCTATGTTTACAAGGGCTATTTATATCACAACGTTTGTATCACATATTTTTCACTTTGATTTTAGTATCAAGATTTTCATAACAAATCAATTTCGCGTTTCATTTCAAGTATAGTCAAGTACGTTTGTAAATGCTTTGTATTAAAACGATATATTTTTAGTACCAAGGTTTTCATAACAAATCAATTCCAATTTTTCATTCAAGTATAGACAAATAGGTTTGAAAATGCATTGTATTAAAACGATATATCAATCTCATTTAATGAAAATCATTTCACAATGAAAACACTTTCAAGTAAAATTAAAGATAATGTGTATACCGACCTCAAAATGATTCAATCCTTGAATCGAATGCTCCTCCTAAGCCTTACTCTTACTTTCGGGTCGAGAATCCGGTTCGCCGGGTTCTCCTTGACCTTTCATTAAACAAACATAGCAAAATCTATTTAGCAAGTTTCTAGCGTTACAAAAATGTGCTATAACTATATGCTTTTCTATTATGCAACCTAAAAACTTCCAATGGTTATCATCTCGAAACAGCGCGTTTACAGCGAATATAATCACACTTTAATAGCTTATAAACTTAGTCACATCGCCTTTCCTTTACGTGATTAATCTCTAACAATTTATCATGAAATTTCTCAATCGTTTCCGTCATAGATATTTATTTGAATCATATTCCATTATCATTTGACAACATGGCATCTCAAATCACAACCCATTCAACACTATATCGCGAACTAACACCTTTGGAAATTACGGAAAAACTCTATCGGAACGTTTGAAAGCAATCTAGCAAAATTCAAATAATTTTTCAATATTCTAACGCATATCATTGCGAACCATTTTTCATGCCAACCTTTACGAAACGAAAATAAAAACATCATAACTCATCCTTCCTAACCCAACAGCCCCTATACGGCTTCGCAACGTAAATTTCAACATCGAAAAATCATTCGCAAACACGTCAAAGCTCAATCAAACGAACCTCCACACTAACGAGGTTCTAAAAATCCTATTTCCCAAACATATTATCATCACAATTCATCCTCAATTCAAGCTTAGTCATTATCCAACGAAACGAAATCAAATAACTCATAACGTACCTTTCGAAGCTTACTTTTAAGAGATTCGAAACTAGCGCGAAAACTGTCCCAATTATCTCATTTTATTTACGAGCTTCCTTCAATCCAAATGAATATCATTAATGTTCAAATATCATTCGAATTATGATTACAATACCAACGGGGCAGCGACTTACCTTCGCGAACAATTTCGATGACAAAGACAGCAACTCTGCAGCAGTTCGCATAATGACAGCAACTTATTTTTCGATGACAGCACACGACGCAACAGCGGCACGGCTTCAGCTTGACAGCTCGCAGCAGCGTCGTCGATTTCAGCCACCAGCAGCTCACGCCAGCAGCAAGGCAGCGATGACAGCATACGGCAGCGCACAGCACAACAGCCACCAGCACTTCGCGACAGCAGCTGCGCAGCACCAGCAACGACAGCACGATATCAACAACCACATCAGCACACAACGATGACAGCAACTCAGTAACAACAGCACAACGACAATCGCAACAATGACAGCACAATGCCAACAGAAATTTCAGCAACAACAACAGCAAGCTCACCTCACCAGCAGCAACTTCACGTCACCAGTTTCACGGAGACAGCAAACTCACACCAGCAGGTTCACGGCGACAGCAAACTGACGCCTCCAACAACTCAGCACTTCAGCTCCTCACGGCAGCAACACTCCATGGTCTGGCAGCAATAGATCTTCAGCTCTTGGTTGCATGCAACGTCAGATTCACTCTCAGGGATGCTTGGACATCACTTTGACGACAGCAACAAGTCACGGGCAGCAGCTTCCTTCTTCCTTGCTGCACCGGTTTCTTTCTTCACGGTCAGCTTTTGCATGCACGAACAGCAGCTCTCTTCGATCTCTCACTCAACTTGCACGGCCAGATCTGAACAGCTCTTCTCACGAGCTGAACTTCTCCCTCTTCTCTGACGGTTACACAAGCAGATTTTGCTTTTCTGTTTCCCTTTACTAGCTTTTTGTTTCGGTTTTGAATTGATGATAGAGTTGCCCGAATGAAATGCTCTCTACACTTTATCATTTCTTTTCTTTCTTTTGTTCATTTTATTTCATTTGTTGCTTGGACACATGTCCTACAATCATCACCCATCACATGATATTTCATGCCACTTGTCATTGTATGGCCCCACTCTTTATTTAATTCTTCCATGCCATCAATTTCCATTCTTACGTTTTCGCTTTTCGCTCGGATTCGCTTCGGGTCCATCCTGGAAATTTAATAAAAATCCAATTTCACAAACGGAAAGTTCATTAGGTTCTGAATAAATATTTAAATCCGGACACACTAATTTGTTTTACGAGATTGGATTAAATAATTATCCCCGGATCCGTCTGGAAAATTTTATAAAAATTTCGCTACTCCTCCGGACCCGAACGGGTAATTATTTACACAGTCCTTTAATATATAATCACTATTTAATAAATTATGAGGCATAATAACGGAATGTTACAAGAGCAGGCACAAGTACAGGTGAATATAGAGCAGATGGCAGAGAGGATGGCACAAGCTATTGCTGCGGCCCTCCATCCGCTACCACCCCAGCAGCCCCATGAAATAGGGGTATCTATTGAGCGGGCTCAGAAATTAGGTGTAAAGCATTATGATGCCACAGGTGATCCAGAGCGTGCAATATCTTGGCTAGACACTAATGAAGAAATATTCCAGATTATGGGATGCACCGAGGAACAGATGGTCTTTTACTCAGCCTTTCTGCTTAAAGATCTCGCCAAGGACTGGTGGAAGGCGCATCAGAGAGCACATTCGGAGGGAGTTTCTTGGGAAAACTTTAAGACGAAATTCACAGATCAATTCTTTCCCAAGAGCTACAAGAATACAAAAATAGAAGAATTTTTCAGTCTAAAGCAAGGGAACTCCTCAGTGCCAGAGTATGAAAAGAAATTTTTCGAGCTGATCCGTCTGGTCCTTTTTATTGCAGAAAACAAAGAACAGAAGATCAATAGGTTCATGGCAGGCCTTAAACCTACAGTTAGGACCATTGTATCATCCTCAGTGCATACTCGGTATGGACAGCTGGTGGAGGCAGCCACCAGAGTTGAGCAAAGTGCAGGAAACGTTCCCAAATTGAAACCACCATTTAATCAGAAGCGCAATTGGAGTGGTAGTCATTAAGGGGGACAGAGTAAGGTGGGCAAAAGTGATCAGAGGCCTGCATGGTCTGAGAGCCGTAGACAGGGTTAGGGGGCACAGTCTAGTCAGAGCCAGAGTTCAGTTCAGTCTTCTAGGGGATCTAAGAGGAGTCAGAGTCGGAAGAATAGACCCTTTTGCAGTAGATATGGTCGATCACACCCCGACGAGTGCCTTCAGGGCAAGACGAGATGCTACCGATGTGGTTAGAAAGGCCACTTTATGAAAGATTGTCCCAACTTAGTCGCTTCCAGTCCATCAGAGGCTCGATCAACGGTACAGGGATAGCCCAGTGGGAGCCGTGGACTCGATAAGAGAGGCCCCCAAACTGGAGGAGCTATTAGTGCAGGACAACCCAGTGGCAGATCAGGTAGAGGCATGCCACCCAGAGGATAGCTTGACAGATCTCATAGTCAGGCCGCCAGAGTATATACAGTGACTCAGCAAGCAGTAGATGCGATACCAGAGGTGGTCACAGGTATCATTTCTCTATTCGATACTGATGCTTATGTATTGGTGGACCCAGGGGTCACCCATTCTTTTATTGCACGAGAGTTTATAGATAGAGTCGGGATATAGTTGAGACCGACTGAGTGCAATATGGTAGTGTCACTTCCCATGGGCGATTCGCTCGTTGCAGATAGAGTTTACATGGGGAGTAAAGTAAGTGTAGCAGGTCATGAGTTCGAGGCTGATTTGATGGTATTCGATATTCATGATTTTGATATTATATTGGGCATGGACTGGTTGTTGACACATCATGCCACCGTTGATTATTATAGAAAGGAAGTCAAGCTTTGTCGACCTGGGGAACCAGATGTGACATTTTCTGGGGTAAGAAAGATATTCCCTACAAGTTTAGTAAGTACCCTAAGGGCAAATAAGATACTTAGAAAAGCTTGTCAGGGGTACTTGGCGTATGTGATAGAACCGGATAATTGCAAATTGCAACTGGTTGATGTATCAGTGGTATGTGAGTTCCTAGAAGTATTTCTTGAGGATTTACCAGGGCTACCCCTAGACAGGGAAATAGAGTTTGAGATCGAGCTAGCTCCTGGTCATAAGCCTATCTCTATACCTCCGTATCGAATGGCCCCAGCAGAACTAAATGAGTTAAAGGTCCAGATGGAAGAGTTGGTGAGTAAGGGATTTGTTAAGTCAAGCATGTCACCATGGGGAGCTTCAGTATTATTTGTAAAGAAGAAAAACGGGAGCCTTCGGTTGTGCATTGACTATAGGCAGCTTAATAGGGTTACTATTAGGAATCAGTACCCTTTGCCTAGGATAGACGACCTGTTTGATTAGCTCCAAGGAGCTAAGGTATTCTCGAAGATTGATTTGAGATCGGAATACCATCAGTTGAAGGTACGAAGAGAAGATGTTCCTAAGACTGCCTTCAGGACTAGATATGGGCACTATGAGTTCTTAGTTATGCCATTTGGCCTGACTAATGCCCCAGCTGCTTTTATGGATCTGATGAATAGAGTCTTCCGACCTTACCTGGACAAGTTTGTGATAGTCTTCATAGACGACATCCTAGTGTATTCGGGTAGTCGAGAGAAGCATACTGAGCACTTGAAGATTGTACTACAGACGTTGAGAGAGCATCAGCTTTACGCAAAGTTTAGCAAGTGCCAGTTCTGGCTAGATCAAGTGGCATTTCTAGGACACGTGGTATCAGCAGATGGAATATCCGTAGATCCTCAAAAGATAGAAGCCGTAGTGAATTGGAAACCACCCACGAACGTGACAGAAGTTAAAAGCTTCTTGGGTTTAGCAGGATACTATAGAAAGTTCGTGGAAGGGTTCTCTAAGATTGCTACTCCACTGACCAGATTGACAAGGAAAGAAGAGAAGTTTGTCTGGTCAGACGCGTGCCAGAACAGCTTCGATGAATTAAAGAAGAGATTGACTTCAGCACTAGTGTTTACACTGCCATTGGGGAGTGATGGGTTTACGGTGTACTGCGATGCCTCCAGACAGGGTTTAGGTTATGTGTTGATGCAGCATGACAAAGTAATAGCTTATACTTCGAGACAGTTGAAGAAACATGAAGTCAATTATCCAACACATGACTTAGAACTAGCTGCAGTAGTGTTTGCCCTATGTATATGGCGACATCACCTTTATGGAGTACCTTGTAGGATATTCACTGATCACAAGAGCTTACAGTACTTGTTCAGTCAAAAGGAGTTGAATATGAGACAGAAACGATAGGTTGAACTCATAAAAGACTATGATTGCACCATTGAGTATCACCCGAGTAAAGCTAATATGGTAGCAGATGCCCTGAGTAGGAAGCCTACCAGTTCCCTAGCCTAGCTTAAAGCAGAACACTTAACCATGCTGATCGAGTTGAGGGCGATGGGTGTCCGCTTAGAGACGACGAATACAAGTGCCTTGTTAGTAACTTTTCATGTCCGTCTAGTGTTTGTCGATCGAATTCGGGCTTTACAGCTTCAAGATCCTTACTTGATGAAGCTTAGGCATGAGATAGAAAATGGGCAGCAAAGTAACTTTACGTTGAGAAACGATAGGGCACTAATTCTGGGGCAACGATTATGTGTGCCAGAGGTAGCAGAATTAAAGAAAGAAATCATGGATGAAGCTCATTCATCCGCTTATGCCATGCATCTGAGGAGTACCAAAATGTATCGGACTCTGAGAGACCACTACTGGTGGAGAGGAATGAAGAAAGAGATAGTAGAGTTCGTATCAAAATGTTTAACCTACTAGCAAGCAGAGCACCAGAAACCCACAGGTTTATTACAGCCTTTGTCGATTCCGGAATGGAAATGAGAAAGGATTACGATGGACTTTGTGGTTGGATTGCCACGGACTCAAAGCGGACATGATGCTATATAGGTGATAGTTGACAGATTGACAAAGTCCGCTCACTTTCTAGCCATCAAAAACATTTATTCCCTGGAAAGATAAGCACAGCTATATGTGGATGAGATAGTGAGATTAGATGGCGTACCAGTGTCCATTGTATCAGATAGGGATCCTCGATTCACTTCGAGGTTTTGGCCGAAGCTCCAAGAAGCCATGGGTACTAGATTGAATTTCAATATGGCCTTTCACCCTCAGACTGATGGCCAATCAGAGAGAACTATCCAGACTCTCGAAGACATGTTGAGAGCATGCGTAATGGAGTTTAGAGGGAGCTGGGATAATCACCTACCTTTGATAGAATTCGCCTACAACAACAGCTACCAGTCTAGCATCGGCATGGCACCATACGAGGTGTTGTATGGCAGAAAGTGTAGAACCCCTATTTGTTGGGATGAAGTAGGTGAAAGAAAGTTGATTGGTCCAGAGATTGTCCAAGCTACAACCGAGAAGATCAATGTGATTAGAGAACGATTGAAGATAGCAAGCAACCGACAAAAGAGCTACGCAGACAATCGAATGAGAGATTTAGAGTTTGAAGTGGGTGATAGAGTATTCCTGCGAATCTAGCCTTGAAAGGGTGTTTTGAGATTCGAAAAGCGTGGAAAGTTAAGTCCACGATACATTGGGCCATACGAGATTGTAGCAAGAGTGGGTGAAATAGCCTACCGATTGAAGTTGCCACCAGATCTTGCAAACATTCATGATGTGTTTCACATCTCTATGCTTCGCAAGTATATAGCTGATTCATTGCATACCCTTAAAGAACAGCCGGTACAACTCAAGGAAAACTTGACCTACGAAGAGCAGCCAATAGAGATCTTAGATCGTAGGGATCAAGTATTACATAGCAAGGTGATTCCGCTAATGAAGGTGTTGTGGCGAAATCACAAATCAGAAGAGTCTACATGGGAGCCTGAAGAGCAAATGTGCACCCAGTATCCATGTCTATTCAAATTCAAGTTAGTAGTTTAAAATTTCGAGGATGAAATTTTCATAAGGAGGGGAGAAATTGTAAACCCCTATATTCGATTTTATGTTGCCTAGCTTTAAAAATTAAGTTATCGAATAAAAAGGGCAAAATGGTCATTTAGTAAATAAGAAATATAAATCGATGACAAAGTTGTAAAACTTTAGTTAGTGAATCAATAATTCAATTATACGAGAAATGAGATAAATAACATAAAAACCATTGATTTTTATTAGTGAATCAAATGGACTAAGGGCAATATGGTAAAAAAAATTGATAGTCAACAAGTTAAGGGGACATGAGGGTCATTTTCATGAAAGTTAAATATATATATATATATATATATATTGGAAACTTAGTCAATTTTTTATGAAAATCAAGAAGTAGCCGTGAACAACCAAAAAGAAAGAAAGAGAGATGTGAGGGATGGCAACTTAAGGGAGGAAGAAGGTGAAGCTTTCATCAATTTTTCAAGCTTCCAATCAAGCTTTCTAGTTGATTCCAAGTTTAACCACCAAACTCTAACCAAGACTAAGGTGAATTTTCATTAGTTCTACCAAATATGATGGTAGTTAGGTATATGGATGTGATGATGGGTTGCATTAGTTTATGGTGTGTTTATGATAAGAGTCTTGCATCCAATCAAGTATAAAACTTTAATTTAATGTCAAGAAAGCTTAGGTTGCATGAGATAGTATTCAAATGGCAAGTTAGGGTTTGTATGGGTGAAATCCTAAGTAGAGATTTAAGCATGTTGAAAGTATAAATTGATGTATAATAGGTGTTTGATAAATTGTTTGAAAGACAATACCAAGAGAAGTTGAAAAAGTAGTGTGATGGTTGTGTATGTGTGTGATTCATGGCCAATGAAGGGGTGTATGATCTCATTGTATTTCCATCATTTTAAGCTTTAAATTATGTATATTTGATGTCATGAAAGCCTCTAGAAAAGTTAGAATTTGAAAAGGAAAAGCATAGAATTTCAAAGAGGAAAACATAGGGCTAAGTTAGGAGTCACGAGCTAGATGAAGGGCTGATAGTAACCTGACTTATTCTAACTTATTTGGGGTTGTTCTACACCTCAAAACATGCCTTGGGAATATAGAAAACCATAGATTTTGGAACGGATCGATTCCGATAAAAATTACACAAATTATGGTCAAAATAGTACCGTTAAAGCTTTGAGAAGTAAAATAACCATGTGAATGCAATTTTTATTGCTTCAAATGAGCTTAGTTGATCATAATTAGGTAAATGAAGCTTAGATATGAAAGAAAAACTAGCGTTGCTAGTCCGAAACGAAAAAGTGCATAAAACACACACTAGAAGTGCCCAAAAATGGGCGTTTTTCTTAGATTTGACATAGCAAACGATAGAATTTTTCAACGAAATTTGACGTGTTACCAGAATGTGAGATAAGTGAACCGTAGAAAAATTAATGAAAGGAAACGGAGCTCTGAACAGGGCTGTGCGTAATATTCTGTTATAGGGTGTCAAAGTTGCTTAAATTTTTGAATTTTCGTTCCGGGCTTTCAAAAATTATACGAACTATATAGGGATGATTCTAGGGGTCTAAAAGTAAGACTTTTGTAAAGAAATTAGAATTTCAGAGTCTCGGTTGAGTTAAAATCGAGTGGGAAAAGTTATAGCGTAACGGATTTTCAATAGGTTAATTTATATTGAAAACTCTAATGTTACGTTTTATTTGAGTAAAATATAATGGGAAATTAATGTGTAGGTGACGAGCACGCAAGCGAGGCACGAGAGGCTCGTTGAAATTGTTGCATTTACGCGGATTGAGGTAAGTATTACATCACTTACACTAGTTCAATTGTAATTTCAATTATTGCAATTGTTGCTAAAGAGTTTTATAAAATAATTTTCTGATCGTAAGTTTGGTTTAAGTAAAAACCTTGGAAGAAAGGAAATTTTGTGCTTTTGCACATAAGAGAAAAAGAGTTGTAAAAACCATGTGTAATCCCTTGATTTTTAGAGTATATATCGATACGTTGCGAGAGCTATTGGCATTACGTTGCGATATAGAAAATTTCGCTCGTAGTCCCCTAGATAGTAGTTACTTACAATATGCTGCGATGTAGGAAATTTCGCACACATTTGTGAGAGCTATCGAGTAGTTTGCACTACGATATGCGATGTAGAAAATTTCCGCATGTAGTTGCAAAGAATTACAGTTCATTAGCACTACGTTGCGATGTAAAGAATTTCGAGTTGTAGTTGCTCAGAGTTTGAGATTATTTCACCCTACGTCGCAATATAGTAAATTCCGCATGTAGTGGTCGAAATACTATAGTAGCTTCACGTTGGCGTCAGTCGAGAAATCGTCACGTGATGGTTGGAGTACATTTGTGATGCACATGGTTGTTTTATAAGAAATAGTTTGCAAAGATTAACCTTTCAATATTTCTTCAAGTTATGCTTTACTATGAACTTGAAATGGTTGTAATATTATGTAACGAACTAACGATTGATTTTGTCGTGTAGCTTGCTTGTTTTATCCAGTGTAATTATAGGTGATTTTGTGGCCGAGGAAGCGACGTTCCACTTATAGGTGGGGAACGAATGGATGGACTATGTGAATATTAAATATATTTTGAGATTGTTGTATATGCTATGATCTAAATAATCGCATGTTTGATATATGAATGTTTGACAGATTGTAAACTTATATTTAAATATGTATATACAAAATTGTACATTCATACTTATTGCACAATACACATGATATATCTACATAGGTTATGATACCTATGAAATATATATACATGTTGTAAATGGTTGGTTATGAATGTCATATGACATGTATGGATGTGAAATTTGATGTGAATTGCATGTTTGTGGAAAAATCGAAGTTGGGTGGTGATTTCTATAGTTCGAAGTGTGTTTATTTTACAGGTAAAATTTTGGGAAATGTTCAAATTTCAGCCGTTATGCTGCTGAAATTTTTATAAAGGTAATTAAAACAAAATCACGAAAAAAAAAAATTTATCACTCCCAACCAGTTTAAAGAAAACTGAGTTACTAAGTTTTAAACGAGTAAACCGGTTAAGAAAGTTAGGGTTCGCTTCTCGGATTAATTCTATCTGACGAGTCGGGTTCGATGAGTCCGTTGAAGTGCCCGGCAGGATCCTCTAGACAAGAGCCTAGATAAGGTCTGGGAAGGGTCTTGTCATTGTAAGTGGTTTGCTTAAAATTATTATGATTTGAATGAGTTTTGATGGTGGTTAGTAAGGATAAAAGCTGCTAGAAATTTTCTATTGTGATTGTAATGGAAGTTTGTGTAAGAAGTTCGGTGACATGTTGAGATATATATTGCTATGCATATTGATTATATTAGTGTGAGATGTTGTGGATAAAATATGATTGATTTGGTGTAAAACATGGACTTATTATGGATAAGTTAAAGTTGAGAATTGATTAAAGATAAATTGCTTAATGAAATGCTCTAGGTTCGGCCAACATAGAAAATTTTGTATCAATTTTATTTTAATTCATTTTGATGAGTTATAGGTTGAAAATCATGTTAGAATAATGTTAGTAATGTCAAAATTAAAATAATGAAATCATAGAAATGGAGGTATACCAAATTCGGCCAAGATGACTTCAATGATTGTTATCCAACTTGTGTGTGTGATGTTTTATGACAATTATAAGTGTTGCATGTGTCATGAAAATTATGTGGAAGTGAAGTACTAAGGTTGCGTTTGAATAAGTGTAATTTTGATCAAGAAATAATGTGAAATGAGTGACTAAATGGCTTTGGATATTTGTATGAAACTAGAGGATAACATGTATAAAGTAGTCCATATGAGAATGAAATGAATAAATTGAGCAATGAGGCATGAGGAAAGAGAGAGAGAGAGAGAGATGTTTGAAAAGTTTCATAATGTATTTGATGAATATTGTGGAGTTTATGTGTCATTAAATGAGTTAGAATTGAATGGAAATTAGATAGGATATTAGAACAAATTGAATACAAGTTTGGTGACGTTAGAAATGAATTTATGCAATACATGAAGAGCTATATTTGAAATGGTTCAAGTTAAAATTTGGATTGAATCCTAAAATTTAGAATGCGCCTAATACATGGAAATGAACAAAAAGAATCAAAGAAGAAATTTGGGAGGCGAAACTTCAAAGACAAGCAAACCAAGTAAGTGCAAAACCATTTTTAATAAAAAGTTAAATGTGTTTTAATTTTATTTGAAATGTTAGATGAAAATATGTTATAGATATTGAAAGTATATTTAATTATTTTCATTAGTTACGGAATTTTTCGATTTAGAAAATTTCAATACGAAAGTTTATTAGTTTTATAATTTTGATATTAGAAAATTCGAATTTAGAATTTTTAAAAAGAGTTTCAAAAGCCAGTGGCCTACCCTTTAGATACAGACTACAGATCTTTGGATCTTAGGTTTCAGATTCAGATTCAGACT
Source organism: Dimocarpus longan (assembly GCA_022984855.1). Lineage (NCBI taxonomy): Eukaryota > Viridiplantae > Streptophyta > Magnoliopsida > Sapindales > Sapindaceae > Dimocarpus > Dimocarpus longan. The sequence goes on from CM041021.1 coordinate 10,159,273, forward strand.
CAGCCAATATACCTTATCGTGTATGGCAAATTGTTGGGAGGGCAAGTCTTACTAACTTTTGGGGGACTACGTTTGTCAGAGTCGAGTCTGTTGTGTCACCCTCTACACATATAGGGTATTGTATAGTCCTATTCTTCCTCTCTACAACACCATTCTATTCTGGTGTCTTAGGAGTAGAAAACTCATGGGAAATCTCATGACTATCACAAAACTCACTGAAGCTAGAATTTTCAAACTCTTTACCATGATCACTCCTAATTCTTTTGATTTTATATTTCATTTGAGTGATTAGTTTAACACTAATTTTAAAACACAACAAAAGTCTCAGATTTTTCTCTTATGAATCAACCCATGTAAGCTTAAAAAAATCATTTATAAAAACAAATACATATTTTTTACCTCTCAAGCTTTCTATTGGCATAGGACTCATATGATCCATATGCAACAGTTCCAACACACCTGATGCTCCAATGTTTTGTACATTCTTGTGTGAACTTTTAACCTATTTTCCATGTTGACAAGGACCACATATTCTTGCTAATATTTTGCTTAACTTAGGATTGAACAACACTTGCATTCAAGAACAATTGTCAAAGATATGATATTCAAATGACATAATATTTCATGCCACAAAGTAATGTTAGTATTTGAAACAATATGAATGTTAAAGAATGAGACAAGATATAACAATTATCAACAGATTTTTTCCTTTTCAGTATACATTGGTTGGATTAATTCATAACAAGACATTTATCATGACTGTAGTTAACAAAATAATTCTAATCACATATTTGACTTATGCTTATCAAATTAGCTTTCAATCTATCCATATGAAGCACATCTCCAAGCTTTGGTAAGCCTTCAACATTGAGAATTCCTTGACCAAGAACTCTTCTCTTGGCTCCATCATCAAAAGTTATTTCATCACTTGATACAGTTTTGTAATTCACCATACATTCTTTATCACTTGTCATATGTCTTGAACAACCACTATCACAACACCAAGAGCCAACAGAACACTTATTTATACATGATAAAGTAGTATAAAAATTCACATTAGACTTTCTAACCCATAGTTTCTTAGTGTTTCTATTTAAATCAATTTTAACTCTTAGAGTTTGTCTAGGAAAGCCTCTTCTAAACCAATACAACATGGTATAATATCTATGTCTGATATGACATTTCACACCATAAAAATGATAGATTGGAATAAACTTATCTGCCTTACCTTTATTGCCTGACACTTCTAGTCTTTTACTTAATATCAAGACATGATAAGAATATGTTGCACCATGCACATTGGACATTGCAGCTGTCTTTTTGCCCGAGGACTTAACAAACACAGTTTTGGATTCCGACTTCTCACCACTGAGCCTAGTCTAAAATGAATCCTTATTGGTTTTCATTGATGGGACCCTTCCCGAAGCCTACATTTGGACTCAAGAAAGACCCCGTAGCATCCAACAGAACTCTTACGAACCATAACATTGGCCCAAATGAAATCTCATCGAAGTACCAAAACTTAATTTAAACTTGTTTTCTATATCATTTAATAGTGGCAGGATAAAAAATTTTAGTTTTTCTAATAAAAATCCGATAACATGCACACTATTTATTGAACTATGCCACCCTGTAAATTTTCAAATATAATTTAAAAACACTTTTATAACACTCAATCTCAACTACTAGGGGTCTCTGACCCTCATTCCAAAATCAATTCCAGCATGGAAAACCACAATCACGGAAATTGATTAAAAAACTAAAAACTTTTGCATCAAAACAACTTTGTAAAAACTTGCATCCAAAAACTTATATTTACATTTACAATTTACACCATGCTTTGATACAAAATATGCACATGAGAAAAATATGAGCTATACAATGTGATAAAAGTTGTCCGTCAGTCAATCCGCACGTTTGTCTGAATGTCGGACAACTTGTTCTTATACTTGAGGGAGAATTTTTAAGAAACACATGGAAAACAAGCTGTGAATAAAACTCAGTGAGAATAAAAATTTAATAAAATTAAGGAAAAATAGTTTTATATTTTTCTAAAATACTTTATCGAAACTCATTCAAAAACTGTTTTCCAAGCTCGTTCTAAATCTTTTTCTGAAACGTTCTCATTTTTTGCCTGAATGGTAACCTAAGGAAACTACTCCTTTCGTGGCAGTATAAAATCTCTTCCTAGCCACTAGGAGTTAAGGAATCTACCAGGTGTAATCACCAATGTAGAAACTCTGGGCACGTGTTACCCTCTCACAATTGGTCTAAACTACACTACCCATTTACGTGTAGAGGGTGACTTAACTGACTCTCTCTCTCGGGAGTCGTCCGGACTCCACTCTCAGTTAGTGACTCTCTCACATCTACTATACATGCATAGGGTACTCGGCCTGATACTTAATTGGGGATAGGATAAACCATCGACTAATAAAATATTTTTTCTTTGTATTCTCAAATAAGCTCGTTTTTAAGTCAAAAATCCTAAAATCTTTGATTATAGCATGTTCTTAGTATAAATATATATTCAACTCAAAATTCTCATGCTAGGATCTCAATATAACTTCAATAAACAACTTAATTACATAATGAAATATTTTGCATGAATAGTAAATAAAATTTATTCATTCATAATAACAAAAAATGAAATTTAAGCAAAATAACACTTTGAATAATTAGCTTTCTACTCATGAAACACCATCCGACAAAAGATGATACTCCTCTGAAAGCCTCCCCTACTTTCTGCTATCACCCTAAAACATTAAATACTCATTTAGAATCACTAAGCTCATTAATACAAAGTTATGAATAGTTTCTAATGCGATTAACTCTATATAATCTCCTTTACACGTAAACCTTCGCAATTAAGTTTTAACTAATTCGTTGCTTTTTAATTCCGATTTTATTTTATGGATTCTATTTATTATCATCTATGAACACCCCAATATACTCAAAATAATTTTCTGAAACTCAGAAAGAAAATTCACCGTTTTTGACCCCCTTTGGTCTAATGTTACCTAAGGAGCAATCCCTAGGTTTACTTCATTTCATTTTCGCTCCAATCATCTCCTTAACTCGCATTTAGGTCAGTCATGAAGTGAATTCAGAAAGAAACGATCGCCGGGTAGGTGTTCCTTGTCAAAAATCACCTTTTTTTCAACACTTTTTAATGTACATTTTTACCTCACTTATGCAATAAGCTCAATTCTTTCATATTTAATGTTCTTTCACTCAAATATAATCAAACATATTCATTTCATGCATCAAAAAGAAGTTTTAAATGAAATTCATTAATGTCCTTCAACTAAACTTAATAACACTCTATTGTCTCCACACTTTGGTTTTTGTTAATTCTATCACTTCTATATGTTGTCTTAGCTTCAAATATGTCTAAATTCAAGCTCAAAATATGAAATCAACAATAGCATCACAAAGCCATAACTTGGCCATGACAGCCTCTAACAAGCATCCTTATTTTTCTTTCAACTTCCCATCACCATAATCATACCAAAATCATCATCAACCAACCTAGTTTCAAACCATAAAAACTCAAACTAAGATTTGAAGCAAGGTAGAGAATGGGTTTCTAGTTCATTGAAGTTAATTCAAGACATGAAACTCACCTATTTAGACTTCAATCTCATTTCAAAATTGCATAACTAGCTTGGGTTGATGGTAAGGACCAATTTGGAGATGAAATCCTTGAAGAAATTGGCTTGATCTCTCTTGCTCTCCTTTTTCTCTTATGGTTGGCAACTCATTCCCCTTTCTTTCAATTTTTTAACTGTGAGAAATGAATGGAAGAATGGCATGAGAGCACCTATATTCTAGTGGTGCTCAATTTACCACTTAGTCCCTCTCAAAAATTGCTAAAATGGCTCTTAAACTTAATTAAATCTTACCTTGACTCCTGACTAGGTAATGTTAGTGATGTGCCCTAGAACCAATCAACCTTAAGTTGTATTTATTCATATTTCATTTTAATAAAATAGAATATTATTATTCAGTATATATTCTTATATTCAACTACATAATAAAGTCCCTAGTACATATAACACAGTGTAAAGAAAATCATGAAAGAGTTCATGATATGAGATTCCTATTACATGCAAATGTGTTTATACTTAAATATCTCTAGTCATAGTATTAATGAGACAAGACATCATTAGTACGGATAGACTAGCACGTGTTATACTCCTCAATTGGATCGAGCAGTAGTTTTTTTAGATGCTTAGAGTAAGCTGATGGCATATGAGATGCTTAGAGTAAACATGTGGATACTTGTTTAGAATGAGTACATTGGATGACCTAATTGTAAGATAATCACATGGATAATTTTATGTTAGTGATCTCATCTTAACATAGTACACTGAGTATGAGATCTTCAAAGTACACTGAGTATTGACTGTCGTCATTTAATGCCATTCCTTGTTGACTCAGAAAGTTGACTCGTAGGGTGGTACTTGGGTTCAACATGAGCTACTCAAGCGTAGTTGAGTGATCAATAACAGATTCGTCAATTCTCATAATAGAAGAATGTAAGCCCTCACCTAGATTCATTATTTTATGGTATTAAAATTATTCGAATTGAGTTACGGTCGAATCGTATGCCTCCAGTAGTATTATTTAAGGTTTATTATATTTTCGTATCGCAAGTCAGATGTCATTTGGTTGACCTCAGTACGATTATAAAGTGATTAGTAGTGATCTATGTGTTAATCAAGTATGAGCTCACGGAATAAAATAAAAGATATTTTAATTCAACCAATAAAAAAATAGATAAGTGACTTTGAAAAGTAGTGGCTATGGATGTGTCAAGTGTCATCTATTGATTGGTTGAAGAAATAAGTGGACTAGAATGTGCCAAGTGGACCAATAAAATTTGTGATTATCCATATTTGGGCAGTAGTGAGATTATTGAAAGTTTGAAGTAATTAAATGAAATTTTCTTGAGGGACTTTTTAGTAATTGAGCCTTAATATATATATGTTGATTTTTGTCTCATTTGAGACATTTTGGGTGTGAAATCAAAGAGAGAAAGAGAGAGTGTCGTGTGAGAGAGAAAGAGAGGCCAAGAGTGTGCACGTCGAGAGAGAGAGAGAGGAAGAGAAGGATCCAGTCTGAATTTCATGATTTTTTCATGAAAGTTGTTCCTTGTTATCTCCTCTAGCTAACCCAATGAATTTGAAGCAAAGAGATCGCTTATGTGGTGAGTTATTTCAATTTGAAGTTTGATGCTTTTTATGAAACCCATTTTTTTTTTCTTTTGTTTCTTTTCGAATTTGCGGTTAGGGATGATGAGAAGGAGGTGCGAGGATGATTTTGGTGTGATTTGTGAGTGGATTGATAGAAGAAAAATAGATGAGTGAGAGAAAGAGTCATGGCCAAAATGAGTTTTTGTGAGATCCAATTTCGTTTTCAATTCTAAGGTATTAGATGGATGTTTTAGAGGTTAGAAATAATCTTATGAAGTTAGATTTTGAAAATAAAAAGTTTAGGATCGATTTCTGAGCTAAACGGACGAGTTGAAAGGCATTTTCTAAAACCCTTTGAAGTGCATTCGTTTAATGTTTGAAATAATTTATTTAATCATAGTTAGGTATTAGAACACTAGATGATTGATTTTTGAAGTTATCGGACGTTCGAAGCGAAAAGTGAGTTTTGTTAGTAAGCGAAATCGGACAAATTTTATTCCAAGCGTCTGTCGATGAAATTGAGTATACTGAGGTATTCCTAAGAAAGAATAAGTAGGATTTATTTAGAGAAAACGGATTTCAAAAACCCCGATTGAATATAAATTGAGATTCGAAAGTTTAGACGTTAAAGGGTAATAATAGATATAAATGAGATTTTTATTGATTTTGAATGTTATTTGAATGAGTTAAGTGACCCTAAATAGATATTTGATGTTTTAAGGTAAAAGTGGCGAGTTCCGGAGGCATTCGGAGGAGGATCAGATTCTATTCGAAGACGTGTAGCGAGTGGAATTATGAGTTTTTAAAATTTATATTTTCTAAAAGTTTATTGTAAAGTTAAAAGAATTTATTATAAACAATTATTCATTTATTAATTGAATTTATATTATAATTCCATCACAAAGATTTTAGTTTATTATTTATGTATATGAGAATGTGCTAGAATTAAAGATTTTAGGCTTACAGCCTTAAGACTTAGACTATTTTAGTGTATTAAGAAAAAGAAATTTTAATATCTTATAATTTACTGTAGCCCCAGTTTAGTACCTGACCGAATGCTCTATGCGTGATACGGTAGATGAGAGGAAGTTAGTTAGTGAGATTTGAGTCTAGTCGACTCTTGTGTGAGCGAGGCATGAGTGATCCGTATACACATATAGGGTAGTGTAGTAGGTCCGCAGAGTGGGTGCCCTTTCGACTACTACACATTGTAGATTTCCACTCCTAGTGGTTAGTTAGATTTTATATGCTATCACGCCAGGAGTATATATTCTCTAGGTTACTATTTAGGAGAGCATCAGAAAAGATTTTGAGAAAAGATTTTAGAAAGTGTTTTAGAAAAGAATTTTAGAAAGTATTTTAGTTTTTTAAAAACTGTTTTTGGGAGAATATTGTATACAGAAATGAGTTTTAGTTTATATGAATTATACCACTTACTAAGTTATACTCATATTTTTCTTTAAATGTTTTTCTTAAAACTTCTCCCACAGGTGCAGGAGCTAATCGTCTAGTTGACGAGGTTCAGTCAGACGTATAGGCGAACGTATATGACGACATCTACTACATATATGTATTTTGTTATTTTAATCATGTATATGTTGATGTACATAGTTGTAAATGTTTTGAAGAAATAGTGGATGCATAAGTTAAAAATGTTTTATTAAAGTTTTATGAAATTCAGTGTTCAAATTTTATTTACTGGTTTGTGGTTATGTTGTGAGAAGTAAGCCGAAGGCTCTGGAAGTTGAGAAATTGATTTCATAGAAATGTTTTTATAAACTGTATTTGAAACTTGCAAGGACGGCATGCTACCAAAATTTTTATTAAAAGCGAAAAACTTTTATCACTGTCACTTTGCAAAAGAAGTTAAAATATCTAGTTAAATGATTTTTCGGTCCCTTACGGGGTTCTTTTGGGCTGAGTATAGGGTTCGTGAGAATTCTTTCGAGGCGCTACGAGGTATTTCTTGAGTCCAGATGAGGGATTCGGGAAGGGTTCCATCAAAGAAGATATCTCATGGCCTTTTGAGGAAATCGTTATTACAGGAATCTCTAGCTAGAGTGATCGTACCAGTGGAAAAATCTCCCAAGATACGTAATTAGGAATAATGAATTTCGGGAACAAGAACTAATAAATTCGGGCTAGACATAACTTATTCATTCTAATAAGAGTTGACACAGAGTCCATACTCATAACCGAATGAGATATGCTATGACGAAAGGATGAATTGCACAGTAATTGTCTATGGAAAGGTATTATTCTAACCACAGACAATTCTGGGTACTTGGATGGTCATGATATATTGCTACATGCCAATTTTGATCTACTCAGAATCAATTAGTTGATTGGTGAATTAAGGATTAAATCAAAATGTTTAATTTAATCTAATCCTAATTTGATTAGGATTATAATTCATTCAAGATTGCCAACGTGTTCGGATACCTAATGGATCACACATTTAAGCGACTTGATGTACAATGTAAAATGACTATTCAATAGAATTTAATATATTAACATGAGATGTTAATATTAATGGTGATAAAATAAAATAATGACCCATTTATTATATTAGGATCAATTAAATTAAATTAAATTAAAATTGGATCTAAAACTAATGGGTTAGGCAAATTCCTAATGGACTTAGATTATGGTTTTTTTTTTCTTTGCCCAAAAGAAAGACTAGATTGCCTATAAGTACCCATGTGATGGGGTTGTAATGAACAATTTCTCTTAGAAAAAAAATTAGGACAAAAGAATAAGCTCTCAATATCACCACATAGTAAACCACCTTGACTAGCATATAGGATGTTTGGCTATCACCATTTCCAATTGGGTTTTTGAACATCGTGTTGCTGTGTGGATACCTTAGAGGCGATTCTACGCTTGGATCGTTAGTGGATTAGATCATACGAGAAGGGAATGAACTACCAATGAAGGTATGGTTTCAATAAAACACCCTATATGTGTTTAATTGCATTGGTTTTAGACTAATCTAGAGTGATCTAACTTGAGTTTTTTATTTTTGTTTGCTGTAAATTTTTGTTTTTCCGCTGTGCTATAATGTATGAGATGCATACCGAAACCTAACAGATAAGATTGATTTTAATTGGTCCATTTGTCACTTTGAAAACCACTTATTCCATCCACCAATAAAAAGGTTCCAAATGACTCAAAAAGCACCATAAATTCTATCACATTTGGCTAATTCTTATTGGAGGAAATTTTTAACTTTTTGACTTCGAATGGTAAGCTTATCTCATCTAGTACTCTCTCATCTCATTCCCTAAGTCTCTTGGGTCCTCTAATCGACATCCTATTCACGATGCGAAAATAAATTTAACTTTAAAGACACTACTGAAGTGATACTAGTAAACCATAACTAGAATCGAGGGTTTACAATCCTACTGCTAGAATCTCATTTAATCTCTCAGTTCCAGAATTCATCATCTTCATTCCATTTGAGTCCTCTCAAGTTCACTTGAAAATTCTCTAATGTTGTGCTCTTTTTCTTTAAGCAAAGATTTTAGTTCCTACAATTTCAACTTAAGATTTTTCGTAGATTTAACAAGAATATCATTCTTCTTTATGAGAGATTGGTTTTAACCACAAACTTGCAACCATTGGTCATACAACTTTTGATAAGCTTCCTAGGATGATTTCTGATCCACTTCTATGTGTAAGTACTCAGTATCTATTGCGACATCATTATCAAATGTTACAACATTGAATATTGATGTTAAAACATTCCTTGCACAATCCTGCATAATCGATTCATTAATTACAAAGGAAGCTAATGCAATTTGTCCTGCGAAATCATCATCGTTGCCATTGTCAAACTCCTCATCACTCCAAATGATATTCATGGCCTTAGACTTCTTCTTCAAAGTGTTGGCACATTCTGATTGTATGTGATTGAAACCTTCATATTCCCTACATTTAATCCCTTTCTTTTTGTTAGTATCAACAAGCTTAGAAAGGTTATTACCATAAAAAGACTTTGAAGTAGCCTAAGAATTTCTTCCTATCTTTTTTAGATACTTCTAAAAATTCTTGGTTAGCAATGCCAACATAGAATCCTCATTAGTTTCTGAATCCTTTTTATTCTTAGTCTTTTTTTATTTGATTGAAGAGTAATGGACTTCTCTTGTTTCCTTTGCTTTAAATTCCATTCAAAGGCCTCTAAAGAACCATTAGCTCATCTATCCTCATATTGTTTAGATTCTTACACTCTTTAATCATTGTTACTTCTACTTGGAACTTATCAAGGAGTGATCTCACTTTCTGCAACAACTTGCTTTCTAGCATTCTTTCACCTGAAGCAAACCGTTCTCTAGATATGTTACTTAATTTATAAAGAAATCAAAAAGCAAATCATCATCTATCATTCTCAAATTTTCAAATCTAGAAGTGAGCATTTGAAGTTTGGAATGCTTTACATCATTCGTTCCTTCATAAATGTTCTGTAATATATCCCATTCTTCTTTTATTATAACAGGGGTGGAAATAAACTTGAATTGAATTGCATCAACTCCATTGAAAATTGCATATAAGACCTTGATGCTGTAATTAACAAGCCTGTTCTCATCTGCAGTCCATGACAATTCAAGTTTTGGTGTGATTCTTTGTTCATTATTTGTTACAGTGGGATAAGTCCATTCTGTAAGAACTGCTCTCCAAACCTTTTCATCAATTGACTTGATAAAAGCTCTCATTCTTACATTTCAATATGGATAATTTGATCCATCAAGTAAGGGTGGATGAGAGATTGGTGCACCTTCTGATAAAGCTGTCATGCTACACAACAAACTGATTAAAAAATCCCTAAAATCTCACTAAGTATGTTTAAAAACCTGCTCTAATACCAATTGAAAATGTCTGTTTGCTATAGACTTCCTAATTTTTGCTTATGTTGAGATTAATTAATGTTATGACTTAATATAATATATTGTAACTCTAGTTAAATGTCATAACATACAAACTACTCATTGTAATAAATTTAATGTGGAAATAAAAATAGTAGTAAAGTAAACTTAATATAAGAACATTTTTAACGTGGTTTGCTATTACCCTACATCCACAAGACCTTACCCAAAGAGATCAACTATTAATAAACATATAAGTACAACCTACTTGACTTATTTAATTTAAAACTCTCTCTTAGAATCGATGCAATATAAAGTACACGTTCATTGACATTGTTTCAATAAGCTCCCATTGCCTTCATAGGTGATAGTAGTTTGAAATCCCTTTAACTTCTAAACCTATCTCCTCTCTGTGTGGCCAAACATCTTGCTATCCCAATAAGTATTTATTATAGACTATAAAGCCTCACTCGCCTAAGTCTAGCACAAAAACTTAGAGAACAAACCTTTCTAAATGTTATAAACAATATCTCTCAATCTCTCAATATGTATATTGTTTTTTGTATTTCTCACCCACACAGACAACTAACTAGAGTCGAGAAACTCTAAGTCACAAATATATGCAATTTGACAAAATGAAATCTTTCTTGTTCTACACTACTACATACACAAATTGCAAGCATTCTCAGAATATGCTCATACGTATAACATTGCTTGCCTCACACAAAAATCCATTCTTGTGCACACCTAATAGCCTTTCATTCTCTATCTTTATATACCAGAATGCATCGCACACTCAAGAAAATAACCTAAAAGTTAATTTTAAAAACTAATTGACAGATAATAAAATCTTCATTAATGAAAATCAAACTAAGGCAGGAATCTTCCCTATTTTGTCTCTTTTGACCGAATGCATTAGAGAATAATATCTTTGTTCTTCCAAACCTAGAAACTAGGGAACAAAAGAAGTTTCCCACAATATAAAAATCTTGTTGACAGATAAAATACTTTTCATAACCAAGGAAAGATATTTTTCAAATTTCACAAGTCAACAATAATGAAATTGTCTTATAAAATGATATTTCATTTAATTCAAAGCTATAAGAAAATTAAGTACCTTATTCATGGAAATAACAATATTGAATAATCATAGAATCAATTAATGAGTCGAACAAACATCATACAAATGAGAATAAAGTACTTTTGAAATTGTTCAGAAAAACTATATTGGAACTGCACTATGTATTGTCAGGAAAAATTTGTTATAACATCAAAACTAATGTTGCAATATTGACCTGTATGTTATAACTTAGATAATAATCAACACAGAATATAAACACACACTACAATCCATGTAAATAATTGCTACCTATATGTTTTGCTACACAAATAAAATCAAGTGTCAAAGTCATACAATAAAGCTCAATGTCATAAGATGACAATAACATATAAGACAACAATATCATAAGATCAACTTCAATGCTATAAGATGCCAATTACAGTGAACCATACTTATGTGCACTCTTCGTGGATACTAAATTTAATATCAAAGAAAATTGTAAAAGCTTTTCTATATATAACTTCTGCTCAGGAACTTTGGAATGAGTTGGAGGAAAAATTTGGTGAGTGTAATTGGTCTTTGCTTTATCAACTGTAGAAAGAAATCCATTCGATTTCACAAGGAAATATGTCAATAGTGCAATATTATATATATAAAGCTTAAAAAACTATGGAATCAACTTATATGTTTAAGGCCAATTCACAATGCACATGTGGTGCTGCAAAGTCAATAACTGAGATTACTAATTTCAATCATTTTATGCATTTTTTAATAGGATTGAATGATTATTACGATCATATTAGAAATCAAGTGTTATTAATGAACCTTTTGCCAAGTGTGAATAAAGCATATCCTATGGTCTTGAGTGTTGAAAAGCAAAGACAAATGCATATTACTTTTGTAGAGAATATGGAGAGCACAGTAATGCTTGTCAAGAGGCAAAACTTGAAGAAGGAAGGAATGGCTAAAAGGAGATACAAGAAGAAAGATGCGGGAAAAAATGGTGAGAGGTTCTATGACTTTTGTAAAACTAATGGTCATGAAAAAGAAACTTGCTTTAAACTTCATAGTTATCTCGATTGGTACAAGGAGTTGAAAAATCGAAAAGGGAAACCACAAAGCAAAGATAGAGTTAATATGGCAGAGACACTATTAGATAGTGAATAAGAATCATTTGCTGCTAAAGGTATTGAGTGGAGCTACAATGGTGGACATGATACAATAATAAATGACAAGGTTCATGGAAGGAAAGTCTACAGAAGTAAACAGTCATGTTAATCTTGCATATGTGAGTGACTTGGTAGGTACAATTCCAAACTACTTTTTGCATACACTTGATTGTTTAGAACTATAGACTTTGATAGTTGACATAAGAGCTTCAAACAATATGTGTTCTAACCTACAAAATATAGATAATCTTACTATCCTAACATGAACAACCCCTGGTTTATCTACCAAATGGAACCATAAAATTAGTATATCACATAAGTGATGTAATATTACACCCAAAGTAATATTGAAAAGTGTCTTACATGTTCCTAATTTTAAATACATTCTATTATCAATCAACAAACTTTCAAAAACAGCCCAAGTTATTCTTGTTTTCTATCTTACATCTTATGTTTTACAAGACCTAAGGACTAAGAAGACATTGGCAATTGTAGAGTGATAAGAAACTTGTACGTGTTGGACAAATTCAGTTTTTTCGGATGAAGCCTTATTGTCTTACAAAGCATAAGTTGTGCATTCTATGTACAAAAATAATATACCTATGCATCCAAAGAGTCTTGATTGTATTGAGAATTGTCATATAAATAAAGTTTCGACTTTAAACAATATGATTTGGCATCAAAGACTTGACTATGCTTCCCCTACTTTATTAAGTCATTTATCCTTCATAAATACTGATATTGTAGATGCTTGCAAACCTTGTGATGTTTGTCCCATCTCTAAATAACAAAGGTTAACTTTTCCAACAAGCTAATTACATACAAAACAAATTTTTGACATAGTGCACATGGATCTTTGCGGTCTATACAAGCAAGCATCTATCATAGGATCACATTACATGCTTATTGCGGTTAATGATTTCAGTAAAGCTACTTGGATTTTCTTATTACCAAAGAAGCAATAAGTAGCTCAAATCTTAAACAAATTCTTTAGAATGATTAAAAACTAGTTCGATGTTCAAGTGAAACAGATTAAGACTGACAATAGAATTGAATTTGTGACTCAAGAATGTCAAAAGGTGTTGTCTCAATTAGGAATTTTGCATAAAAAATCTTATGTTTATACTCAATAGCAAAATGGAGTAATGGATAGAAAACACAAGCTTTACTTCAAATAGCTAGATCATTTATGTCTCAATCACATTTGACCAAAAAAAAATTGAAAGGAATCCTTTTTGATAGCAACATACATTGCTAATCGACTTCCTAGTTTAGTATTTCATTGGAAAAGTCCTTATGAAGTACTATATAGAAGATCACCCAATTATGATTTTCTTAAAACATTTGGATGTTCTTGCTATGAAACAAACACTTATCCTTATAAGGATAAGTTTGATCCAAGAGGTATACAAGGTCTATGATATGGTTTCTCATAATATTTTTACTTCAAGAGATGTGGTATTTCATGAAATAGAATTTCCCTTCAAAACTACATCTTTAGTACCTTTTTTGATTTCTATACCTATTATTCCTATTAATAAGGATACTCATACGCGTCATTTAATCTCTAACATGCCGAGTCGGATAGTCATGTAATGCCTAACCTGATAGAAACTGAACCAATAACTTCAAGTCCTTTAACTGGCATTCATCCATCGCATAAACTTCTTAGGCAAAGTACTAGAGTTAAACAGAAACTTAGCTGGTTAAAGGATTTTGTCTCAAACATAACACAATATTCATCAACATCAACTGCTAATGCATTTTTAGATTAGTCTACACATTTATCATCTCAATACACACCAAACACATTTCAATATTATATCATCAGATTTATAACCTACATATATAGAGTTTTTGGCTAATGTGTCAAGTATAAAAGCCAATAAGACGTAAGAGCTAACAATCTTACCTAAAGGAAAAATTAGGCAATTGGTTCAAAATGGGTTTATAAGGTGAAGTTGAAATTAGATGTTATTCTAGATAGATTTAAGGCTAGACTTATGGCAAAATGATACAACCAAGTTGAAAGAGTGGATTATTTTGATAGTTTTGCACCTGTTGCAAAGTTAGTAAGGGTACTTATAGCTATAGCAGCTACCCGATCTTGGCCCATCCTTCAATTGGATATAAACAATACCTTTTGTCGTGGCTATTTAAATGTAACCTCCAAAAGGGTACACTAAAGCAAAATAATGAGAGGTTTGTAAGCTTAAAAGGTCCCTATATGGTTTTAAGTAAACCTCTAGGCAATAGAACCATGAGTTTTCTTTGCAATTAAGCATATATGGATTCCATCAATCCACACATGATAATTGCCTATTTGTTAAGCAAATATCTACTTCTTTTTTGGCCTTGATTGTGTATATAGATGACATAAGAGCCATTAGGAGGCTAAGGCAGGGAGGATCGAGGACTCTGTTCCCTTTGATTCCCACCTTTTTCGTTTAATATTTGGATTCTCTCTTCAAACCAAATCCCCACATCAAATATTTACATTACTACTGTTTTGAAATCCTCTTTTAATGTGATCAACTCTATTTGAGTTGATGTATGTCATAACGAGTCTTGGGCTTTTAAATGTTGGGGCTTGAGCTAAATTGACTTATAGGCTCATCAACTAGGTTACTACATTGGGCCATTCACTTCACATGTCCATTGGGCTCAATGGGACTGATTTTTTCCACTACACTAATTTAGTTAAATTATTGTCAAAATTGTATAGATTTTTGGTCATATTCGGCATGTCGTGTATTGTTTTATGGCTCAAATTGACAGCTCCACTTCAATGTTGTGTTCAGTTTATTGTTATTTGTTTAATAATACTGTACACAACTTATAATATTATATATTGATGTTGTTTTTTAGTCGATTCGATTCTCCAAACCTAATACCTGTGAATCACTGAAAACAAAACAAACAATAATAAAAGAGAGAGAAAGAATAATATACATATAATAGTTTTTTACATGGTTCGGCCACAACAATGCCTATGTCCATGAGTGTCACCCTCAAATTTGGTAGAGTAAAAGTGTATATTTTCTGTGTCTGTTTTACAATGAATTTGCACCACTCTTTATATAGTGAGGGGTGACACAATTTGAGTTAATTTGAATTACATACAGATTAGGCAAAAAATATTTAGATTATTATGATTCTAAAATAATCTCCACCGAATCAACAACTGATCTTGAGAAGCTTGAGATTTAATTTGCTTCAAACTAGGAAAGTTGACTTATTCTCAAATTATGTTATATTAGGCTTCTAGAAGGTCAATTGGATCAGTCGTAGTAAGCTCGCAAGCTAGGCTATCCCAAGTAGCTAATCGAGGTGATCAGTGAGCTAGTAATAACATTGAAAGCTCGCTGAATAACGGTCTACTAGTTCAGACATAACAGCTTGCTAAATAGCGGTCTACTGGTTCCTACGATGTCGTCTTGCTTTCGGGACCGATGGGCTTTTATCCACTTAAGCTGATGCATTAGGCCTTAACAGCCCATTTTTCCCAGGTTGCTATAATATATACAATACTAGCCCTTTAGCTTATAGTGCGTTCTATATACTAGGAGCTACGAGCTTATAAGTAAAAGTTGTTTTGGTGGGATTTGTTATGTTGCCTCTTCAAATTCTGTCTTATCTTTTGAACACGTGGCATCTCCTTAGATGACAGTACACTACACGGCTCGCGCAGTGTGCATTTAATGTATGCGTCTCTCAACCGACTGTGCATAATGACAAAATCCCATAAATCACGCGGCACCGTCAGATCAAAGGCAGTTACATAACTTTTAGATTTAATGGTTGGGGTTCGGCAATTATATAAGGGTGGAGCCATTCCATCTTCTTCTCACACTTGTCACTTTCAAATTCAGACGTCTTTTGGTTTTTGAGTTTTCCCTTCTTCGTCCATCGCCACCGTTCAACATTTTTTTTCTCAAAGCCATAGGATTTTATTGCATGCAGGGTGAGTTTCTACATCTACTTTTGATTTTTTGGTATTCATCTTGAGATGTACTATTCTTTTTGCTTCTACGAATCTGGTGTCTGTTTTTTGCTTGAATATTTAGCAACTCTTCGTACTCTTTACTTAAGAAAGTCTGAAAAATGTGGATAAAATGACTGTTTGATTGTACTGGAAGCATATAAGTATGTTGTTTCTTTTTCGTAGTCACTTGGTATTCAACTTCTGGAATGTTTGTAGAAGTAGGGTTGAGTTGAAGTTTAACCATTAGGCCTTTATAGCTTTAGAGGCCTGACGGGCCTGCAACTAAAGCCCTCTTGCTCTCAGTAGGTTCTCTAGGCATATGACTTGACACTTAGGATAATAGACTCAATTCCTTAGTCTTCTAAGCTTAGTCTGCCATTAGCGACCTAATCCCTTAACTTCTTTTGTAGATGTTAAGTCGTGGACGGCTAATGATGAGGATTCTGAGGGGTGACCTATACCATAAGTCAGGGACACATAAGCATGACCTTTTAAAGTAGTGAAGTCATACTAGAATCTACAGGGCAAGATATCCTCATCCTCGCAAGCCCTTCTACCAATATAAATCCACTGTTGCCCTTACGATCATGTGGCTCACCCTCCTTCAGGGTTTATAGTGATTAGCCTCCAACACTTAGAGTCCAAGATCAGATTTTCAGTCTCTCGCTACCTTATCAACCTCTTAAATAATCTTGCTGTAGCTCCTTTTTAACTTACCCCAAACTTCTATGCTCATCTTATCTCTTTAGCTGCCATTTTCATTAAAAACAGACTTCCACCTCTGATCCCACACATGATTCAACACCTTTTTCTTTTCAAAACCACCACGAGTTTCAAAGCAGATAAACAGGATGGATTTTATTATAACGCAGCCTATAATTTGCCCTATAAGGTGTTCTTACCCCAAAGGGACAAGCAAATCGAATGCGGGTGATTACAAAACCCGTCTCTGTTCGTCCTGCCATCTTTTTTCGATCTTAAAAACTTTGTGTTTTATCTTTTTCCTAGTAAACATATCTCCAGCTCGCTACTTTATAAAATTTTTCTTTTTCTTTTTTAATCAATCTTCATTTTAACATGCAGACATCACCAAGAGCTCAATTGAACTTACAGACGAGGAGGTAGCAACATTACAAAAGTTCTTTGAGGTCAAGAGTCCGTTAGACGACTAGCTATCGAGTGATTACCTTCTGCGGGGAATATGGGCTCACACCTAAGCTCGAGAGCAAACGCCTTAGTATCAACTACGACCTCAAGATTCATGGTAAAAGGGACATCGATTTTTGAGGTGTTTGAAGAAGAGACATTGAGCTCGTCCGATAGAAAAATCGTTACAATAGTGCAACTTTACCTTAAGATGCCGCATTTCTTCCCCAGAGATGAATCTCAAATCACGGGCTCCACTAAAACTCAACCTCCTCAACCCATAAGACCCAGCCAAACCTTAGGACGTCCCAACTCGTAGGTTGCCTCAAAAGTTGTTAAGGGGTTATCCTCTCAGCCGGAGGTCGCGACGACCTCAAAGAAAAAAAGCGTGAGATACAAGTCCATAGGTAGGAAAACCACGAGCAAAGATGTTCCTTCATGGAAGTAGCCCTCCACTCAAATGATCCTTCCTTTAAATAGTTTGTCAGCTTGGTAACCCGGGGCTACAGACAAAGGCAAAAGGCCTATAGAGCCTCCCTTAGAGCATCAAAAGACCAAGGAGAAAGAGCCCGCAGTTGATGAGAGTAATGAGGAGCAAACTCAGAAGTTCGATGCAGGGATATATAATAGATCTCCTAGACCACTTGCCACGGCTCTTGGGACCTGAAAAGTCGATCATTTACAAGAACCACATGCACGGTGAAGGCTGATTGGCCAGATCAACCGTTATAATTTGCTGGTGAATTTCAACCTTAGTCACAAAAATTCTTCATTCTTTTTTTTTTTATTTTTATTTAGCACTAAAATTTTTTTTTGCCTTAAGCTACCTTGGGTACAATAAAACTGCTAAGAGAACTCCTAGATTATGAGGAGAAGAAGGTTTCATTTAAGGTAGTGATAAAGGTGTTTGAGGGTGATATTGAGAAAATCAAGGGCGAGCTGAAGTTCTCCTAGGGGGAATTTGAGAAAGTGAAGAAGTCCCCTCTTTAGCTCAAACAAAAACTTAAGAACTCCCATGACCAAAAAACTAAGGCCGAGAAACCTTACAGCTTCAGGAGAGTACAGTTGTCAACTCAAAGGTCAACTTGACAAGGCCACAGAGAAGATCAAAAGGCTAAAGCAAGAAGCGATCTCACACCAAAAGCAAGCTGAAACTGTCGAGAAAAAAGCTGAGCAAGATGTAGCCGTGATGAGTGAGAAACTCGCTTGGGTTCAAGAAATGATCAACAAGGCCGAAACTTGCACTATAACCCTGGTTGAACAGGGGAGAAAGGACGCCACATCGAAGACAAGGAGTTCGTTCCTATATACTTTATGGAAACGCCATCTAGGGATAGACTTCTCATTCTTCAGGCCACATATGGTCAAAGAGGTGCAAATGTATGCTGCTTTTGCTGCCAAGGCTGCTCAGGCTACAAAAGTGGCTCAGTAGGGGGTTACTTCTCCTGCTCCCCAAAAGAGTCCGACTTCTTCGACCTCTGGTGCTCTTTTAGCTCCTTCTAATAGCCCAATTCCTATAGCCACTTAGGGTGTAACTTCTCAAGGCACGGCTTCATCAGCTTCTCTATCGAGCATTGTTCTCTCAGCTTGATAAGGACCTTCTCAAAGCTCTCTACAGTAGACCACTTAGGAGGCGTAAGGCACAACTCCACAAAAGAACCCCACAGGCTAAAGCTCTTGACAAAGCCCTACTCGTACTTAGAAAAATTTTCTTTTCACTTGTGAACATTAATAGTCGTAATTTTATAGCACATTTTCACCTCGTTATGCGAGGTCATGACTTTATGAATTCTATCGTCGTTACTTAGGTTTTTATCTGATTTCAATTATTTTTCCAATTTCCAAACACATCGCTGAGCAATGAATAAACTCAAATTGCATAATAAATTAAGTAATAAACTATAGTCCAATATAGCTAAGTAACAAAATAGATATAATGTAATTGAATATCGAATCAGATTGTGGCAAGCTAAATAAGCTAACTTAGACGTAATAGTATTACAAGTGCCCACAGGTTGCAGGTGCTAACCAATAGGTAGCTCGGATGCGCCTTTTAAGGCTTTGGTAAAAGCTTATAGGTAGTTTGCCATCTTTTCAAAGCTCGATGGCTCACTGGTCACACAAATGTCTTCCAGAGCATTAAGATAAAGGTTCATAGGTCGCGAGTACGCCATTCAGAGCTTGCATGCTCACAGACAGTACTGGCGCCTTCCAGAACATTTAGATAAGGGTTTACATGTCGTGAGTGCGCCTTTTAGAGCTCGTATACTCACAGGCAGCACTAGTACCTTCCAGAACATTAAGATAAGCTCATAGGTCTCAAGTGTATCTACCAAAGTTTATCAGTATCAACTTACAAGTAACAGTTGCACCTTTCAGAGCTTGAGCGCTCGCATGTAGCAACTATGCCTTCCAAAGCTTTAGAACGTGAGCTCACAAGTATCAATTGTACCTTCCAGAGTCTAAGTGCTCACAAGTAATAATTATACCTTCCAGAGCTCAAGTGGGGTTGTTTTGATGGAACATATATAAATTATAAGGAAAAGAATCCATAGCTTACAAACCAACAAATCAACTCGTACAATAAATAAATCAGCTCGTACAATAAGCTCGCACAATAAAACAATAGTATGAACTGCAAAATAAGTAATTCACTAACAATTGCCAAGTAATACTATAAGCCCTTATTCTTACTATTTGAACTTCCTAGTATTAGACGATAGATTATGGGGCAAAATGGTTATTTTTCCGAATTAGAGTTATATATATATATATAAGTGATTAGAATAAATTAGTAGTAGGAATTATGAAAAATTATAAAAGTTAGTAGGATGCTATGAGATTTAAGCAAAGTTAGAAGGCATTTTGGTTAAAATTCAAGTAGTGAGATGACATATAATTAAGTGACAAACTTTAAGGGCAATTATATAAGTGAGGCCTATATATATGTGTGATAGTCATGACACTTAGCAAAAATTGAAACAAAAATTGAGAAGGAGAGACTAGAGAGGGACTGCTAAAGAAGGAGAAGAAAAACCAAGCAAATTCCAAGTTATTTTGAAGTCCCAAAACAAGAATTTGAGTGAATCCAAGCTAGAAGATCAAACCCTAAGCAAGATTGAGGTGAGTTTTCATGGTTTTCTTCAAGTTTGACACTAGTTGGGTTAGTTATGTGTTAATGATTTGAGTTAGTTTTATATGAAATTTATGGGGATTTTGATGTTAATCAAGAGTAGAACCACAACAAACAAAAAGGGAAACTTAATCGAAGAGAAAGCAAGTAAGAAATGCAAATTAGGGTTCATGTAAGGGAAACCCTAGAACTTGATTCAAACTTATATGAATTGAATTGAGTTGTAGATAATGTGTTTGATGAAATATCTAAGAGAATAATAATGTAAAAACCTTGAAAATTGAAAGAAATAAGTGATGTGTTTGCATGAGTGAATTCGGCCTCAAGGAGGGAATTGTGAGAATTCTTTGAGTTGTGATGTGAATGAGCATGAAATTATGCATGTTAGATGTTAGAGAATCTCATGAAATTGTTAGAATTGAAAAAAAAAAAAAAGATAATTCAAATGGGTTGTTTAGGCTAGATGAAGGGCATTGATGATCATCATGTAATGCCACTTTCTCTTGGCATTTTTGTGTCATGTGTGATCTTAATTGAACAAATATGAGTTTAAGGACCCTAATGGAAAGAAAATTGAGTTGAGAATGTAAAAATGATAATTTTGACAAGAAAAAGTGATGAAAAATTTTGGCTAGGAACTCCACCCGACGGTCGTTTCTTTTCAAATTCGCTTTGGGGCTGACCTAAATGAGAGATAGGGAGATGATTGTAGCAAAATAGGAATGAAGAAAAGATAGGGATTGACCCCTAGCATGCATTCGGCCAAGATGGGTCTAAAAAGACCAAATTTTGTTTCGAGCTTTAGAACATGATTTTGAGTGTACGAGAACGTTTCTAGGTGATAATAAGTGGGTTAGTGGAAAGAAATTAGAATTTTAAAGCCATGGTTAAGTTAGAACCTAGATAGGGAGGTTGTAGTCAAAAGAGGATTTTAAAGTATTAGTTGCTTTGAAAGCTTCAATTGTAATTTGGGTAGCTTATTTTAGCTTATATTAAATGAGAATATAATATGTAGGTGAGGGAAAAGCAAGTGGAGCAAAGGAAAGCCATTGAAACTCTTCAGCACATTTTGGATTGAGGTAAGTGCTAAACGCTTACTCTATAAGGTTATTTTTATAAATTGTAACTCTATTTCTTATTTAAAATTTATTAATAAATATTTTGATGTAAATTCTTTCGTTTTGAAAAAGGGATCATTAGATCAATTTCAAAGTAGATCGAGAGTAACATAGTTTTACAAGAAACGAGTTGAAAGTTTTGAAAGACAAGTAATTTGTGCTTATTGCACTTAGTGAAAAAAAAAAAAAAAAAGAGTTTTAAAGGTCATGCGTACACCCTCAGTTTTATTAGTTATCTAGCACTACATAGCGATGCAAGAAATTACGCTTGTAGTTACTAAGATTTATAAATCATCTAGCGTTATGTTTACAATGCAGAAAATTTCATATGTAGTCGCCAAGATATATAGATTATATAGCACTACACTTATGATGCAGAAAATTCCACAAGTAGTTGATCAGATTCATAGATTATCTCACACTGCGATTTGTGATGTAGAAAATTCTGCAAGTAGGTGCTGAGGAGTCTCAGTAGCATCATAGTTGGTGTTAGTTGAAAATCGCCACGTGACATAGCAGTTATGGGTACGAATGGTGCTTTTAGAAAGAAAGAAAGAGTTTTTATGGAAACTTACATATGTTTAAATGAGTCATGATTGTTTAGTTGATAATTGTTAAATTGTTTTAAATATTTTAGTAAACATTTTTCTATGTTGTATTGTATAAACCCTTGACAGGTACTAGCATGAATGATCAAAACAAAAGAAATTCATTATCAAAATAGGTGGGCGTACACTCGAAGATTATATTGTGTGTTATGTGTTGTATTTTGTTAAACGAAAAATCAAGTGAATGCATCATTGTTACATCTTTTGTGATATTAACTTAAAATCTGGTATTATGGTAATTTGGTGCTGTAAATGACTTACATAGCCTCTTATGAAATAAAATACTTTGATCTTTAATTGTGTTTTTATGATTATGGTAGAAATGAGATTTGAAATGCAGGTTTGTGAGAAAGAGAAGTTGGGTTGTGGTTGATAAACATTTGGGAGTGTATTTTTCTTTGTAGGAAAATTTGGAAACCTTATAAACACAGCCGTTATACTGCCGGATTTTAGTTAAAAAGATTTTTGATTTTGGAAATGAAATGGTTACTTCTATGATTTTGACGTAGATGAAAATATGAATTTAAATGAATCAACTTAACTAGTTTTAAAACAATGATATCAAATTAATCTCAAAGCAAAAGTAAATCGGCAAGATTTTAGGGTTCGCTTTAGGAATTTCCTTAGCCAGACAAGTAGGGCTTAAGAGAGGTCCGTTAGAGTGCAAGGTGAGACCTACCAGATACTAGCCTAGAGGAGATCTGGTTTGGGTCACGTCAAATACAAAGGTCATGAGCGAGCTAATTAGTAAAGTGAAATATGGCCAGAGGTGCTCTGCATTCCAAGCTCTTGGGACCTCGGCTCTATTCATGCTGGTCAGATGGTATGCTCCATTCCTTAGGCTTTCCTTGACAATGTAGGGACCTTCTTAATTTGGGCCAAAAGTTTTATCACTAGCTTTGCAAGTTACAGGTGGGATAAGGCGCAAGACTAGGTCGCCAGCTTTGAAATTTCGAGCTCGAACTTTTCTGTTGTAGTATCTGGCAATCCTATATTGATAAACTACAACTCTCACACGAGCTTCTTCTCTTGACTCTTCAAGCAGATCTAAATTGGCAGCGAGCAATTGATCATTGTCTTCTGGCCTAAACTTACTCTTTGTTGACTGAAGATCTCAAACTCTGCTGAAAGCATAGCTTCTGATCCATACATCATTGAGAAGGGAGTTTCCTTTGTGGTGTTGTGAGCTATTGTTCTATAAGCCCACAACACCTTCTGCAACTCATCTACCCAGGCTCCCTTCCTTGCTTCTAGCTTAGTTTTTAGGGTTTGCTTGATGATCTTGTTAATAGCTTCAACATGCCTGTTAGCCTGAGAGTGGTTCACAACCGAAAAGCTCTTTTTAATTTTGAGATCCTTGCAAAAATTTATAAACTGCTCACTGCTAAAGTGGGTCTCATTGTCAATCACGATCTGCTAAGGAACTCCAAATCTACAGATTATGTTCTCCCAAATGAACTTCTCAACCTTCGTAGTAGATATCTTAGCAAGCTATTTTGTCTCTACCCATTTGGTGTAGTAGTCCATTGCAACAATAGCGTGTTTGCATCTTCCACGAGCTGTTGGGAGAGGTTCTATTAGATCCATGTCCTAAATGGCAAAAGGCCATGGGCTGATTATTTGTTGTAGGAAAGCTGGTAGAGCTTGAAGAACCTTGGCAAACCTTTGACACTTATCACATTTCTTGACCATCTCGATTGCATCTTACTTCATAGTTGGCTAATAAAACTCGTACCGAAGTGCTATTTGAGCTAGATATAGCCCCCCAGCGTGATTGTCACAATGATCAGCATGTATTTCTTTTAGGACAGTTTGGCAATCTGAACCATCTATGCACCTTAGCAGTGGAGCTGAGAATCCCTTTTTGTAGAGCATATCATCATAAACGTAGTACTTGGCTACACGATAGGCAGCCTTCCATCCTATAAATACTTAAGAATGGGACTTAACCTTGAATCTTGTGCAACAACAATCACCATCGTTTCATCCTGTGGCTTCGTACTCGGGGTTGGCAAGAACTTCATGGGTATGGCTCCTAGAAAATCTACATCTTTGGCAGTGGCAGATGAGCTAAAGCATCAACATGCGAGTTTTGAGCTCGTGGAATGTGGTGCACTTCGTAACTTTCAAAAATCTCTAATAGCTCTCGCATCTTTTGTAAGTAGATGGCCATTTTGGAACCCCTGGCCTGGTATTCTTCATGAATATGGCACATCATAAGTTGAGAATGATAGGACCCGTCCCGCATTTCCTCTTTCGGCTCCCGCGATCCCATCGAGCACCCCACGTATGCCTTTTGGATTTTAACTCCTCCTAACTAAAAGAGCTCCGTTGAGCGAACTCTTAAATTTTTTTGGTTTACTAATCTATAAATATAGGAATTTCATTTAAAACCTCTTTTATAAAGTTTAGATTCTTTTAAAAATTTGGGCAGCATAACGACTGTATTTTTACAATTCCTAAAATTCCAATTCACTTGTAAACAATTCAAAAACACTTCTATAATCTCATTCACTTTCTCAACTTCCAATTTAGGACCTTCGATCCATCTCAAGCACCATTTAGCCATAATATATCTATTTCAATACAATAAAGTGTGATAACTAATTTCATGCATTAACTCGTAAACTAAATATTTTCACCATATACACATAAGATATATTGAGTTCATCATTTAATTAGAATGCGTAATACATTGTCACCATCAATGTGAGCCCAATCCAATTCTTTTCTTACCAAAATCATATACTTGAGTTGAATTCAATTTAATCCATGATCTATATGATTACAACTTCAGCTAATATTTTATAGAGTCAGCCCCTTTCATCTGCATAGAAGAGCGTATGCCTTTGTTTCTGCTTCTTGCACCTGGGGACATTTTTAAACATAAAAACACAAAACTAGTGAGCAATAAAGCTCAGTGAGTGTATAGAATTTTCTAAGTCTTATTGTTTCTAATAAAATAACCTTCCCAAAAACATTTATAAAAATTTTAATTTCTTTAAAAGCACTTTTAACTTTAAAGCTGTAACTTTTAAAAAAAAAATTACATAAAGCCCACAAAAATTTTATACAATCGCATAATTTATATAAATAATTAAATTTTTACATATAAAGTTTAAAATACTAAAATAATATACAGAGTGTCTGAGATCATATAAAACTTTCTTTTTTTCAACCTCAAAATTAGAGTTTCTCGCTTTACTTATAAAATTGTACCAATTGAGACTTACTGAAACTATAAATCATACGACGACTATATCTATCACGCCGCTTCATGTGAAATCACGAGGCGACTCAGCTAGCATTGCACCCCGTGACTCTACAAAGACATCTCACAACCACGTAGCAGAATTTTCTACATCACATACGCGAATAAGATAATATCCCATATGTGTAGAGGGCGACACGACTTACTGACTGATAGACTCAATCCCCCCTTGGTTACTGACATGTCCTCCCAACACATGTCATACACAGTGAGGTATATCGGTCGGGTCTAATATGTTCCGTAACTAAATAATCTGAGCAGTCCATTGGCAACTAAAAGTTCACTTTTAACTGTCATTACTTTAAAATCTATATTTTTAAAAGCATACAGCTTACTAAAATATGGTGTAGCCCGTATAAAATATCAAGTATAATTTCTTGATAATTTTGTGCAATAATTCAATTTCTTTCCATCTCAAATAAAATCCATACATTACTAAAACAATTGAAATCCGTTTATATTAATATCATAAACACTTCACACATAATTATAGTTTCTAAAATTCATTTAATTAAACTTTGGTAATTTGAAATTTAAATAACACTCACTTGGCTTTTGTTAACGTCGAAAAATGGTTTCCTTAGTCAACGAGCTTGTTTTCGGGCCCAAGCTACAGTTTCGGACGGTCAATAGAATGCATGCAAAACAATAAGAATGAGAAGGAAAGGTCAGAAGCGAGGAAAAGAGACACAAAGGATTTTTAGAGTGGTTCAGCCCAAAAAGATGCCTACGTCCATTGTTCACTCTCTCACTATTTTGGCAGAGTAACGACACTCAAAATATATATATTTTTTTACCAATGAAAATCCTCCCCTTATTTATAGAGAAAGGGGAGGAGCTACAGTAAAAAGAATAAGACAAAGATGTACAGTTAACTACAGTTACAATGATGAACAACATTTAATGCGCTGGGATCTCAATTAATGCGGCTGACAGTGCATTAAATGCGGCCGACAATACATTTAATACGGTCGAATCCGGCGCTTCTGAGGTCTGCCCAAGGGAGATCTCAGGTGACTGGTTTGGATATGTCATGATAGGCTATCGGGATCTTGACCATAGCTTCTGGTTGGAGTAGTATGCATGGCACGTTTTGGAGCTACATTCTGCATGGCGCCTTTGACTTTCGTTGACTTGGGACTCTTAGGAGCATGGCGGAGGTGGATCTGGAGAGTCGAGGAGGCAGATTACGAGTCAACACTTTCGTAGCTAGTTGTGACAGTGAGGCGGGCAATATCGCGAGCGAAGGAGCCGGTATACGGTCACGCTCAGAGATTAGCGATCAGCCTAGGTGGATCATCTTGGACGAGGAGGACCTGTGAACATGGCTGGCGGATGGCTCCTCTTGGTGGATATCTCAAACGGACAGAATCGACGAATAAACAGGTGGTCAATCATGGCGGATAATCTGGCTAGTAGGCTTAGCGGATACGGTCAACGGTCAGCGATGAGGACCAACGACCAGACTGAGCGAACAGAACCAAGCGGATAAACTAGTGGGTGGAAACAACA
Source organism: Dimocarpus longan (assembly GCA_022984855.1). Taxonomy (NCBI): domain Eukaryota; kingdom Viridiplantae; phylum Streptophyta; class Magnoliopsida; order Sapindales; family Sapindaceae; genus Dimocarpus; species Dimocarpus longan. The sequence continues at coordinate 10,186,335 of CM041021.1, forward strand.
GTCAGAATGGTGGATAAAGTTAGCGGTCACAACCAATGCTCAGAATCGGCACCTGCGGTCAGAATCAACGGATAGGCTGAGCGATAGCGATCAGTGGTCATGATGGACGGTCACAAATGGGCCCCTTGTCAGGAAGGCAGACTAGGAGAGATGACGGGTCATTAGGCCTTTGGGCCACTGGGCCTGCACTGTAGATCTTTTTGGGCCCGATTATTCTGATCGCTAAATTATCCATAACATTAAGCCCTCTGGCTGTTGGTGCTTTAAAAAGGACCAGGAGCCACAGATTTCAGGATGAGCAGATTAGGCGGGAACAGTTACAAAATGGAGGCGGTTACAATACCTTTCGAATTTCGTTTTATTGCCAGGCCACATGGAGCTTCCCCAGACAATGGTTACGGGTCACACCACATGCCGTGCGCATTTAATACACGTCCCTCAACTGATATGCTGCATGATGACAAAATTCGAGGAATCACGCCACGTCGTCAGATTGGGGGCGGTTATACAACTTTATTGATCCAACGGCTGGGGCTTAATTATTTTAAAAAGAGAGCGACACCCCATTTTCTTCTTCTTCCGGCATTTTCAAGAATCATAGACGCCCCCACTACTTTCTTCTTCTGCTTCGATTTTTCATCTCCGTTCAACAGTCTCCATCCGCAACCATCGGTCACCTCCACATTCAAGGTAAGGCTTCTCCTCTCTATCCACATTGTTCTCGTTATTGTTGTTTTTTATTCTTGGATGGTACTTGTTTTTCTGAGGGTCTGGACCAGTTGGGGTGGAGTGCCCCTGTACTGCCTCTGATCCGGTTAGGTCTGGAATGCATATGAAATAATTTTGCTTGTTTCTTTTTCTTCCTTTCTTCAATCCCAGGGGAAACTCCACTAAAAGAGGCCCTTATCTCCCCTTCTATGGCTTCCTAGGTGCACGGCTTGGTGCTTAGGCTTAATAGACCTAGACTTTCACTGCTCTTTGAGTCTGGTTGGCTTTCAGCGGCCTAACTGGTTGTTTCTTTTGTAAATGTCAAGTTGTGGACTCTGATACCGTTGGGTCATGTCTAGTGAAAAAAGCTCTGAGGGGGGCTATTCTCAATAGGACAGAGACTCCTCGAGCGCAACCGCCCAGGGCGGCGGGGATAAGCCTAGTTCTTCTGGGCAAGAGGTGACTTTCGTCAACCAGACCTTTTACCATCATGACTCCGAGATGACCTTGGAAGAGCTTAAGACTGTAGCTGAGGCATACCATTTTCCTTCCGAGTGCCGAGTCATGGTTCCTGCTCATCATGACCATGCGGCTGATCCTCCCGACGGGTTCATAGCGATCAGCCGCCAACATGTGAAATTAGGATTTAGGTTCCCAGTCCCCTCATATTTAATTGACATGTTAAATGACTTGAAACTAGCTCCCTTCTAGTTTACACCAAATTCTTACGCCCAAATAACCACCCCGGCCTACATCTTTCTCAAAAACGGCCTTCCTGCACCAACTTCGAAAATAATCCAGAGCCTTTTCTTTTTTAAGTCCACCACCAGCCCTCAAGCCATAAAACGAGACGGTATTTATTATATAATCGCTTGTAACTCCCCTTACAAGGCGTTTTTGCCACAGAGAGTTGGCAAATCAAATGTAGAGGATTACAAATCCTAGTGGTTTTACCCGTTCTGTCTGTCCTTGTTTAAACTTGCCAACTTTGACTTTAACCATACAAATGTAAGTACACTTCTGCTCGCTACCAGAGCACATACACACACATCATCATGCTCCATTATTATTGACAGTTCTCTCCTTGTATGCAGCGTTCGTCAAAGGCTCGGTCATTCTCTCTGACGAGAAGGCAAGGGCACTTAAGAGGTTATCTGAGGTGAAGGACCCCGAGGACGACTATCTTCCATCAAACTTTCTTCTGGGGAAATACGGGCTCGTACCTGGAGCTGAAACCAAACCCCTACGATTGGCTTCGAACGTCGACGTATGAAAGGGTCGGGAGGTTCAATCTGTTTTTGCAGCACCTGGCGAAGGAACTTCTGCTCCAGTCCCCAAGAAGCCCAGAACAATGGTGGACCTCGAGATGATCTCTCCCCCGTCCTCACTAGTAACTGAGATAGGAAGGCCTGAAGTGGAGATAACGAGCTCGAAGAAGCCCCCAACGTAGGCTACAGATCCATCAGGCACAACGGTCGCCCCCTCTACCAAACAGCCTGTAATGAAGTTCAAGACTATGGGGAGGAAGAATGTGAAGAACATACCTCCATCAAGGGATGCTGCTGGAAAGGGGGTTTCAATTTCTGGGGATGAGTAGACCAGGTCCTCAGGGGCCGAGGGCGAGGAGGAGGAGGCCACGGAGCCCCCTGCTAAGCATCTGAGGTCCAAAGGCAAGGGGAAAGCAGTCATGACAGGAGGAACTGATGGAGAACACGTCCCTGAGGCCAATGTAGGGGAATATTTTGACGATTTATTGGATCGTCTGCCAGCATTATTGGGGCCCAACAAACCGGATGTCTATCAAAAGCATATTCGCGGTGACCAACTGGTTGATTATGTCGCTCGCTGTAATGTGCTTGTAAGTCCTATTCCTTATCTTGTACTTATACTTCATGCCCATGTATACTGCTAATATGTTCTTTTTTCAGGCTTTGCTGGCTATGATGAAGATACGTCGGGACTTCCCCGACCTGGTAGGAGAGAAGGCTTCTCTTGAGGAAATGAACAGGGAGCTGGAGGCGGAGAATCGGAAGCTTAAAGAGGAGTCCGCGGCTGCCAATAAGACTATCTCTGAGCTCGAGCAGAAGCTTAAAAGTGTGAAGGAGTCTTTGGAGAAGGAGAAAAAGCTTCGATTACTGACTTCCTCCTCGCTCCAAGAGGCCACCGATAATGTAGACAGGGTCACCCGCGAAGCCATCCTTCAGAAGAAACGGGCTGATGATGCCAAGAAAACTAATGAGTTGACGCTAAAGGATTTATCCATGGTGAAGGATCATCTTGCTCGTGCAAAGGAGATGCTCCGCCAGTTGGAGGTTCGGGCCACTAAGGCCTGGAAGGATGCAACTGATAAGACGAGCAGTAAATTCCTATACACTTTGTGGTTGCATCATCCTGAGCTGGATTTCTCATTCTTCGGGAAGGAGGTAGTGGAGGAGGTGAAAAAGAATGCGGTCCGTGCTACCAGAGACGCCCAAATGAAGGCCACACAAACTGTCCCGAAGGAGGTAGATCTTGTGAAGAAGGGTCCCGGCTCGTCGTCTGCTGAAATTGGTGCCCTATCAACCCAGGGTGGCTCCTCCTCAGCTCTTCAAGGATCGGCACCGGATGCGGGGCAAGGCTCGTCCTTACAAGGGACCCCCAGTAAGAAAGACCCGAAGGATACTCCCGCCAGCTCTTCCAAAGACCCCTCTGGATAAATAGCTTTTACATTTCCCTTTGCTGCCAATAGGGCTTATCTTTGAACATCTTTCCCTTTGTAGTTACTATTTTTGTTTATCTTTAGAATGCTTTATAATTTTTAATTCATTATCATCTCTATGGGATTTCTGTTAATTTGCTCTGCCACCTTTTTACTCTCATATGTGTATGTAATCAAAATAGATTGCGAACAGGTATATCCTGCAAGATAAACAATAGATAAATAAGGGGCCAATCGTCCTTGCATGTACCTTTGGAGAGGTAAAATAAAGAAGGTAATCCTTCCGGTTGCGGATGCTTTCCAGCAGGTGGTCCCCAATACGAATAATAACCTGGGGGGCAAAAAAAGAATCCCAGAGGACAAATAGATAGCCTGATTTCCATTATCGAATAGATACCACCAGATTGGGAGTAATAGGCCAATTGGCTTGCTCGCAGAAATTAGTCCGACCGATGAATAAGTAGACCTGTTCTTGTGCCATCATGTGGTTGTGACGCATCCAATATATATGCATACATACAATATAAGGAAATATAAATAATGAGAAGTGTGTTGAGAAAACGAAGAAACCAGACAACGAACAAGTGGACTGTTCACGCGTTTTTCTGACCGCTATTGGAGTTGATGAAGGACTACGCCTAAAAGGTAGGGGCCCGAGCATATACAACCGATTGCGCTCACAAGGTTAAACCTGAGCATTTACAGCGAGAGTTGTGGAGGTTGAAACCTCGGCTGCGCTCACAAGGTCAAAGCCTGAGCATCTACAACATAGTGATCCTCTCCAGCTGCGCTCACAAAGTTAAACCTAAGCATTTACAGCGAGAGTTGTAGAGGTTGAAACTGCGCTCACAAGGCTGAAACCTGAGCATCTACAGTATAGTGATCCTCTCCAGTTGCGCTCACAAGGTTAAACCTGAGCATTTACAGCGAGAGTTATAGAGGTTGAAACCTCGGCTGCGCTTACAAGGCCGAAGCCTGAGCATCTACAGTATAGTGATCCTCTCCAACTGCGCTCACAAGGTTAAACCTGAGCATTTACAACGAGACTTGTGGAGGTTGAAACCATGGCTGCGCTCACAAGGTCGAAACCTGAGCATCTACAGTATAGTGATCCTCTCCAGCTGCGCTCACAAGGTTAAACCTGAGCATTTACAGTGAGAGTTGTGGAGGTTGAAACCTCGGCTGCGATCACAAGGTCGAAACCTGAGCATCTACAGTATAGTGATCCTCTCCAGCTGTGCTCACAAGGTTAAACCTGAGCATTTACAGTGAGAGTTATGGAGGTTGAAACCTCGGCTACGCTCACAAGGCCGAAGCCTGAGCATCTACAGCATAGTGATCCTATCCAGCTACACTCACAAGGTTAAACTTGAGCATTTACAGCGAGAGTTGTGGAGGTTGAAACCTCGGGTGTGCTCACAAGGCCGAAGCCTGAGCATCTACAGCATAATTTAGGCTGAGTGTCACGTCGATCTAGCCTTTTTATTTTTTGTTCGTGCGCGAAAGTGTGGAGGGGGAGGCCAGTAGACGAGCGGCGATTAGGTGCGCAGGCTCGTGGCCGTTTTAGCCCCTCTTGCCTCATAGGGTAATTGAGTGTTAGAGCTTTAAGCTGATGCGTTGCCGTTTATGGTGGTGTACCTTACACATAAGAACACACACGAGCGTTTTATGTCAGCAATAATTCATAATAATTGATGGATAATTCTCATTATGTTTGTACACGGTTTGTTTTACATGGGCGACAAAATAGTAATAAAAATATAGTAGTCATGTATAATAAGGTCTCAGGTGAATGGCGTTTCAAGCTCTTGGTAGCACTGCCCCTTTCATGTCAGCCAGATGGTAGGCTCCGTTTTTCAGGCTTTCGTGGATCATGTAAGGTCCTTCCTAGTTTGGTCCTAACACCCCTTCACTGGTTTTGCGAGCGCTAGGAAGGACTTCTCGGAGTATAAGATCACTTGGTTTGAATTGGCGTACCTGGACTCTCTTGTTGTAGTGCTTGGCCATCCTCTGTTGGTAGACGGCTGCCCAGAGACAAGCAGCTTCCCTGAATTCTTCAAGTCTGAGTTGGCGGCCAAGAGTTGATTGTTGTTGTCAGGGTTGAAGCTAGCCCTTCAGTGACTGAAGACTTCAAATTCTACTAGAATCATGGCTTCAGACCCATATACCATTGAGAAAGGGGTCTCTCCTGTAGTATTACAGCAGTGGTGTGGTAAGCCCATAACACCTTCTGCAACTCATCGACCTATGCTCCCTTTCTAGCCTCAAGCTTTGTCTTCAGGACTTGTTTGATGATTCTGTTAATCGCTTCCACATGACTGTTAGCTTGCGGGTGGTCGACTGCCAAGAAGCTTTTAATGATGCCAAGGCTACTGCAGAATTCTTGAAATTGTTCACTTGTGAATTGAATCCCATTATCTGTCACCAGCTACTGGGGAATGCCAAACCTACTGATGATGTTATCCCACACGAATTTTTCAATCTTCGTCGTGGAGATCTCGGCCAGTTCTTTCGTTTCTGCCCATTTGGTGAGGTAATCGACTGCTACGACAGCGTATTTGCATCTTGTTCGGCCCACTAGGAGAGGTCCAATTAGGTCCATGCCCCAGATGAAGAAGGGCCACAGACTGATCATCTGCCGGAGGTAGGCTGGAGGTGCCCGGGGGATTCTGGAAAATCTCTGGCACTTATCACATTTCCTCACCAGGTCAATGGCGTCTTTCTTCACGGTTGGCCAATAGAATCCTTGTCTGAGCGCTTTCTAGGCTAAGGAGAATCCTCTAGCATGGTTGCCGCAATGCCCTTTATGTATGTCCCTCATCAACGTGGTGCACTCCGACTCATCAATGCACTTAAGCAGGGGGGCAGAGAAGCCCATTTTATACAGAACATCGCCGTAGATACAGTACCTTGCTGCCCTTATACGCAGGCGGGGCGCCTCCATCTTATCTTCTAGCAGCCTTCCTTCCTGCAGGTAATCAACCAGCTGGCTCATCCATGACTTTGCCGCCACTGTCAAAATCATCACTTCCACGTCGGATTCAATACTAGGCTTAGGCAGAAACTCTACAGGTATACTTTCAGCACAATCTGCATCTTGAGCGGTAGCCAGGCGAGCTAGTGCGTCTGCATGGGAGTTCTGGGCGCGCGAAATTTGGTTTAACTCGAATGCCTTGAAAGCCCCCAGCAACTCCTGGACCTTTTGTAAATAGGCTGCCATTTTCAATCCCTTGGCTTGGTATTCACCTTTTATCTGACAGACCACCAGTTGAGAGTCACTGAAAACTCTAAGCCGTTCAACTTGCATCCTCCTGGCTAGGCGAAGCCCTGCTAACAGCGCCTCATACTCCGCCTCGTTGTTAGTCGCTCTGAAACCAAATTTGAAGGCACAGAGAAACTTACCCCCATCTGGGCTGATCAACAAAATTTTGACCCCCGCGCTCCTTTCACAGGAGGATCCATCCATGAAAAGTTCCCAATATGGACCCTCAGAAGTTTCAGCCTGGTTGTCCACGGGTCCGGTAAACTCAACGATGAAATCTGCCAGCGCTTGTCCCTTGATCGCTGGTCTCGGTCTGAATTTGATGTCATACTGGGCTATTTCGATGGGCCATTTGATGAGCCGGTCGGAGGTATCTGGTTTCTAAAGGATTTGCTTTAGCGGATACCTCGTCAGAACTTCAATCTTATGCGCCTGGAAGTAAGGACGCAGCTTTCTGGACGCCATCACTAGGAAGTAAGCAAGCAGCTCCATTGGGGTGTATCTGGTTTCCTCCTTAACTAGCTTCTTGCTCACATAGTAAACCGGGACCTATGCTTCATTTCCTTCTTGCCTTGTCAGGGCTGTGCTCAAGACGTGTCGGGATACCCCCAGGTAGACTATCAACGTTTCCCCCTCCTTTGGCTTAGTCAACAGCGGGGCAAGCCCCATATACTCTTTTAGTTGCAGGAACGCAACTTCACACTCGTTAGTCCACTTGAAATTCTTGGCCCTCTTCAGCACCTTAAAGAATGGAGCACACTTGTCGGAGGCTTTGGACACGAATCTGCTTAAGGCTACTATCTGGCCATTCAGACTCTGAATCTCCTTTACGCTGGTCGGCGATCTCATGTCCAGTAGAGCTTGGATTTTCTCTAGGTTGGCTTCTATTCCCCTGTTGTTCACAATAAAACCCAGAAATTTACCTGAGGAGACCCCAAAGGTGCATTTAAGCGGATTTAACTTCATCTGGTATCTCCTCAGGATCAGGAACATTCTTTTAAGATCATGGACATGGTCTGCAACCTGTTCTGATTTGACGAGCATGTCGTCCACATACTCCTCCATGGTTTTCCCAATCAGCTCTTCAAACATTCTGTTCACCAGCCTCTGATAGGTAGCCCCTGTATTTTTCAGACCGAAGGGCATTACCTTGTAGCAGTATAAGCCTCGGTCAGTTGTGAACGACGTGCATTTTTTGTCTTCGAGGTCCTTGGGAATTTGGTTGTAGCTAGAGTACGCGTCCATGAAGCTGAGGAGTTCATGCCTTGCCTCGCGTCCACCAGCTGATCGATTCTGGGCAAGGGGAAGCTATCTTTCGAACAAGCCTTGTTTAGGTCCGTGAAGTCTATGTATGTCCTCTATTTCCCGTTTTTCTTTTTCACCAGTACGGGGTTGGCTACCCAGGCTGGGTATTGGACTTCTTGGATGAACTTATTAGCCAGGAGCTTGTCTACTTCCTACTTTAGAGTTTCGCTGCGTTCCCGGTTCATTTGCCTCCTTTTCTAGTAGACTGGCCGATGATGGGGGTCGACATTCAGCTTATGGGTCATCATATTCGGATCAATCCCCACCATATCCCTATGGTTCTAAGCGAATACATTTACATTTTTCTTGAGGTAGTTAATTAATCAGGACTTAACCTTCGAGACCAAACCTCTGCCCAGCTTAAGACATCTTGTCGTATCTGCTTCACTGACTAGGACGTCCTCAAGTTCTTCCACTGGGCCGGTATTCTGACATGCGTCGAACTCCCTGGGGTCCAAGTCATGGCTGATCCCCGACGAAGTGATTACCTGCAACTCCCGCTCTAGGACCACCTCTGTCTTTTTTCCCTGAACTCCTCTCTTTTTTTTACAATGAAAATCCTCCCCTTATTTATAGAGAAAGGGGAGGAGCTACAGTAAAATGAATAAGACAAAGATGTATAGTTAACTATAGTTACAATGATGGACATCATTTAATACGCCGGGATCTCAATTCATGCGGCTGACAGTGCATTAAATGCGGCCGAATCCGTCACTTCTGAGGTCTGCCCAAGGGAGATCTCAGGTGACTGGTCTAGATATGTCATGATAGGCTATCAGGATCTTGACCATAGCTTCTGGTTGGCGTATCGTGCATGGCACGTTTTGGAGCTGCATTCTGCATGGCGCCTTTGACTTCCGTTGACTTGGGACTCTTAGGAGCATGGCGAAGGTGGATCTAGAGAGTCGAGGAGGTGGATTACGAGTCAACACTTCTGTAGCTAGTTGTGACAGTGAGGCGGGCAATATCACGAGCGAAGGAGCCGGTATACGGTCACGCTCAGAGATTAGCGATCAGCCTGGGCGGATCATCTTGGACGAGGAGGACCTGTAAACATGGCTGACAGATGGCTCCTCTTGGTGGATATCTCAAACGGACAAAATCGACGAATAAACAGGTGGTCAATCATGGCAGATAATCTCGCAAGTAGGCTTAGCGGATACGGCCAACGGTCAGCGGTCAGCGATCATGACCAGTGACCAGACCGAGCGTACAGATTCCAGCGAATAGATTGACGGGTGGAAACAACAGTCAGAATGGCGGATGGAGTTAGCAGTCACAATCAACTCTCAGAATCGGCGCCTGCGGTCAGAATCAACGGACAGGCTGAGCGATAACGATCAGCGATCATGATGGACGGTCACAAATAGGCCCCTTATCAGGAAGGCGGACTGGGAGAGATGGCGGGTCATTGGGTCTTTGGGCCACTGGGCCTGCACTGTAGATCTTTATAGGCCCGATTATTCTGATCGCTAAATTATCCATAACAGCTTTAAATTGAGCTTTAGCCACACTTTCACCTATAATAGACATTTCAATTTAACATTTACCATTAAGTTACTTGAATTAATGCATAATTCACCCAATTCAACTTACTCATTTTAATTTACACTAAACTTCCATTTACTTAATATAAACTCATCTAATCACCCTAACACCTCTTTCTTTGAATTTTCTTGGCTTATTTCCCTTTAATTTCATGTTATACATCATTTGGATTTACTAAAACAATTTATTCAACCCAATTACACAATGTTGTTCAACTTGACTCCATTCTAATATACATTACAACTCACTTTTTCTCATGGTTTTCTTTCTCTAAATCTCTCCAATTGCATGCCAAACACCCATAAAACACATCAAACAAGCTTAAATAGAATTGAAGCATTAGAACCACCCTCTTGACCAAACCTTAACCAACTCTCAACCTATCTCTTCTCTTTTCGTTTTCTTTATTTAAATCACATAAATACCATATTACATATTAATTTAATTCATCAACACAACTAATTTATAACAATTACACAATACCCTTCACCTTGGTTTATCCTAGTAAACACCATAACTCACATTTTCTTTTGATTTTTCTTGCTTTAATCATTCCAAAACCATGTCTAAACTTCACTAATTACATTAGAGTAATAAATTTTGAACCACACACACCCACACCTCTTCTACCTATGTACTTTCCCTTTCTATTCAATTTTCATTTTTCAATTTTCCAATCAAACTAACATCAAACTCATTCAATACATCTTCTAATGCCTTGAATTTAATTTAAGTTCCAACTCAAACTCACATAAAACTAACTAAAAATCGTAAAAACCTCACATTGTCACTTACTAATTTATCACCACTTCATTCCTTTCAACCTCTTCTCTATTTCTAAGGTGAGAGATCAAAATTTTATCATCAAAATAGCATCTTCACACCAGCCCACTTTCAAGTAAATTAAAGCATCAAAAATCACCTAAAATAGACACTAAACTTTATCAATTTACTTCCTTCAATCTATCTTCTAATTCTAAGATAAAGTCAAGAATTTAACATCAAATTAACTCAAAAATATGATCATTACAGTAGCCCACATGTAGTTCAAAGAATTCACCAAAACCCACATTAAAACACATCCAAACTTTACACTAACACATACTAGTTTAGCATCAATTTATTTCTTTCAATCTCCTTTCCATTTCTAAGATAAAAAGCCAAGGATTTAACTCAAAAACATCATCACACATGCAGCCATGCGTAGCTATTAAAAAACACCCAAAACTTCATTAAACTACATCAAAACTCACCTAGTTTCACTTTATTTTCCTCTAGTTTGTTGCCTTAACCTTCTTTGATGATTTCCTCTTGATTTTTGGCTTCAAAAATTATCAAAATATGCTTGAAATCTAGTTTGGAGGGTGCTGCACGAGCTGCTGGTCTCTTCTCCTCTCTTTGCCGTTTGTTTCAACTAAAATGATCTCTAGACATTTCATCAATCCTCTTTTATTGATTGATCACTTTTCTTTGACCATTTTACCCTCATTTAATAACCTAAATACCCATCACATCCTCATGAGCAATTGACCAAAATATCCTCATTTGAATTTAATAAAATCAACTAACATTAAAGGGACAATTTAGTAACTTGAATCTAATATCATTAATGTTACAATTAATGTTATAATCCACTTGGTTCCTCTCTCATTGGTCAATGGAATTTCACATGGATTGTGCTTCTCCCTTAACTTCCTTCTATATGGTCACTCACATCAAATCCAAACACACCAAAATGAAATGACTATTTTGCCCCTTTTTATAATTAATTGTCATTGACCTCAGATAAATTTCAAAAATATTCTATGGTTATCTAATTATCAAATGGAACATGAAATACTCTAATTGGGTATCTAACCAATCAATTTTAAGCTTTAAAAAAATTCAAACGGCTTCAGATCACTATTGCCCTTAATAATTCAAAAAATGGCATTTTAGTAATTTATATTTAGATCATTCAAAACCTATCCAAATGGACTTATTTTCGATCTGTTTCAGTTTCTAATAACTCCATGACTGATTTTGGGATTTCTGAATTTTAATGCTCATTTTTTGAAAAACACTATTCATCTGATCACTATTCTTCGAAAATACTATTCACCGAAAAACAAATAAATGAATAGTGAGAGCATATTAGTTTAACTCGTAATCAATTTGTTATGACTTTTACGGTTTGTAACTGTTAACGTCGGAAAATGGTTTTCCTTAGTCAACGAGATTGTTTTCAGGCCCAAGCTATAGTCCACAGAAAATAAGAGAAAGAAAGGAGAAAACAGAGGAAGAGGAAGAAGAAAACGAGAGAGCAAAGAAGAAAAGCACGCAAGATGTACGTGGTTTGGCCAAAGGGAAGGCCTACGTCCACGGCGCCGGTGTCGGCTCCGGTGAGGGGCCGGCAGTCACTGTTATTACTGTTCATTTTGTTACAGCTGTAGAGAGAGAAAACAGTAGAGAGAGAGAGAGCCAGGAAGAAAAAAAAAATCCCAGCCCCTTTACAATGAAAATCACTCATATTTATCGGGAGGGAGAGGAGCTACAATAATAGTATAACTTAAATAGGAAAGCATTAAATGCATATTACAATTTTCAAAGTCTTCTGTCACAAAGTCTGAGTCGTCTGACATGGTAGGTGAGATCCCCGAAAATCGCGCTGCTAACATTCTGATAAGGGCTTGGCGCGTGCACGTCACACTGTCCACGAGTTGGGACGGTTCTGGGCGGACAGACCCGGGCAAGCAGATCTGAACGAACAGACTCAGTGGACACGACCAGCGATCAGGCGGAGAAATCAGCGGTCAGTCTGGAGAACAGGTGGAGAAATCAATGGTCAGTCTGGCGGACAGAATCAACGGCCAGGGAACAGACTGAAGGATAACGGTTAGTGGACAGAATCAGCGGTCACACTATCAGCGATCAACGGTCAGGATGTCAGCGAGCAGGTTGTCAGCAGACAGCCGAGCGATTGGCCGGGTGAGCAGATCTGGACACCTTGTCGCTACCGGTTGCTGTCAGAACTTTTTGTTAGCAAATATAAACTTCAAGAGCACATCCATGAAAACAGCAACTTTGAGGACGTAAACGGCATCAACCGGGCAACCCTTGGTTGCCACGCTATAGAGCACGAAAATCCCTTTCCGAAAACATATTACAATAGCCAATCTGACATCCGAGCACAAAGTTATGCCTGTTTCTTTGGACCAGTCACTTGGGCCCCCTGTCTGTTGGGATGATTTTAGCATGTTATCTTATTGGGCCTCTGGGCTTTTACCAGCCCATTTGCGGTAGCCTAAAAATACATATAACATAAGCCCCCCAGCTCCTAGTTTGCTTGCGAGTTGGGAGCTTGATCTGGCTGGTAAAAGCTGGTGTGCTACCTTCTGCATATTTTCTACATCATTTTGGCCTTGTCAAGCTTCAGGCTTGAGTTCATTTGAAGATGAGGAGGAACTGAGATTAGAGGGCTCGGATTGAATAAAATGTTCTGTGCAGGCGAGCAACAGATCTTAAACGAACAGGTATGGCGGTCAGGCCAAACGAGCAGACTGAGCGATTAGAACCAGTGGACAAGATTGACGATCAGAACCGTCGGTGAGGCTGACGAATAGAACCTACGATCAGAATGGCGGACAGAGCCAACGGTTAGAATCGACGCAAGTGATCAGAATCAGTGCCAGCGACCAGAATAGGCGCCAGCGGCCAGAATCAGCGCCAACAATCAGAGTTAGCACCAGCGGTCATAATCAGTGCCGACGATCAGAGTCAGCGCCAGCGATCAGAATCAACGCCAGCGCCAGTTGTCGGAGTCAGCGTCAGCGGTCAGAATCAGCGCCAGCGGTCACAGTCAGCGCCAGCGGTCAGATTTGGGCGCTTTGTTTGACATGTGTCAGCTTTATTTTTAATCTGCGCCGGGTGCTTCTATCTGAGCATGTGAGTTCCCTGTGGACTCAAAATTAAAAACATCAGTAACAACAAGCATCTCGTGTTGTGCCCAGGGGGCATAAGTGCGAGAGTTAAGGAGATGGGAGCCACGGCTGCGCTCACAAAGCTGTAACCTGAGCATCTATAGTGAGCTGCGTTCACAAGGCGTACCCGAGCATCTACGGCAAGCTGCGCTCACAAGGTTACATCTTGAGCATCTACAGCATAATGAACCTCTCCAACTGCGCTTACAAGGTTAAACCTGAGCATTTACAGCGAGAGTTGTGGAGGTTAGGACCTCAGCTGCGCTCACAAGGTCGGAACCTGAGCATTTACAGCATAATTAACCTCTCCAGCTGCGCTCACAAGGTTAAACCTGAGCATTTACAACGAGAGTTGTGGAGGTTAGGACCTCAGCTGCGCTCACAAGGCCGTAGCCTGAGCATTTACAACATAATTTCTGGCGAGGTTGTCTTGAGAGTCGTCATTCGCTACAGTAGTAATTTAGACCCCAGTGGCCTTTAACCCCTCTAGAGGGACCCGTAGGCGTAGGCAGGGTGTTCGCGAACGAGTTTGATGAATCGTCATAACACAACATGATAATTTTACAATATCCATTGGCATTTACAAAATCGAAGTAAATACGTATTCATTCATTTGCCAAATATAAGGGCGTACCCATAAAGTAAGAATCACAGTATGGTGAGGAAATCATTTGCAGCTGATCCCGACTGCCTGATTATTTCTGTGAGTTGCTACATCGAGTTTATCAGCGCCTCCTACTGTTGATGGCAATCCTGGAGCCCCCTAACCGTAAACACTGTCGGAGCTGGTTGGCGAGGGGCTGGAGGGAACTCGCTTCCGGCCGTGTTGCTTGCTTCTTACTGTTGTGTCTGAGCGCTAGAACTTCTGCTTCTTCTTCCCCTTGCCATAGAGTTTGGCGAATGAGTTCTGTAAACTGCAGATGGACCCTCCTTCTAGCGCCAAAAATGTTAACGTCGGAAAATAGTTTTCCTTAGTCAACGAGGTTGTTTTCGGGCCCAAGCTACAATCCACAGAAAATAAGAGAAAGAAAGGAGAAAACAGAGGAAGAGGAAGAAGAAAACGAGAGAGGAAAGAAGAAAAGCATGCAAGATGTACGTGGTTCGGCCAAAGGGAAGGCCTACGTCCACGGCGCCAGCTCTGGTGAGGGGCGCGACAGTCACTGTTATTACTGTTCACTTTGTTACAGCTGTAGAGAGAGAAAACAGTAGAGAGAAAGAGAGAGCCAGGAAGAAAAAAAAAACCCCAGCCCCTTTACAATGAAAATCACTCATATTTATCGGAAGGGAGAGGAGCTACAGTAATAGTACAACTTAAATAGGAAAGCATTAAATGCATATTACAATTTTCAAAGTCTTCTGTCACAAAGTTTGAGTCGTCTGACATGGTAGGTGAGATCCCCGAAAATCGCGCTGCTAACATTCTGATAAGGGCTTGGCGCGTGCACGTCACGCTGTCCATGAGTTGGGGCGGTTCTGGGAGGACAGGCCCGGGCGAGCAGATCTGAGCAAACAGACTCAGCAGACACGACCAGCGGTCAGGTGGAGAAATCAGCGGTCAGTCTGGCGGACAGGTGGAGAAATCAGTGGTCAGTCTGGCGGACAGAATCAGCGGCCAACGAACAGACTGACGGATAGCGGTCAGTGGACAGAATCAGGGGTCACACTATTAGCGATCAACGGTCAGGATGTCAGCGAGCAGGCTGTCAGCGGACAGCCGAGCGATCGGCCGAGCAAGCAGATCTGGACACCTTGTCGCTGCCGGTTGCTATCAGAACTTTTTGTTAACAAATGTAAACTTCAAGAACACATCCATGAAAACAACAACTTTGAGGATGTAAACAGCATCAACCGGGCAACCCCAGGTTGCCACGCTATAGAGCACAAAAATCCCTTTCCGAAAACATATTATAATAGCCAATCTGACATCCGAGCACAAAGTTATGCCTGTTTCTTTGGACCAGTCACTTGGGCCCCCTGTCTATTGGGACGGTTTTAGCATGTTATCTTACTGGGCCTCTGGGCTTTTACCAGCCCATTTGCGGTAGCCTAAAAATACATATAACAGTAACTGAAATATCTTCCTCTCTCAAGCCAAAGTCTAAAGTTTTTCGAAATATCTTAAGCTTGTATTTCCTATGCATGTATCTCATTTACCTTTTGACTTTACTTCTAAAACTAAATAAGCTTATACTATAATTTGAATATAAAAATACATGCATTGAGATACAACAATAATATGCTTGAACTTACTCAATAGACATAAGATTCTAATGCAATATGATGTCGCATTTATGAAAATCCTTACTAGTAAACATTCTTTTCTAATATAACTTTATACTTGAAATACTTATAAAACAATGTAATCAATTTATTTCTCTACATGTATATAAATACATGTATATATATAAATATCATAAATTTGTGTAATTCACGTTATCTTCCAATAAATACACTCCCATGTAACTCTAAGAATTATACATGCATGATAAAGTTTTAGTGGTATGTTAGTGTTTCAATTAAAGTTAATAACACGGAATAATAAGAATAAACCTTGCATTAACGTAATTAAAAACTAACATATACGTTTGCCAAAACGGATAATCAATATAATTTGTGAAGTTTGAAAGTAAGTCACACTCACAACTTGCTTCCAATGAATTATCAACCACCCTCGCTATGGTTCTCGTCCGCTTGCCCCTTCACCCATATTTATTTACAATCGAATTTTCATTAAAATCGATGTTCGCATTAACACTTAAATTTTAACCACGCGAGGATTTCGAATCAACATTTTTCAAGGTGTAATGACTTCGATTTATCTCACACAATAACAATACGGAAATCCTAACATTCATGCACGAGAACCATTTTGAAATCATTTCATTTCATAAAATGCAACCAATCAAAACTTTACAATTATTCTAGCTTCCTCGACTACTTTCAAACTAACAATAACACCATCCATTCACAATCAATTATCTCATCGAAATTACACTTAAACAGATTCAATAAAATGAGGTTTTGAATCAAAACGAATAAACGTAAAACTTTCACAATTACGAGAATTTTATCGTGAACTATCCTATTTAACGAATCGCACGATTATTTTCGTTGCAAATCAAACTTAACATCAATGCAACCTATTATGTCATTCAAATCATATAAAACTAAGATTTAAACACTTCGACACATATAAACTCCAATCATGGTAGCTTACTAACCGTTTATTCATTTTTCTATTCGACTTCGAAAATCAACGATTAAACATATTCGCACGTTATGAAAACTATCTGAGTAACTTTAACATAATTCAAACCGTCCTAACGTCAATATATATCATTTCAAGGATTTCAAACAAACATCATGGCAACTTATTAATCTCATATCCATTTTTCAATTCGACAACGAAAATCACAAACTAAACGCGTTTGCATTCACAGAAAACTTATCCGAATCACCCAGAAATGATTTTTTGATAATCAACTGACTATTCGATATTTTAAAACATACCAATACACATCATTTTTCAAGACGACAAACTCGAAAATAAATGTAAAACATAACAGCCCCTAACTTGCAATATAACAGCCCCTTAAACAGATTTTTCACAACAATTTCTACATCAAAAATCATCCACAATCGCATCAAAATTACAAACGAACGAACCTCCGCACTAACGAGGTTCTAAATCCTAAAATTCAATCATATCATCATCGAATTTTATCCATATATCAACCTAAACATTTTCCATCAAAATGAAATCCATAAACACTAGAAGTACCTTTCGAAAATCAATTCGAAACTTCGAAAACCACTTGAGAAGGTACTGCCTATATCTCTTCTTTTAATAGTGAGCTTCCTTCAATCAAAACACACATGCAAGCTTTAAAAATCACTCAAAACATCATAACTAAGCCAAATGGGACAGCAACTCACCTTGAATGAGTGAAATTCGCCCAAAAACAGCTTTAAAATGCTCTTGATAGCAAGTAGTCGTTCAATTGCAGTTCATGGCAGCGTGCAACCTTCTTCTTCGCTTACATGCACAAGCTGTCATCTTCACATGGTTGCTGCAACTGCTATACTAAGAGATTCCCTTCTAGATCTAACTGAAAATCAAATGGAGGAGGGAAGAATGGCAGCTGCACAACTCGAGTCTACTTGGTGAGCTCTCGGGTAAGATCTGCAGCACCAAGCCACTTCCTTCTTGGTTATTGCTTTTGGATGAGCTGCACTCTCTCACGCCTCTCTCAACTTCTCACACTCTCTCAAGCCATCTCTAATGACTCTCTCGGATTCAAAAATGGGAAAGGAAATGGTGATGGTCTCGGTTTCAATGGCGACTGAATGGGGTGTTTGTTGCTCGGCTTTAACTTTGATGATTACTTTTGGACCGAGTATGACTCTCAGGTTTGGGCTGCTCGAGCTTCTCTTTGACCTTGCTCCTTCTTCTCAAGCTTCTCTCATAGTCTTTCAAGCTCTTTCTCACTTTGACTCACGAGTTGATGGCTCTCTCACATGCATTCTCTCGGTCTAAAAATGGGAACAGAAGATGTGAATTCTTTGCTTAAACTTTTCTCTTTCAAGTTTGACATATATATATATATATGTATATATGTTTAATAAATTTTCGACAATTGTCACTCATTCATCATGCAAAGCTACCACTTGTCTTGCTTATTACATGCATTCATGACACATGACACACATGCATTCAATCACTCCTCTCAGCACTTTTCCTACAATCTCCCATTCCAATATCAAATTCGAATTCAATTCCGTCAATTCAAAAATCCGCTTATAATACCTCCGAAATTATTTTTAAATTTCAATTTCATCTCTTGAGCACTCGAACTTATTTATTTTTCTAAAAATATTATGTATAATCCGAAATCGAAAATATTTTTTTGTTTGATGAATTTTCAAATCAGTTGGAATATGTCCAAATGAATTCATTTTCGATTCGTTTCACTTTTATTCAACTCGAAAATAAATTTCAAAACTTTCATTCACTAAATCCGCTTTTTGAAAAATTAATATTCTCGTGTATACTTTAGTTCGGAAACGCGATCCATCAGAAAATAATTCGTTTTTTAATGAACGAGGTTTGAGGTTTTACATATTATCACTGTATTAATCAGAAAACGAAGGTAAATTTATTAATCAATTGCATCGTTAATAGTTTTAGGACTTGCTCCAAATTACTCTTAGTTATAAATTCGATAAAATCTATCAATTTACCTCGAGAAGTTGTAATAATTCAAAACTAAAACTAAAGATGAAGGATTACATGAGGTCGCTTCTTTCATCCTCTAGCCTACATGAGGCGAAGGTTTCTATTCTTAAATTTTAGCCACTATTCAATGATAAGAAATTACATTACATTGTAATTCAATTTCTCTTTTTCCATTATCGATCATTTACTTACCTAATCCCCAAGAATTAACTTGAAAGATCATTTCTATTTATCTCTAATATGTCATTCTTTTCACCGAATTTCTTAAATTCCCAAAATTGAAAACGCTAATGTCCTCATGTCTTTACAGTTCTTATTTTAATCTTCTCAATCGTATCGCCAGATACCTTGAAATATTTCAAAATCCAACTGACATTTTCTTCTATATATTATGTTGTCCAAACGACCTTACAATTTCAGATAATTTGAACTTAAGATATATCTCACTCTAACCATTAATTCCTTTATACACTAAGTCTAGCACTTTAACAATTGATACTAATTTCAACAATCCTTTATGGTCTCGTCATTGATAATACTCGTATATATCAAAATAATCACACATGATACTATTTCGAATAATAATCATGTCCCTTTTTGTCATTTCGAATACAAATAAAACTTAATTAATCATTTCTTATGACTTTTATACCACTTATAGATCAATTTCTACAATATCGAATGTCACATCCTCTTTGCACTTGGATCTAATCTATCTACCTTAAAATTTAAGGTTACTATTTCATTGCTAAATTTTAATTTTTAATAGACAAGCATTCTTCCAAACAAAAGGTTGACTGCCATATTTCCACTTTACATTCTATTATTCAACAACAACCATTCAAAATTTACAAGACAATAATCCTAAATAATACCACGAAAATTATCAAATGATCTTAAGCATGTTTCAAGAATCCAACTAAATCCAATCAAATACCCCAACATTCCATTTGTTTCCAAACTTAAGTCATAACTGTTTAAAATATCATTCATGGTCCATATCGTATTCAAAATTTTCATTTGAGTACTTCAAAACTGTGCTTATCATTTCATAATTCCTTTTCAAACCAAATAAGCATCCATTTCTTCAACCCAAAAATAATCACCACATTATATTATTCAACTCTCATACTCACTGCGCCTGCTTTTATTTACATTAGGGATAACACGGTAAAATAAGTATATAGCTCTTATACACAATCCAAAAGTAAATCGAAAACTTAATTCAGCATTTCAAGGTTTCCATCATATAAAGGTCTCAAATCACCATTGTTCAAAAATTTCATATATAGTCCATGACAGGCCCCGTTCATATTATCTTAATACATCCGGTGACCCGCCTGGCGACCTCACGGAGGACTTCCAGTGGATACCTGATCCAACTAGAAGATTCCCATGAAGCTAAACCTTTTTCCTGATAACTTGAAATATAACTATACAAATAGTTTTGGTAACCTAGGATTAATATAAAAGTGGAAGTTTAAATATATTTTCATACATTCAAAACTTCAAAGTAAGATTCAACTCGAGTAATTAAAACAAAAGGGCATTGAAGTGGAATTTACAACATCATTTAAAATAGTTTAGAGTTCATATTTAGATAGGTTTACAACTCTTTCAAAATATAGTTAATATAATTCAAGTGTTAATATTTACAACCCAAAATATTTATGATAAAAGTCATGGATAAACACGCACATCAATTACAATGCAACCAAGTCCTGCTATTCATGGGTCGGAGTTTCAGCGACTGAAGCTGTAGCACCTAAAGCTGTACCTTGACCTGAGGAGTTTGGTTTTATAAACATATAATGCGGTAAGATAATATCATCAGTAAGTGTTATATTATTCTAAATAAAATCCAGTTCAAAATAGTCACCTCCCTATCATTTACGAATTTGTTCATAAAACTTGATTGATTCATTTCATTTAACTTGAAACAGATTCCTAAAACATGATTTATGAATCTGAAACAAAATTCAGCAGCTTACATCATTTCAATATAACATAAACTTGTAAATTAAAATGGTGGTAAACAAATTAATAAGAATTCATTTCATAAAAAAATAGTAAATCAACCACCAATACTTTATTAGCCAAATGATATACTCAGGAATATGGCAAAGCGGAATCCTACATCGCAAGACCATATGATCAGTAACTAAGTAGCGAAATCATACATCGCTCAGGTAGTAAGCTAGCTCATAATATACCCTAGGGAGAGGCGAAATCCTACATCGCAACTCCCAAGCGAAATCATACATCGCTTTAGGGTATCTACCATTACCGACGATATCATAAAATCATCCTAAGGAATACCATAGGCTTGATAAAAGATTTATAAATAAGCTGTATTTCATATAAAATCCACATTTCATTCTTGAATATAAAAATTCGTAAAGGATGATATCATAATTAATATAATTCATATCATAACATATTTGATCATAGAATATAATGTCATGTAAAACTTCGTAACTTTAAAATCTTATAACGTCATTTAGCTTAAATAAGCTCGCATGAAATCATAAGGCTTAAAATAAATTCATTCATGCCAAAATGTTCATAAAATTCAAATGATTTAAAATTAAACAATAGTTTCAAAACAATTTAATAACACTCGCCGGATACCCTAGTGCGAAGTTCACAACCTATTCGATTTTGCCTCTGCGTTACCTATACATTTAACGTTAATTCTTTAGGTAATGCCGCATGCGAATCAAATCGCTTACTCAATTACATAACTACTACATAACGGCGTCGAAATACTTCTAAATGAACTTAAAGTAGCCCGTGCATTAAAAGAGCATGTAACACTCGTTCGAAACCATGATTATCACAAAAACAACACGCAACAATCAAACCAATAGTTTCGATGCAAAAATAGCACTTTATATCACTTCAAAATAGCTTATATTCGTCGAACTAGCGTACGCGATTAATCGAGGCAGCTTTGATGTCAAAGCAGCTTGTAATTCTAAACCAAAACAGCATGCTACAACATCACAATAGCCTATAAAATACTTCTAAAACAGCCCCAAAACAGCATGCAAAACAGTCCCCAAAACAATATATAACGTAATGTTTCAACTGCCCGTTTTCCGATGTTTTTGACAGCTCAACTAAGAGCTGCACTCACTAATCCAACGGCAGCAGCTTACCCACGGCAGCAGCTCACAGCCTGACAGTAGCTGATCGTCCCTCCTTGCTTGCATGCATGATCAGATCCTCCTCCTGGTTTGCTTGGACAACACATGCAGTTGCTGGTGCTACTCGTTCCTTCACTCACAACTTCAGATTTTTCCTTGCAAGCATGAGCAGCTTGTCTTCTTCTCCAGACCAAATGGAAGTTTTTCTCACTTGGATCTGCACTCAAACTTCACATGCAACTCTCAGGTCTCTCTCTCTCAATCTCTCCCTCTCGGTCTCTCAAATTCTCTCTCACTTTGGCTCTCGACTTTGATGGTGCTTTGACCGAACTGAATTTCTTTGCAACCTTATTCCTTAAATTCTTACTTTTTCAATTGATATATATATATCTATTATAAAATTGATTGACAAGTGGCACACATACACAATTTTATTTTACTTATCTCTTTTCGTGCCACTTGATTTCATTCCGCTTTTGAAGTCCAACTCGTTTCTGTCCGTCCGGAAATCCGCTTATAATTGCTTTTGCCTTCGAAATTATTTTAAAATTTCGAATCCATCTCCACGTACTCGAAATTATTTTATCATTTCTTTTCTAAAAATATTTCGAGTGATCCGGAATCGAAAAGAAAATATTTTTTTTGATCGAAAACGTGATCCATCGAAAAAATAATTTGCTCTCTGACGAACGACGTTTTGGGTTTACAGTCCATGTCTTTATCAACTATAAATCATATCTACAAAAAAATAATAAATAAATAAAAATCAAATTCTCCAGTCTCAAGTATATCACCAACAATCTTTATCGAAAATATTTTGTTCTAAATCCACTATAGACAATTGCGTTATCATTCCTTTTTGTCGTAACCGTCTTACATATTAATATAAAAGCTCTTCACTAAAAATTTTCTTGGGGCGTTACCACTCATTCCACCCTAAACAAAGTAGAATAGTCCATCAATTCAAATGACAAGGAATCTAAAGTAATAAATATTCATTAATTAAGATCAATATAGGAATGCGAACATCATGAATCCAGTCTATTCCATTTCATCATCAACTAACATAAACTTTCATCAAAATCCCTTTTTACCCTTACTGCTAATTGACTTTATCAAAATCTTATCTATGTCAAAATTTTGAATTGATCCATAGAATATTTTATAATTACAAATAATTCGAACTATTAACGTTCTAACTCTATACTTGCGCTAAATATTAACCACATCAATTAACACCTTATAACTTGATTTAGTTGATCTCGAATCACATTATCTAAACACATTAAAACTCGATCGTCAGTCAACGTCATCAAACAACCTTATACTTTTACATAAACACTTTAGGTAACTATCTGATTACCATGATATGTTTGTTTCCACATAAATTGATAAATCAAATTCTATTAATTTAATATCTTATCAATCTTTTCCACACTACGACAACTTAAGTGCTTAAGTACTTTGATCGTTGTCACTATATAAAGTTTACTCAATCGAATGGTTTTCTTAATTACACTCAATTACCAAAACATCCTCGAACCTTACAGATATTCTCGCTACTCTATAAGGAACTAACTTATGGAGATATTTACTTGCTCATATACTCATTCGTTCTTTGGTGCAGGTGCTTCGGCGGCTGCTCTCCTCGTGGTGGGGCGACCTCAATTATACATTTTACTTTTAACATTTCGAACATATGTGAAGTCATGTCATATATAGAATTCTTCACTATGATAACTCTCGAAATCCTCATAAACATCTTTTTAAAAACTCTGATACCACCTTGACAGGACCCATCCCGCATTTCCTCTTCCAGCTCTCGCGATCACGTCGGGCACCCCACGTACCCCTTTTGGATTTCAACTCCTCCTAACCAAAAGAGCTCCATTACGCGACCTTAGATTTTTTTGGTTTACTAAACTATAAATATACAAATTTCATTTAAAATCTCTTTTATAAAGCTTAGATTTTTCTAAAAATTTAGACAGCACAATGGCTATATTTTTACAATTCCCAAAATTTCAGTTCACCTGTAAACAATTCAAAAACACTTCTATACTCTCATTCACTTTCTCAACTTCCAATTCAAGACCTCCGGTCCATCTTAAGCACCACTTAGCCACAATATATCTATTTCAATACAATAAAATGTGATAACTAATTTCACGCATTAACTCATAAACTAAATATTTTCACCATATACACATCAGATACATTGAGTTCATCCTTTATTTAGAATGCATAATACATTGTCACCATCAGTGTGAGCCCAATCCAATTCCTTTCTTACCAAAATCATATACTTGAGTTGAATTCAATTTAATCCATGATATATATGATTACAACTTTACCTAATATTTTCTAAAGTCAACCCTTTTCATCGAATATAGGAGAGCATGCGCCTTTGTTTATGCTTTCTACACCTGGGGAGGTTTTTAAACATAAAAACACAAAACTAGTGAACAATAAAGTCCAGTGAGTGTATAGAATTTTCTAAGTCTCGTTGTTTCCAATAAAATAACCTCCCAAAAACATTTATAAAAATTTTAATTTCTTTAATAGAATTACATAAAGACCCCTGAAAGTTTATATAATCGCATAATTTACATAAATAATTAAACTTTTGTATATAAAGTTTAAAATACTAAAATAATGTATGGAGTGTCTGGGATCACATAAAACTTTCTTTTCTCAACCTCAAAACTAGAGTTTCTCGCTTTACTTATAAAATTGTACCAATGGAGGCTTACTGAAACTATAAATCACGCGGCGACTCTATCTATAACACCGCTCCATGTGAAATCACGAGGCGACTCAGTTACCATTGCACCCCGTGACTCTACAAAGACATCTCACAGCGAAATTTTCTACATCGCATAAACAAGTGAGATAATACCCCATACGTGTAGAGGGTGACACAACTTATTGACTAACAAACTCAATCCCCTCTGGGTTAATGACACGTCCTCCTAACATATGTCATACACAATGGGGTATACTGACAAACTCAATCACCCAATTCAACTTAACTCATTTTAGTTTACACTAAACTTCTATTTACTTAATATAAACTCATCTAATTACCCTAACACCTCTTTTTTTTGTATTTTCTTGGCTTATTTTCCTTTAATTTCATGGTATACATCATTTGGATTTACTAAAACAATTTATTCAACCCAATTACATAATGTTGTTCAACTTGACTCCCTTCTAATATACATTACAACTCACTTTTCTTGTGGTTTTCTTTCTTCAAATCTATCCAATTGCATGCCAAAAACCCATAAAACACATCAAACAAGTTTAAATAGAATTGAAGCATTAGAACCACCCTCTTGACCGAACCTTAACCAACTCTCAACCTATCTCTTCTCTTTTCATTTTCTTTATTTAAATCACCTAAATACAATTTACATATTAATTTAATTCATCAACACAACTAGTTTACAACAATCACACAATATCCTTTACCTTGGTTTATCCTAGTAAACACCACAACTCACATTTTCTTTTGATTTTTCTTGCCTTAATCATTCCAAAACCATGTCTAAACTTCACTAATTACATTAGAATAATAAATTTTGAACACACCTCTTCTAACCGTGTACTTCCCCTTTCTATTCAACTTTCATTTTTCAATTTTCCAAGATCAAACTAACATCAAACTCATTCAATACATCTTCCAATGCCTTAGCAAGAATTTAATTTAAGTTCCAACTCAAATTCACACAAAACTAACTAAAAATCATAAAAACCTCACATTGTCACTTACTAATTTATCACCACTTCATTCTTTTCAACCTCTTTTCTATTTCTAAGGTGAGAGATCAAAATTTTATCATAAAAAATAACTCAAAATAGCATCTTCACACCAGCCTACTTTCATGTAAATTAAAACATATAAAATCACCCAAAATATACACTAAACTTTATCAATTTACTTCCTTCGATCTCTCTTCTAATTCTAAATAAAAGTCAAGAATTTAACATCAAATTAACTCAAAAATATCATCATTCCAGCAGCCCGCATGCAGTTCAAAGAATTCACCAAAACCCACATCAAAACACATCCAAACTTTACACTAACACATACTAGTTTAGTATCAATTTAGTTCTTTCAATCTCCTTTCCATTTCTAAGATAAAAAGCTAAGGATTTAACTCAAAAACATCATCACACATGAAGTCACGTGCAGCTATTAAAAATCACCCAAAACTTCATTAAACTACATCAAAACTCACATAGTTTCACTTTATTTTCCTCTAGTTTGTTGCCTTAACCTTGCTTGATGATTTCCTCTTGATTTTTGGCTTCAAAATGATCAAAATATGCTTGAAATCTGGTTTGGAGGGTGCTGCACGAGCTGCTGGTCTCTTCTCTTCTCTTTGCCGTTTGCTTCAACTAAAATGATCTCTAGACATTTCATCAATCCTCTTTTATTGATTGATCAATTTTCCTGACTATTTTGCCCTCATTTAATAACCTAAATACCCATCACATCCTCATAAGCAATTGACCAAAATTTACTCATTTGAATTTAATAAAATCAACTAACATTAAAGGGATAATTTAGTAACTTGAATTTAATGTCATTAATGCTGCAATTAATGTTATAATCCACTTGGTTCCTCTCTCATTGGCCAATTGAATTTCACATGGATTGTGCTTCTCCTTTAACTTCCTTCCATATGGACACTCACACCAAATCCAAGCACACTAAAATGAAATGACTATTTTGCCCCTTTTATAATTAATTGTCATTAACCCCAAATAAATTCTAAAAATATTCTATGGTCATCTAATCATCAAATAGACTATGAAATACTCTAATTGGGTGTCTAACCAATCAATCTTAAGCTTTAAAAAAATTCAAACGGCTTCGGATCACTATTGCCCTTAATAATTCAAAAAGGACGTTTTAGTAATTTATATTCGGATCGTTCAAAACCTATCCAAATGGACTTATTTTCTATCCATTTCAGTTTCTAATAACTCCATGATTGATTCCGGGGTTTTTGAGTTTTAAAGCTCATTTTTCAAAAATCACTATTCATCCGATCACTATTATCCGAAAATACTATTCACCGAAAAATCACTATTCATTAAAAATTTTCTTTTCCATAAAATACCATGTAAGGCGACACCAATCACATTTTACCCATAATCGTCCAATCGGATACTAAATTTCACTCATGGCGCCATTTTCAAATTGGTTCGATCACTGGCACTATTCATCAGAGATGATTGTTTCGAAACTATAATTCTGGGGTTTACAGGGAATCATTGTAAATTTTTACCTGTTTAGCTCATACTTCTTTTGCCAACCTGAGTCCTACCAGCAATGCTTTGTACTCTACTTCATTATTGGTGGCTTGGAAACCGAACCTGAGAGCAAATAGAATTTTATGCCGCTCAGAGCTTATCAACATTACTTTTACCCCAGCTTTCTGCTCGCTTGAATATCCATCCACATAAAGCTCCTAAAATGGACCCTCTGAAGATTCAGTTTCTTCACTAACTGGTCTTGTACATTCAATTATGAAGTCTACTGGGGCCTGTCCTTTTATTACTATTTGGGGCTTGAATTCAATCTCGAATTGGGAAAGCTCAATAGCCGACTTAAGCAATCAACCTGAAGTGTCTGATTTCTAAAGAATTTGCTTCAACGGGTACTTGGTTGGCACTTTAATTGCATGAGCTTAAAAGTAAGTGCATAACTTCCTTGAGGCCATCACCAGACAGTAAACAAGCTTTTCTATTGTTGTATATCTGATCTCTACATCGAACAGCCTTTTACTTACATAATAAATATGAAACTGAGTCCGATCTTTTTTACGAACTAAGGCTGCACTAAAAGCGTGTCGAGTAACTCCTAAATAGACAATTAACTTCTCCCCTTCCACAGGCTTGGAGAGTAACGAAAATCGGTCCATATATTTCTTCAACTGCTGAAAGGCCACTTCATATTCTTCTATCCATTGGAAGCTCTTTGCTTTCTTCAAGGTATCAAAGAAAGGGATACACTTGTCCGTTGCCTTGGATATGAATCTACTGAATGATGTGACTTGGTCATTAAGGCTATACACATCCTTGATTCTATCAGGCGACCTCATATCAACCAGGGCTTTAATCTTTTCGGGATTCACCTCGATCCCCTTATTGTTGACCATAAAGCCTAGAAACTTCCTGAAGCTCCCCGAATGCATACTTTAATGGATTCAGCTTCATCTAGTACTTCTTTAGGATCTGGAACATCTCCTCCAGGTTGCGTACATGCTCGGATATTTGCTTCAACTTCATTAGTATGTCATCCACATTCACCTCCATTGTCTTCCCAATAAGATCTTCAAACATCATGTTGACCAATCGTTGGTAGGTCGCCCTCACATTCTTCAACGCAAAAGGCATGACTTTATAGCAATATAGCCCATAATCTATAATAAAAGAGGTGTGCTCCTCATCCTCAAGGTTCATTGGGATCTGATTATACCCCGAGTATGCATCCATGAAATTGAGGAGCTGATGATCAGTAGTTCCATCCATGAGCTGGTCAATTCTTGGCAAAAGAAAACTATCTTTTAGATACACTTTATTGAGGTCAATGAAGTCAATGCAAGTTCTCCACTTTCTGTTCTTCTTCTTGACCAGAATAAGATTAGCTACCCAAATTAGGCAGTGAGCTACCCTTATGAACTTGTTTGCCAGGAGCTTATCTACGTTTTTCTTAAAAGAGACGTAACGCTCTTCTAGCATTGACGTTATTTTCTGGTGAACTAGTTTGTGATGGGGGTCAATGTTCAACTTGTGTGACATCACCTCTGAGTTGATCCCCACCATATCCTCATGACTCCAAGTGAAAACATTCAAGTTGGCCTTAAGAAAATTAGCGAGCTGAGTTTTAACCTCCGAAGGTAGATCTTTTCCCAATTTGAGACACCTCTCAGCATCCGCTTCACTGAACTGTACATCGTCGAGCTCTTCCATAGGACATGTTGCCTTGTCTCCTTCCACCTCTCTCGGATCTAAGTCTTGGCTTACCCCTTTTTCATTTGCAGGCTGTGGCTTTACCCCGGACACCACATTAACCTTCTTTCCCTTAACTCTCATCTTTACAGCGTCTTCATAATATCGTCGTGCTAAGTGTTGTTCTCCTCGTACACATCCCACTCCATTGGGTGTTGGGAACTTGATCACAAGGGTTCTGGTTGAGGCCACCATGCCCAAGTTATTCATGGCTAGTCTTTCTAGAATGACATTATAGGTAGAAGGGCAGTCGATGATCAAAAAATCTACCAATGTCATGGATTGGCGATCTGAATCTCCGATAGTAAGGGGGAGCCTAGTGTAACGCCCTTCGCCCGACTTCCGTTACGGTTGGAAATCCGGAACGAAGAATGTTACTTTCCTAATAAATCCGTTTCTGTTACTTTTGAAAAATTATTATCATTCCAAAACTCTTTACCAATAGAGAATTTTTTATTTTTTTTAAACATAAATTCGGCAGAGTTTCCTCTGTTTTTCTGAAATCCCAAAATCAATTTCCTGTAATTGAAACTCTAACATTTCTAACCATCAATTTCTAAACTCTCATTCGGACCTCCTGTCCATTTCCAAAACATTTCATTACTCAAATATATCATAAACATTTATATGCATACATGACCAAAAGTAAGCTTTTAAGAAATATACATAAGCTTCTATACAGAACTTTGTTATAATTAAGTGAAATACGATAGTTTATACAAATATACATGTATCCTAGAAATGCATGATCATATGAAATATATCTATATATCTACCAAAAGCGTAGAGGGGATGGTGACTATCTGAGCCTTCGCGTGCAAGTTATTTCCTCTGTCTGAAGATGGAGTCAAAAGATTCAACCTACGCGTGGTAAATCAATGCGCTGAGCATAATTGCTTAATAGGTATACACATAATCTAATTTCTCAATTTCAAATGTAATTTCATTCGTAACTAAAAGTATTCTAACTTTAACATTCATATATATATGTATATATATACGTTGTATAAAAATACTTAAACATATAGTTCACAATTTTTCAAGTTCAACATTTTTCAAAGCATTGAACATTTCATTTCACATAATATTTTCGTTTCATTGCTTATAACATTTTTCAGTGCCCTTAGTAAACATATATTAGATACTTATGTATTGGTATATGGGTTTCCGGCATCGGACACGCGGTGGTTACCCGTCGGAATAACGGTCGACCCCAGCATCGGCCGCTCGGTGATTATCTACTGGGTCGTATATCATAACACATAATCGTTCAGGATCGGACACGAGGTGCCTCTTATAGTCCATAATGAATCAATTTAGTGTATACAAATAAACGGTACAGCTGCTAATTTCCCTATTGACATGTCAATTGCCAATTTTCATTTATTGATATCTAAGTTTACAAGGGCTATTTATAACATAACGTTTGTATCACATTTTACACTTTGGTTTTAGTATCAAGATTTTCATAACAAATCAATTTCGCGTTTCATTTTAAGTATAGTCAAATATGTTTGTAAATGCATCATATTGAAATGATATAACAATCTCATTTAAGAAATTCATTTCACAATGAAAACACTTTCAAGTAAAATTTAAAGATAATGTGTATACCGACCTCAAACGGATTCAACCTTTGAATTGAATACTCCTTTACGCTTTACTCTTATTCTTTGGTTGAGAATCCGGTTCGCCGAGTTCTCCTTGACTTTTCAATCAAAACAAACGTAACGAAAGTTTACTTACATAAACTACTAATATTACTTAATGCACTATAACTATATGCTCTCCTATAACGTATCTTGAACATTTTCGATTGATAACATTTCGAAATAACTCATAATATCCTTTTTATGATTGTCTTTCCTGTGTTGAAAATAACCTCAAAATAGCCCATTAAAATAGCTTATGATAGCCCAATAATCAATACGAAAACAACATTTAATGAACTCAAAAACAGCACGTATAACAGTTCTAAAATCAGCATGTAACAGCCCTTAAAAATAGCTTGTTATAACGTACTTTGACAGCTCATGACTAGCATATTTACAGCTCATATAATAACACCTTAACAACTCATTTACATAGCATGAAAACAGCTCTTAAAGCACTCAATAACAACTCTTATTCGAGCATAAAAATTGCACACAAAATAGCTTTTAAGTTCCACAAAATCTGCACATCAAAACAGTCTATGAGGCTCAATTACGTCGGTTATTGTTTGCTTGTTTTTAACTTTAATGATACGCCAACTTTACATATTTTTATGCACGAAAATTCTTTACGTAACTTGAATTAAATGCACAACAAAATAGCCCTTTGCGAAGCAAAAACAGTTTATGTAAACTATTCGAAACATTTCGCGTAGCAACTCAATCGAATTTCCTTCAATTCGCAACATTCTTTTCTAACCCGTCCATCATGCAATCTCATAATCATTCTCATCATATTTATTTACTTGACTTACATCTATAAGCACTCAACATCCGACATACTAATTAGAATTTATTCGACGCCAAAACCGCAACTACCATATTCAAATTCACGGACAACTTGCTCGAAACACTAAATAACGATCTATCAATATTCAAATAACTTTCAATACTCTAAAGTATATTGTTGCGAATCATTTTTCATGCCTACAATTTCGAAACGAAAAACGAAATGTAATAGCCCATACTTCCAAACATAACAACCCCTATACAGATTTCGCAACGTAGATTCAACATCGAAAATCAATCGCAAACACGTCAAAACTTAATCAAACGAACCTCCATACTAACGAGGTTCTAAATCCTATATTCCAATCATGTCATCATCAATTTAATCCATAACTAAATCATAAATATTTCCATTGCAAACAAAATCCATAAATTCTGACTTACCTCTCTGAAATCAATTCGAAAGCTTTGAAACTTTAAGGGATTGCCTATATCGATTCTCCTATCCGTGAGCTTCCTTAAATCTAAACGTACACGATTAACTCTTAAAAATTAATCGAAACATGATAACAAGACCAAAGGGGCAGCAACTCACTCTTAATCATTACTCAATGAAAGGAATTCAATTAAAATCATAACGTACCTTTCGAAACTCACTTCGAAAGCGTCGGTGATCACTCGGGAAATGCTATCCTTATAATCTCTCTTGACCGAACCTATATAAGCCTCCAAGCATCAACTTTTTTCATCAACTCAAGCATAAAAAATACACAAAACCTCCACAATAGCAGCAGCTTACCTCATGGCTGTCCAAAACTTAAAAACAACCCATAAACCAACATGCATGCAAACTGATTTTAATTATTCCTCACAACCGAGCTTCCTTCAATCCAAAAATCAACATGCACGGCTTAGAACTACTCAAATTCAACCTAAACACTCTCAAAGATAGCAATCTCACATTTGATGTGCCGTTTTTCACCTCAAAGCAGCTTCAGATCCCTTTCACGAGATGCTGCACGGCCTAGCACTTTCAAAACTGCATTCAAACCATCACAAGCTGATGCATGAGTTGAAAACACTTTAAAACAAGTCTCTAATTGATACCCAAGCTACTGGAATTAGAAAACTCACTCTCAAAACCACTGAAAACCGAATGGAGAGGAGAAGTGAGGGTGATTCATGCTCGGGTCTGCACTTGGATAACACACAGTCTGACCACAGCTACTCGGCAATGGCAGCGACAGCACTTCAGCTCACATTCTGCCTCTCCTTGCTGTTTTTCCCTTACTGCTCTTCCTTTCCAGATCAACCAGCAGCTGTCTTCTTTGTTTATGGTTTGACAGAATCTGATCGACAGTAGCTACAACAACTCACGCCAACAACTCCTCAAGACAGAAACAGCTCACGACAGTGGTCATGGTAGCGACGGTAACAGCTCCTCACGGTCGGACAGTACTCCTTCTAGCTTGCATGCATGATCAGCTCACTTCTAGATTGCTCAGATGTTACATGCAGCTGCTGGCCTTGAAGGATTGTTCTCAAATCTAGAGTATCTCTCACATGCAACCAGGTAGCTCTTGGTTTTGGGCGCTGACTGAGTGTAGCTCTTCTTCTCTTGATCACGAATAGATCTGCCTCTTTCACATGCAACTCTCTCTCGCTCACTATCTCTCACTCTCGGATTTGATTGTTATGGAGGCCGAATGCTTGTCTTGGTTTGTCTCTCTCTTTCTATTTCTCTCTATCTCAGCTGACCGAATGCAAATATTTGCTTCCTTAATCTTTCATTCATTTTTTTTTTTTTTTTTGCTTTTATCTTTTTGGACACTTGTCAAAGATCATTCCTTGCATGTGTGACACATGTCACTTTCATGCAATAACTTTGCTTATTTTATTCCATGCATTCCCACTTTAATTCCAAGCTCGGATTCCACTTCGGGTCCGCCTGAAAATTTAATAAAAATCCAAATTCACATACGGAAACTTTATTAGATTCCGAATAAATATTTGAATCTAGACGCTCTAATTTATTTTATGAAATGGAATTAAATAATTATCCTCGGACCCGTCTGGAGAATTTTATAAAAATTCAATTACTCCTCCGGATCTGGACGGATAATTAATGACATCATCCCTTAATATATAATCAACATTGAATAAATTATTTGGACACCGAAATAGCATGTTACACCTAGCTTGCCCCATTGGTGCTATTATATCTCCAATAAATTCGTAGAGGGGCTCGGGGGATGGTTTTAGCTATTTAGGTCCCAAACCCATTTGCTCGAAGCAGTTTCTGTACATCACATTCACCGAGCTGCCAGTATCTATTATAATCCTCTGTACTTTGGCATTGTCTATTCTAGTGCAAATGACTAGCACATCATTGCGTGGCCAACGAACTCATCTAACATCTTCTTCTGTAAACACGATACCATTCGAAATCATTCTAGCTCTTTTTATGGGTCCCTCTATCCAGCCTGTAATTAAGACATGACTGGCATCGTGCACATAACACTCTTGCGACCTATTCGATGTTCCAGCAATATGAGGTCCACCATATATAGTGAAGATGGTCCTCACCGTGGGTACATGATCCTGCTCGACGGTCTGCTGGAGCAACTGTTATGTTAGCTGCTGAGCTGGTTGAGGATGCTACTGAACTGGTTGAGGATGCTACTGCTAGGGTGGCTGGTTTACAGATCGCACCACATACTCTCTCAATCAACCTCTTCTAATCAAATCCTCTATAGCATCCCTGAGCTCCCTACAGTCTGAAGTAAAATGCTTAGTTTCATTATGATAAACACAATACTTCCATGGATTCCAACACTTATTGGAGAAGTTTATGGGACTTGACCTCCCTAAATCTTCCCTATTCCTCTCTGTTTCAAAAATCCTGTCTTGCCTATCTGATAAGACTCTATAATTCTCATAACAGCCTCGAGGTGGAGGTTGATCTTTTCTGGGCTCATTCCTAGCCTGTTTCGCTACCTAATTGTTGGAGCAATTCTTTGGTCTTCATTGCCACCATGGTTTCTCTTTTTCCCTTAGTGGGAACTACCTGCCTCACTCTTCTGATTATTGGGCTTATTTGGCCCAAAGGCTTCTTCCCATCTTATCTCTTTAGCTGCTCGTTTGTAAAACTCTTCCAAATCCTTCATAGGAGACTTGTAAATACTCTCGTAGAGCTTTTCATCTTTTCTGAGCCCCATCAAGATTGCTGTAAAGATGCTTTCATCCGAAGGATTCTTCACATTGTCTCGTTCCTGAATCTGGTGATGTAATCCTTCAACGACTCATTCTGCAGCTGAAAAATTGTCGCTAGTGGCAAGGTGGTACAAACAGCTTTCTCAATGCCCTGTACTGGTCGATGAACCTTTTCTGACATTCTTCCTAGCTATCGATACTGCGAGCTGGAAGACTCCTTAGCTAGGTCCTCAGAATATTCCCTAGTGTGATTGGGAACACACGGCACTTCACCAGGGAGTTAGATGTCTGTAAGTCCATCTGTATGTTGAATACATCAAGATGATCTTAGGGGTCACTATCTCCGTTATAGAGCGGGATGTTATGGAGTTTGAACCTAAGCGACAGTGGTTCCATCTCGATCTCCCTTATAAAAATGGTCCTCTTCTCTTGTTGCTCTATTTGACCTTGAGGCTCGAGTCGTGTCTCTAGTTGCTAGACCCTCTGTAATAACTCTTCAACCATCGGGTCCTATGGCTCAGTTCTTCTCATAGAAGATCGCCTACTTCTTCTGCTCTTTTGGTCTCCCAAAAAGCGATCTCGCGACCTGTACCTCTTATGCGAGCTCTCTGACCATTGCAAAACTCTTCTTGGTATATACTCTTCATCGCGCTTTTGAGCTCGCTCATGCTCACGGTTAGCTTCCACATGGCTGCTCCTATCGTGGCTCACCCTTATCCTCAAGTCTGCTGAACGAGGTGTCACTTCCTCTTCATGACTCGACATCCGTCTCCCCTCGAGTGCAAGTTTGAGGAACAGACCGAACTTCTGCCAACATTCTCTCTCTAACAGCCCCTTCTCTTCGGGCTAGTGCCTTACCAACTAGCCGATCTTGGATCTCTACATTCTTTGGGGCTACCTGAATTTACACTTATGCCAAAGTCCTAACCGCATCCGCCAATTGCATCACAGTATTCTCAAGAGCTTCTTGGCATTGCTACCAAATCTGCATGATATCTCGTCCAGTGGAAGTTCCCACCACATTACCCTCAACTGGCTGGGTATTTTACTGCTCCAAATGACTTTTAGATTGGTCAGCCGCCACTTCTGAACTCTTGATTGTTCTTCCTCTAGCCATAGCGACAAATCAAAATTGTAGAATTTGAATATCAGAAAAGTTGTAGAATCGCAATTGGGTCCTCCTTCTAGAGCCAAAATATCAACGTTGTTTTTTAGTCTACCCGGTTCTCCAAGTCTAATATCTACAAATCACTGTAAACAAAATAAACAATAGTAAAAGAGAGAGAGGAAGAACAAGATACACACAATAGTTTTTTATGTGATTCGGCCACAATAATACCTACATCCACGATTGTTATCCTCAAATTTGATAGAGTAACAGTGTATATTTTCTGTGTCTATTTTACAATGAATTTGCACCCTTCTTTATATAGTGAGGGGTGACACAGTTTGAGTTAATTTGAATTACATACAGATGAGACAAAATATATTTACATTAATTATGATTCCAAAATAATCTCCACCGAATCAGCAACTGATCCCAATAATCTCAAGATTTGATTTTCTCAAACTAGAAAAGTTGACCTCTTCTCAAATTAGATTGCTTCAGACTTCTAGAAGGTCAACTGAATCAATCGTCGCGAGCTCGCGAGCTAACTTATATCAGGTAGCTAACCGGGGTGATCAGCAAGCTAATAATAATATTGAAAAATCGTCGAATAGTGATTTATTAGTTCAAACTTAACAGCTTGCATTCCTACGACGTCGTCTTGACTTTCGGGCCCACTGGACTTTTATCAACTTAAACTGATGCACTGGGCCTTAACAGCTCATTTTTCCCAGGTCGTTAAAATTTATACAACATTATGTTTATTTTATTTTATTTTACATTATTCGTTTGTTTTTTTCACTATTTTTCATGAAAACTCGTGCTAAATAATATTAGTGATAGTTGTTAAAAAAATAGAAGTTATAATAGTCCTCTTTCAGTTCAACCAATCTAAATTATAGCCAAGACAAATCTTTGTTCCACCTCCAGAGGGTATGAGCTCAAAATCTATGCCTTTCAAATCTTTTTGACTCTCTAAAAACCTTGCAAGCATGAATGAACTTGGGTCAATTTATTCCATCACTTGGAAGGGATTAGTTAGGTCAATTTCTTTCAATAATTTCATATAATTATGCCTTCCAATTTCTTCCATATAATTATATAAGTAATTTATGGGGGACAAGAGTACCATTGATCTTAATTGAATGTTTACGGTGATAGTTTTTTTTTCAAATTTTATACCTAGGTGTACTAATAAACGGGTGTATAAATCCTATTTATGAGTGAATATGGGTATTATTGACATTAGAATGAATGCATTTTTAGTGATATATTAATTTTTAAAATTTAGATATATATGTACTTATAAAATAAATGTGTAAATCATATTTATGGGTAACGATTAAAACTCGCGATTAAGTTTTGTAGGCTGAATGGTTATGGATATCTCCAACCAAAACGATCCGTCTGGACCTACTAAAATCTACTTCAATGGGCTTCCCCGTCCAGTATATATATATAGTCTTTACTGGTATCTCTGCATATAGAAAATTGGGTCACTCTACTTGACTAATAACAATATAGAATAATTAACATCTATAACTATCCATTCACAAGTCACAAGTCACAAGTTTCTCTTACAATTTCTAAAATTCTATTAATTGGTAAAATCAAGTGGATAATATTAGTTAGTGCATAACAGAAGACAGGGGAAGCATAACTATATAATAAATAAATATATATATATATATATATACATATAAACACATGTAAACTGGTAGGTGACTTAAAAAGAATTTAAGTATTGTTGAAAGTTTTATTTTAGGTGGCAAAAATACATTCGGAGAAGAAGTAAGGAGCGTAGGGGGAGCATAATGATAGCAAAAATTGATAACAGGTGGAGGACAAAAATGAGAAACTGAAAAAAACCAAAGAAATAGATGGTGTCTAAATTTGTAAGGGAACACAGTCTAAAAATAGTAAAATCATTTTGAATCACAAAAGCAACAAACAAAACCAAACAAGCATGGCTGAGATAATAATTCTCAATCTAAACTAGTTTGTTGCATGAATTTCTGCTCACAACAAACTAACCATGCCACTTGGACTACAGCCAGATTGATCGTGGTAGAATAACCCAGTACAAGCAAAAAAAAAAAAAAACATGATCAAACGTTAACTGTTAGAGAAAAGACAAATAGATGGAATGTTAAAGTGTTTTGGATTGGAAAGCAGAATGAGCAAGGAAGGGAGTAGCATGGTGAGAGCATGGGAGGCCACCTTGCGAAAAACGCAGGCAGCCAAGAAGAGAGCCAACAGCATATTTGGGACGCCGTCCGTGGCCCATGCAGATGACGAAAACAACAACGGTGATGATGATCCCAACGACAACAATGAGGAGACTCTTGTTAGCCTGACGGAGGGGTACCATGCAGAGAAGATTCTTCCAAATGGGGACTACTACACGGGACAGTGGTTGGACAATTTCCCAAATGGGAATGGCAAGTATTTGTGGACAGATGGTTGCATGTATGTGGGTGAATGGTACAAAGGCAAAACCATGGGGAGAGGTAGGTTCAGTTGGCCTTCTGGCGCCACCTATGAGGGTGAGTTCAAGAGTGGTTATATGGATGGTGTTGGTACTTACACTTCCTCCAATGGGGATACTTATAGGGGTCAATGGGTTATGAATTTGAAACATGGTCATGGGACAAAGCATTATTGTGATGGGGATTGGTATGATGGTGAGTGGAGATGTGGGACACAAGAAGGACAAGGGAGATACCAATGGAAGAATGAGAATTATTATGTTGGAGATTGGAAGAATGGTGCTATGTTTGGGAAGGGGACATTTGTTTGGAATAATGGGAATAGATATGATGGTTATTGGCAAAATGGTATGCCTAAAGGAAACGGGACATTTAAGTGGCCTGATGGGAGTTTTTATGTGGGGAATTGGAGTAGCAATCCTGAGGAACATAGTGGTAGTTATTATGTGGCTGGTTCATCTGAGCCTGAGGCCAGTGTGGATTGGGATCCTCAGACTGTTTATAAGATAGATTTGGCTGATTGCAAGATTGCTGTGGAGGAGAAAGTATCCATTTTGCCATCACAGAAGAAGCTGGCGGTTTGGAATTCTACGAAGGATGGGGATAAGCCTAGGAGGATGTCGGTTGATGGGAGGGTGAGTGTTGGTGTGGATAGGGCGTTTGATAAGATGCACATGTGGGGGAGTGATGGTGCTACTGTTTGTAATGCTGGTGACGATAATAATGCTATGGGGAGGAAATCTGATGGTGATTTGTTGAGTATGCATTTTGGTAATGGGAACCCCAAAGGAGTG
Source organism: Dimocarpus longan (assembly GCA_022984855.1). Taxonomy (NCBI): domain Eukaryota; kingdom Viridiplantae; phylum Streptophyta; class Magnoliopsida; order Sapindales; family Sapindaceae; genus Dimocarpus; species Dimocarpus longan. The sequence continues at coordinate 10,225,271 of CM041021.1, forward strand.
GCTGCCCCTCCTTTAAGGCCTATGAGATTGCCAAAGGCTGGGAAAAGGCAAGGCGAAACCATTAGTAAAGGCCACAAGAATTATGAGCTTATGCTCAATCTGCAGCTTGGAATCAGGTAGTCTTTTGATTGTTAATTTAATTTACCAACCGAATTCAAAGAGTTGATCTTGTTTCTCCATTCTTTAAACCATACTTGCAGTCATAATAAGCATCAACTCATTTGTCTTAATGTTTCTGGCTGCAATTGTTATTAACATGTGGGAGTGATTAATTACACAGGCATTCTGTTGGAAGGCCTGCTCCAGCTACATCCTTTGATCTGAAGGCTTCAGCTTTTGACCCAAAGGAAAAAGTATGGACAAAATTTCCCCCCGAAGGAAGTAAACACACCCCTCCACACCAATCCACTGAATTTAAATGGAAGGATTACTGTCCATTAGTTTTCAGGTCAGCCCTTGTTGAGTATTATGTATATATATATTTTTTTTCTTCTTTTGCTTTTTCTCCTTGTGCATAGACAGTTGATAACTGGTTTACTGATTGAGCACAGAACCTTAACAGAGATTTACCTAAATGACAAATATATGAAATTCAATGATGCCATTGATTAGATACCAAGTTTGCTGCATTGTAGCTATTTTCTGTAAAGATAGATCACAATAGTCTCTTTTTTTTTTTTTTTGGGTGCAGATATATATTAAGATAAGACTTGATCATTTTTGGTTTATAAAATTTAACGTGCAAATTTCTTGTATGGATAATGAGGCATTTTAGATGACTTGAGTATTCACGTGAATGTTGTTAACCTTGTATTATCACAATTTGTTTTCAGAACTTTGAGGAAATTGTTCAAGGTAGACCCGGCTGATTACATGCTATCTATCTGTGGCAATGATGCCCTTCGAGAACTCTCCTCTCCTGGTAAAAGTGGTAGCTTCTTTTACTTGACCAATGATGATCGCTACATGATAAAGACAATCAAGAAGGCAGAAGCAAAAGTGAGCTCTACATATCTTGCTATTGTTTGCGATAACCACTAGTTTAAAGATAATTGGAACCAACCTCTCTCTCTTGGTTCTCATGGCACAGGTGCTTTTAAGGATGCTTTCAGCCTACTATAATCATGTTCGAGCCTTTGAGAACACTCTCGTTACCAAATTCTTCGGTCTTCATTGTGTAAAGTTAACTGGTTCAATCCAGAAGAAGGTACATATATAAGCTGTTTAATTGTATGCTAAAATTAGTTTTTCTTCTTTTCTTTTAACACCTTCTCAGAGTACACATCAAGATTTAACATGTTCTCTGAGTACTCTGGTTGGTCTAATTCTCACTAATTCCTTGAATGAAGTTTTATTGAGTGTGATTGATGATGATCTAGGTACGCTTCATCATTATGGGGAATCTCTTCTGTTCAGAATATACCATTCATAGACGCTTTGACTTGAAAGGATCTTCCCTTGGTCGGTTAACAGATAAGCCTGAGTCGGAGATCGAGGAAACCACTATCCTTAAAGACCTTGATCTCAATTTTATATTCAGGCTGCAGAAGTCATGGTTTCAAGAGTTCTGCAGGTGAAATACGGTCTTTGTTTAAAAGAGACTTGAGTCCAAATTTTGGCATGAGTCGCATTAAGGTGATGCGTATTTTTCTTTTCGTTTCTACAGGCAAGTAGATAGAGACTGTGAGCTTCTGGAGCAGGAGAGAATTATGGACTATAGTCTTCTGGTGGGTCTTCACTTCAGAGAAACATCACCTGCTGGGGAACTGATACCTTCTGGAGCTCGTACTCCCACAGGTCTTTTGCCATCCTTTTTTGTGTTGGTCGTAGCCTATCGTTTTTTAGCAATATCAGCTTCATAAATTTTTTGTCAAAACCCAAATAATATGACTTGTAAGTTTTCAATATTATATAAATATGAAATGACGTGATAATTAATATGATGTTGACCATTCACATATTATATCATTTAGATATAAATTTAAAAAAAAAAATCTTAAAAAACCCAACGGTGCTTCTTTTTGGAGTCAATAAATAGGAACCAGTTTTCTTTCTTTCTTGCAGGTGAACCTGAGGCTGCAGGAGCTCCTCGACTTTCTAGGGTAGATATGGATAAACTTCTTATAGACCCTGCCAGGTATAGATGTCTTTGTTTAATCTTAATGCTCAAGTCCTACTAATTATGCAAAAGAAGCTTTGAAAGTGTTGATAATACATTCGAGTTAAAAAAATGAAAATCTAATGCAGATCCAAAGAAAAACAATAATTCAAAATAATAATTCCTCATTCATTTACGCAAAAGATATTTCTCAGAATGTTACAATGATTAACTTAATAAAACATTGGGGAACCAACATTCCTCCAACGTACAGTACCTTTGCAAACCAAACGTGAACAAAAGCTATCATGTTTATTTGATTAGTCGTTGAATTATGACCACATATAGTAGAGGCAGCGTAAGATTCTTGTAGACGTGTCGTTTCTCTGAGGCATGTTAAAAGATCAAATAGTTCTATTTGCATGCCACATTAATGTTTTAGTGAGTAAGACGATGAAAATGCTAAGTTGCTACCAGTGCACCAGGCAAATAAACAAGAAGTCGGTTATAGTAACTTTCTATTGCAGGTGGGCTAGTATCAGCTTAGGTGTGAACATGCCAGCACGTGTAGAAAGAGCTGTTAGAAGAAGCGATTGTGAGTTTCAGCTCGTAGGAGAGCCTACTGGGGAGTGTTATGAAGTTATAATGTTCTTTGGTATCATAGACATACTTCAAGACTATGACATTACAAAGAAGCTAGAGCATGCATACAAATCCATCCAATATGATCCCACTTCAATATCAGCCGTTGACCCCAGGCAATATTCCAGGAGGTTCCGTGACTTTATATTCAAAGTTTTCTCTGAAGATACTTGAAGTTTCAACTTAAACACCAGCAGTACTGTTTTCCACAACAGGGAAATTCGTGTTGCTATAATAGTTATTATCAAAAAGAAGAAACACATACAGCAGCAGAGTTCAGTTTGAAATGACTTTTCTCTTCCATTCATTCATTTGCTTTATATAAAAGTGAATAGATATATATACACCATATATACAAGTGAATTTGTCGAAAACGTTGTAGCCTGGAGTTGTGAATTGAACCACTCCAGATGTAAAAGTGTTATAGAATTTGTTCTTTCTTTGTTCAATCTTTTAGTCTTGGGAGATATAGACAAGTTTCCCAAGGATTTTTGGCACCTTAGTTGGATTGAACTGTATATAAAGATAATATACCAGGATCAAACTCAATTTTTTTTTTGTCACAAGATTGTGATGTAATAATTTGATGTAGTGAATTTTTGAGACAATCTCAGGAAGGAAATGCTCAATACATTTCTCTCCCTCTCTATATCAATGTATCGAAAATATATACCTCTTTAGCTTTTCTTCTGCTTGAGAAAGACTGTCAGTTTGAGTTGATAACAAGATGTGAAGCCTTTATGCTTATAATGTAAAACCTCAAATTTCTACTAAAGGTGAAATTGAAAATATTATGAAAATTTGTGTAAAAGTGTAAGGGCTAAAAAATTAGACTTTTAAAGTTTTAGATTAAAATCGTAATGTTTGAATAATTGAGGGGCCAAATTGTAATTCTATCGGATTATATAGTCATCTTCAACCTTCAGTCGGCCATTTTTGTCTCTCTCTCTCCTTAGTTTTCTAGCCATCCATTTCCGATGAGCCCAACTTTGACTCGTCGTTTCGACCTCATCCGACCTCCGTTTTGTCCAAATTTGATACCATTGGAAAGCTCGTGCGACGTAGATTCCATGGGTGCCAATTTTGTCAATTTTTATCATCGTTTGGGTGTTCATTTCGACAGAGAAAGTTGGCCATTAATCAACTTTGTTTTTTTTAGATCCCAACATAACTAGGCGATTTCGACTCCGACCAACCCCATTTTCGTGATAAGCATGTCGAGGACAACAAAATCCGCCTAGCCGCACGTCTCGCCACTATGGTTGTCGGAATCCGTTGTCAGAAAGTCGTCGCCGACCGCCGCGTGTGGCGAATGTGAGTTTTCTGACCTCCCAAACTCAAAATTTAGTTCCGGACGCGTTTACGGACTCGTTTTTAAGTGCAAAATCCATTTTTATGGGCATTTTTCTTGTGGGGTAGCCATGTTAAAAAATTATTTATACTGCGTGACTTTGTAGATTCGATCCGGAACGGTGATAATTACTTTCGGAATCGAAGTTTTTAGAGTGATTAATAGCCTATATTGAGATAGGAGTTATATCTTGATCTTTTAGTAATTTTTATGTTAAAGTGGAATTTATTTAAAATATATATATATATAATTTTGAAAGTGTGTTGATTATTTACGGAGATATATTGTGGAATACTTTTGAAAGTATTTTGTGGCCTGTTTGATGAAAATTTGTGGTTTTATGACAGGTTTATAAATTTTGGTTTATTGAATTAGCAGCCGTTATGCTGTCGAAATTTTATAAATAAAAAGGAAATTTTTCAAAATATCGAATCTTATATATATATTGTATTGATTGCATGATAACTCATATGAATTGTTTTGTTAACTTAAATAAGGTAAAAATCCACCGTCCTAGTCATTATGTAATGCTATCAATAGTTATTCATCTGATACGACTTCATGTCGAGGTTACTGTGTGGGTTACTGCGCAGGGTATTTCCTGATATGGCTACCAAGGTCACTGTATTTTCTGCTATTCATATGATACAACTTTATGTCGGGGTTACTGCGCGGGTTATTGTGCAGGGTATTTTCTAGTATGGCTACCAAGGTCATGGTGTGCCAAATGTTGTTTTCTTTATTCAAAATAATTTATTGAAAACTATAGGCCACCGGGTATATGACTAGGGGAAGGGATTTACCTTATTTTGAAAATGACATGACTTGATATAAACACTTGAATGTTGTATGACTATTCTAGTAGCCTATATATTTTATGAAATGGTTTATTGAATTTGTTAAACAGTTAAGCATACAGAGTTTTAATAATGATTTTATAAAGCGGTTTCCAAAACTTTATCGGGAAGGAAATCCTACTGAGCACTAGCTCACCCCTCTATTTATTTTTCCCTTCTAAGAAATGTGCAGGGTGATTTAGGTGGCCATCAAGCGGATTAGGTAGAGGACCAAGGAAATCAGGGATTATGCCCGTGATAGGGATATTTAGTTTATTTCATTTCAAGTTTGATATTTAGAATTGAATGTCCTTGTAACTCATTAAAGGACTTGCATTTGATTTATTTAAGATATTGTGCTAAGAACGCCAGAGCGTTGAAAATTTCATTTGAGATTCTAAACGAATGTGAATGTTTAATTATGAGAAGTTGATTGCATGGTTAAGTGTTCACGATGTTATTATTATTATAAATTCATGATTTCTAGTAGGTGCTTACCTGTCTGTAGGAATGATCCCCACTATGATTATTTTAGAGTGTTTTGAACATTTTTGTTTCATTGTTCACAATGTTTTATTTTGGTACTTCGGAGTATCCAAAACTGAAAAAAAAATTTCTTTATTTTTTTAAAAGTTGAAAATTTCTATTTATTATTATTTACGATTCTGTCACGGTCCAGGGCCCGAGTCGTGATATATAATATTTCTAAAAACCCATAAGTTCTGCCTGAAGGGAAAAATCAACTATTATTTTTGTTAAAACATAAAAATTTGTAGAACATTGAGTTTTTTTTTTTTTTTTTTTTTTTTTTTTTTACTTTTATAAAACTCAAAAACCCTAAATCCATAAAATAATGAAATAAAATAATATAAAGAAATAAAAATCTGATTTTTACTTTCTATATTAATCTATGTGAATTGCTCACCACCTAACCTTCCTTGATATATCTCTACACTAAGAAACAAGTAAATTGACATAATTATATAGAATTGTACTTACTTTCTATTGATTTCTTTTCTAAAAAGAATAAATAATATTTATAAGAAGTGAGTAATAATTTTAGTTATACAGAGAAGAAAAATAATAATTCTTTTTATCTATATTATACTATAAAAAAAAAAAAAAAAATTCTTTTTGTTTCAAAGAACGTATAGTGAAACCAAAAATAACTTCTCTTCTAAAAGAAAACTATTTTTTTTTCTATTTATAGACAACCACTTAAGGTTTTAATTAATCAAAGTTAATATTAAATCTCATATTTATTAAAATTAAACTTTTACCCCATATAACATAATTAATTCATATTATATTTTAAAATCAAACTTCTGACCTCTAATAAATTAATTCATAATTAATTTATACCAAAGTCATTATTGAGAATCGAATTCAAAACCTCTTATAAAATTAATTAAATAATTATTAATTCATAATTAATAATTAACTAATTAATTATTAAATAATTTGGATAATCAATATTATTCAAATACCAAGTGAACACATATTTTACTACTTACGTAACAGTTGTAATTGAACAGTCCAATTATAATATTCTATATATAAGTTTTTTGTAGTTAAATGAGCTACCAAAGGAACCCCGATGGATCTACAGTTTTGAGCTCCAATAATATCGGAATTATTAATTAAACTTTTTAATTAAATAATTCACTATTATTAATATTAGAGTTATTTCACTAAAAACCTAAGATTGTACTTTTAAAACTGTAGATATTTTTATACAATTTGAAATTTTAAATGTCCATTGATTTAATCACTACATATGATTTGACCCTCTAAAAATAGTTCATAATTAAAATTAGGTCAAAATGTTCGTTTTACTCCTCTAATTATTTCTTAATCCTTAAGTACCATTGATTCTCTAATGAATAATATATCTATAACAACTTATAAATTTACCTTTTCATTTTCATATGAACGAAAAGTTGAACGCTCTTATTGTTCAAGACCTGAATCAACTCTTAAGAGAACTACTTCTCTACTTCTCGCAAGAAAGAGTGGATTCCACTATTATGTAGACTGTTCTCAACTACTTATTAAGTCATATCCTCAAAGTACAAAGTTATTGACCAGACATCTACACCGATCTCACCCATGTAAATTAAAGGATATAACTCAACAAGCATGAGTTCATAATACACTCAGGATTAAGATCAATTCATATATGATCATCTGGTCGGTAAATGTAAATCTCTAAATTTAACGGATATTAATAAGAGACTTATATTTATTGTGGTCAAATCCTATATAATCTTTATTATATAAGGTGTCTCCATTTTCATGTCACTACAATGCAAGAAACTCTGCATATAGCAACGTTTGGAAGGTAACGTGCATTAGGTTTACGTTGTCGTAAGTCACCTTCAGCAACGTGTAAGGGCTGCACGTTTTGGAAGCAATCTATGGCAACGTTTAGTTGTATGTTGTCGAAACTAAGTGACATATTGCAACATGCAAGACCATGCATATTGCCAAAAATATAGCTTTTGACAATGTTCAAGGATGCACGTTGCCAAAAACCTAACTTTTGGCAACATACACAGCGGAACGTTGCTTAAAACTAATATTTTGGTGACGTGCATAGTCGCGAGTTGCCAAAAACCAATATTTTGGAAACGTGCACTGCAACCAATATTTTGGCAAGTTGCAATGTTGAAAGTTGCCAGAAAACCAACTTTTGGCAACATGTATTACTGCAAGTTGTCGAAAACCACCCATATTATGGCAACGTGCAAGGTTGTACGTTGTCAAAAACCCAGTTTTTGGCAACGTGTAGTGCTGAGCGTTGCTAAAAATCTCTATTTTAAATTGATACAAATGAATTTAATTTTTAATTTTTTTTATTTAATTTCATAATGACTAATCACATCTCATCTCAAATATAAAAAGATAATTATTCTTTAACTTAAATACAAATTACATACCTAAGGTGTAACATAATTAAATTGATAAAAATAAATTAATTTTTGAAATTAATTTTATTTAATATCATAATGAAAATATAGTGATTATATATCAGTAAGTTATCTGAAATAACAAGTATAATGGTGTTTACTTTACTTAGAGGAATCAAAATGAGAATCAGATCCAGAATCAGAATGATATATATTTACTGGAATCAGAATAAATTGTTTACTTCAACTATAGGAATCAGAACCGAAATCGATAGTATTCTCATTGAGCTATTTACTTTACTTTTGAATTAGAATAAAATAATTATAAGTTATAAGAATGTCGTTGATTAAAATAATGAATTAATTACAAAATGTATAATAATATTTAAGATGCAATGTCATATTTTTGTCATTTAACTCATCATAATAGGCTAAAAAATGAACTTTTTTAATTATATTATTGTAAGTATAGGCTAAAATTATGAATTAATTACAATATGTATGTTGTCGGCTAGGTTAACCTAGTTAGATCAGGGCAAGCTTTCTTTATTGACCACTTGAAAATAAGTAAAAATAATTTAATCAATTCCATTAGTTTCCAAATTCAATTGATTCTTGAATCATGTTATATATTCTATATGCCATTACTCTTTTTCTTGTATCTTATGATTGTATCTTTGATTCTTTATCTCATTGTTTACATAATTAGAAATTCTTTTATTAATAATTTATGTAATTAAAACAATTGTAGGTATGTTACTTAGAGATTATTTTGAGATCATTCAAATAAATTATTTTGGATCAAAGAGAATATAATTTAATTCATGTTTTGTGAAACACACTACAACAAATTATGGCTTTAGTGACAAAATATTTGGGTACGAGTTTATATTTCGTCACTAAAAATATATATATAGTGACGATTATTTACATTCCTCACTATTGATTTAAATTAGTTATCAAATTCTATTTCGAAACTATATTTTGGTCACTAAATCCTTTATTCTCATTTTAGTTATAAAATATTTAGTTACGAATTTATATTTGATCACTAATAGTATAGATGTATAGTAACGATCATTCACATTTCTCACTATTGATTCAATTTAGTTACCAGGTTCTATTTCAAAACTATATTTTTGTCACTAAATCCTTTCTCCTCCTTTTAGTTACAAAATATTTTGTTACGAATTTATATTTCCTCACTAATTGTTTAGATGTACTCGTTATTCACTACATCTACCAAAGTGATTCAAATTAGTTACTAAAATTTATTTCATGACTATTTTTTTTGTTACATTATCTTTCTCAATCGAGCCATTAGTTATAAAATATCTAGTTACAAATTTACATTTCGTCAGTAATAGTATGGATATAGTAACATCAATTTTAGTTCCTCACTAATTTTATAAAAGTGATTCACATTAGTTATTAAAATATATTTCCTTACTAAGTTTTTGTCACTACTATAATTTTGGTTCTTGCTTCTGGTTTTAGTGTAAAAAATATTTGGTTATAAATTTAGACTTCTTCACTAATAGTATGGATATAGTAAATTTAAGTCTGTTATAGGTATTTTCACGATTAAACTTAATGGGCTGAAGAAAGCCCAAAAGGTGGGTCTAGCAACAAGGGGACCTAAAAAGGTCCATCTCTGTCCGCTTAAGCGACTGCTCGCTTTCCTGCTCATTCATATGTTCGTCTGTCCATTGGGAAATCTTATCGATATCTTGCTTACGCACCTGATCGCTCAACGGTTCTTCTTTTGTGATCGTTTATTAGTTCGCGACTAAGTTCGCCCATGAGATCGGTCGGTTGCTCGTCCTCTTGCCCGTGCAACCCCTTTGGTTTGTATGCTCGTGTTCACATGCTTGCTCGCCTATAAGGCCTATTGACTACCGATATGTCTAATCGCTAAAGTGCTCGTATGCAGCCTACATCAGTGATTCTCAAGATGTTTAGTTTACCCAAGCTTTATTTGCTCGTTAACTCGACGGACTGCTCTGTTCGCTGGAGAGTTTACCATTGCTACATCTTTCTCTCTATAAGTTCAACGGAAGTCAAAACTGTCAAGCAGATTACAGCCTAAGGCGTGTTGTGCATATCAATCCCATCAGAGATTACAGTCTGGATTACGGTGATCTCACCTAACCCACATAGGTTAGTCGTCTAAACCCATGCTTTGGGCAGAATTAGTATGGCATCGTCAGCAGCATTAAATACAATCCAGGCGCAGTAAATATAACTCAAACATATTAAATATAACTCATCATTACACTTTTATTTCATTGTACATTATTTTATTATGTTCTACTGTAGTTCCTCCCTTCTCCTATAAATAGGGAATGACTTCCTTTGTAAACATATACATATCTTAAGTACCATTACCCTGCTGAGAAAGTGTACAGTGGACATAGGTATCTTTTTGGGCCGAACCACTTAAAATCCTGTGTTCCTTTTTTCTCTTCCCTGGCCTTATTTACTCCATCTGCCTTCTTTATTTTGCCAATCATAACAACAAATCCAAAACTGTAGCTTAGGCTAAAAAACGAACCTGATCGACTAATTCCAGACGTCGACATTTTTGGCGTTAGAAAGAGGGCCCCGTCTGCAGTTTCGTCACCTTTGCTCTTAATCTACAAAGCCCGCTCATTATTCACCATGGTCAGAGGAAGAGTCACCAGAAGCTCTGATGCTACTGAAGACCGTCCCGAAGCCTCAAGTCAATGAAAAAATGTGATACCTACTGGAGGACAACCTGACGTACGTGTAGGAATGTCTAATATGCCAACAGCTGGGAACGCTCATAATATACCTCCTCTTCCTGCCCGTCAACCTATTCCCACTGCTGTTGGAGAAGATGTCATACAGATGTTACATCAACATCAAGAGATGCTTGAGAATACCATGGCGCAGCTGGCCAATGAAGTCAGGACTTTAATTCAATTCCAGGTCCAAGTCGCTTAAGGACCACCCCAGGCCACTACAAGGAGGGATGTTTCGCAACAACAGCGCGATAAGGCCCTTGCTCCGAACCGGAGAGTTGTTGGTGAATCAGTTCAAGAAGGGTCATCTCACTCCTCTAGTCTGTAGTCTAGCGCTCATTTTCAACGGGCTCGCCATGGAGAAGATACGGCTCATCCCTCGAGATTTAGAACAAGGGTGAGCCAAAATGAACGAAGATCGACATAGACGAACCGCGGACACGATCAAGCCTCGACTTATAAAGATGGGGCTGAGTAGAGGCTTGGTAATAGAGTTTCGTGAAGGGAAGTTCTATCAGATAGGTCCGAAGAGAGACGTGAACCTGGTCGTTATAGCCCTGAATTATGAGGATTTGAAGGTAGAAGGAGACAGAGGGCTCACGACCAACATTCCCCGAGCAGACAAGACAGATGGGACAGATAGTCCATGTCAGGAGAACTGAAGTGTAGGTTCCGCTTGTTGAAGAGCTCCTTCATAAGGTCCAGTAGTTTGAAGCGCGAACCGGGGCCTATGAATAGATGAGTTAGCACGGGGAAAGGACTCCATTTACCTCAAAAGTTGAACTAGAGCCACTCCCTCTGAGGTTCAAAGTTTTCAACATCCCGCAGTATAAAGGGAACTCTGACCCTTATGACCATCTCGATGCTTTCAATATCCAAATGGACATCCAGACCACCAGCTCGCTCGTGAAATGTCGCATATTCCTAGCTACACTCGGGGATATCCCGCTGATATGGTTCAGGAACCTCCCGCTGATATGGCAGTTGATTATTTCACAAAATGGGCGGAAGAAAAAGAACTGGCTGAGATTTCCACGATAAAGATCGAAAAGTTCGTGTGGGATAACATTATTTGCAAATTTGGTATCCCCCAACAGCTCGTGACAGACAATGGAACCCAATTCACGAGCGAGCAGTTCCTGGAGTTTTGCAATAGCCTCGGCATTACTAAGAGCTTCTCGGTAGTAGACCATCCGCAAGCTAACAGCCAAGTGGAAGCAGTCAACAAGATCATTAAGCAGATTTTGAAGACAAAGCTTGAAACTAGAAAATGAGCATGGGTAGATGAATTGCAGAAGGTGTTGTGGACCTACTGTAATGCCCTTCGCCCGAGTTTCGTTACGATCGAAAATCTGGAATGGAGAAGGTTACTTTCCTAATAAATCCGTTTCTATTTCTTTTGAAAAACTATTATCATTCTTAAGCTCATTACCAATAGAGGAAATTTTTTTTTTTTAAAACATAAATCCGACAGAGTTTCCTCTGTTTTTCTGAAATCCCAAAATTCGTTTCCTGTAATTAAAACTCTAACATTTCTAAAACATCAAATTTAAGCAATTTCCATTTGGACTTTCCATCCAATTTCAAAATACTTCATCACTCATATATTTCATAAACGTTTATATACATACATTCTCAAAAGTAAACTTTTACTAAGTAAACATAAATTTTTTACATATAGAACATTGTTATAATTAAGTGAAATACAATAATTTACACAAATATACATATATCCCAAAAATGCATGATCATATGCAATATATCTATATATCTACCAAAAACGTAGAGGGGATGGTGACTATCTGAGCCTTCGTGTGCAAGCTATTTCCCTTGTCTTTAGATGGAGTCAAAAGATTCAACCTGCGTGCGGTAAACCAACGCGCTAAGCATAATTGCTAAATAGGTATACACATAATCTAATTTCTCAATTTCAAATATAATTTCATTCGTAACTAAAAGCATTCTAACTTTAACATTCATAAATATATATATACGTTGCATAAAAATACTTAAACATATAGTTCACAATTTTTCGAGTTCAACATATTTCAAAGCATTGAACATTTCATTTCACATAACACTTTTCATTTCATTGCTCATAACATTTTTCAGTGCCCTTAGTAAACATATATTCGATACTCATGTATTGGTATATGGGTTTCCGGCATCGGACACATGGTGACTTCCCGTCGGAATAACGGTTGACCCCAGCATCGACCGCTCGGTGATTTTCCACTGGGTCGTATATCATATCACATAATCGTTCAGGACCGGACACGTGGTGCCTCTCGTAGTCCATAATGAATCAATTTAATGTATGCAAATAAACGGTGCAGCTGCTGATTTTCCTATTAACATGTTAATTACCAATTCTCATTTATCGATATCTAAGTTTACAAGGGCTATTTACAACATATCGTTTAATTCACATTTACAACTTTGGTTTTGGTACCAAATTTCTCATAACAAATAAATTTCACATTTCATTTCAAGTATAGTTAAATACGTTTGTAAATGCATTATATTGAAACATAACAATCTCATTTAAGAAATTCATTTCACAATGAAAACACTTTCAAGTAAAATTAAAGATAATATGTATACCGACCTTAAACGATTTTAGAATCGAATTCTCCCTTACGCTTTATCTTCATTCTTCGGTCGAGAATCTGGTTCGATGGGTTCTCCTTGACCTTTCATTAAAACAAATATAATGAAAATTTATTTAACAAATTTCTAGCGTTATTTAGAACACTATAACTATATGCTTTCCTATAATGCATTCTAAACACTTCCGTTTGATATCATTTCGAAACAGCTTACAATATCCTTTTTATGACTGTCTTTCCCATATTGAAAATAACCTCAAAACAGCCCATTAAAATAGCTTATAACAACCCAACAATCAATACGAAAACAACATTTAATGAACTCAAAAACAGCACGTATGACAATTCTAAAATTAGCATGTAACAACCCTTAAAAACAGCTTGTTACACCGCACTTTGACAGCTCATGACTAGCACGTTTACAGCTCATTTATATAGCATGAAAACAATCCATGACAGCTTTTGAATCAACTCAAAAACAGCTCTTAATCATGCTAAAAAAAAATGCACAAAAACTGCACTTAACTTTCATAAAAACTGCATTGCCAAAACAGCCCATAATTTAATCACATCGTCATTCATTTGCTCGATTTTTACATTCTAATAATCCATCAATTCGACATACTCATATGCACGAAAGTCATTTGCGTTTCTTAGTCTAAATGCACGATAAAACAACCCACACTTTGCACCATGACAGATTTCGCAACGCACATTCAACATCGAAAATCATTCTCAAACACGTCAAAACTTAATCAAACGAACCTCCGCACTAACGAGGTTTTAAATTCTATATCCCAAACATATCAACATTAATTTATTCCATATCTCAATCCTAAATATTTTTCATCCGAAATGAAAACCATAAATCTAGAACTTACCTCTCCACAAGCGTTTCGAAAGCTTCGAAAACTAGCACGAAAGGCTGTCTATATTAATTTCCCTTATCCGCGAGCTTCCTTCAACCCATATGGACACCATTAACATTTAAACATTACTCAAATCATGATAACAATATCAACGGGACAGCAACTTACCTTCGTTTGAGCTATTTTTCACTTTGAAACAGCTCTTGGACGATCGCGATGACAATTGACACTCTCAGAAACTTACGGCAGCAAGCAACCTATTCCACCTACATGCACAAGCTGGTGTTGCTCCAAGACAATCCTCAAACCTCCGATAGATTTACAGCTGCTAGTTGAAGACCCAAAACAGTACTCAAACTCTATATAAAGCTGTCAGATTTCACGTCCAAAACAGATTCAGTAAAACTTACCAACTAGCTGAACTTGAATCAGCTCTCAACTTCAGCACCAAGCAGCCCTCTCATGGCTTGGATGATGCTTAACCGAGTGCCTCATAATCTTTACTTCTGGTCTGCACTTGAGTTGCATGGATAGCTCTTCTGTTCTCTCAACTCCACGGCTTGCATGCATGAGTTGGCTCAGATCTGAAACACCGACCACTAGCTCACTCCTCTCCCTTCTCACAGCTTCACGAACAGCTGATGGTAGCTTGCACGATTTCTTCTTGCTGCAGGTCATGGTAGCAGTAGTTCGCAGTCTGGCAGCAGCAGATCTTCAGTCCTTGCTTGCATGTAAGGTCAGATCTTTCACCTGGATGCTTGGACAGCACATGCAGCTGTCGGTGTTGCTCGATCTCCTTCACCAGCTCTCGGCTGCACCTCCACAATCATAACAGCTCACGGCTTCAAGCTCTCTCAAACACGATCTTTCGGTCTCTCACTCTAATATTATCGCTCGGTTCTCTCTCTTCTTTTGGTTTCTATTCACCGAGAATGAACTTTGCTTCCCATCAATAGTTTGCTTTCATTTAATATATGATTAATAACCATCATACACTTGTCACATTTTCATCCACCATTCAATTTTTCAATTTATTTAATTCCCATGCCATCAATTCTCGCTTTATGATTTTGCTTTTACTCGGATTCGCTTCGGGGCCGCCTAGAAATTTAATAAAAATCCAATTTCACACATGGAAACTTCATTAGATTTCGAAAAATTTTTCGAATCCAATCACTCTAATTTATTTTATGAAATTGAATTAAATAATTATCCCCGGACCCGTCTGAAAAATTTTATAAAAAAAAAAATCAATTACTCATCGGGATCCGAATAGATAATTAATTCCATCATCCCTTAATTAATAATCAATATTTAATAAATTATTTGGACACCGAAATAGCATGTTACACCTACAGAACAACTGCTCACAGCACCACAGGAGAAACCTCTTTCTGGATGGTTTATGGGTCCGAGGCCATGATTCCTGCAAAGTTTGAAGTTTTCAGTCATCGAAGAGCGAGTTTTAATTCCAAAGAAAACGACCAACTCCTACCTGCTAGCTCAAACCTACTCAAAGAGTCTAGAGAAATTGCTCGTCTTAGAGCAATCGTCTACCAGCAGAGGATGACGAAGCATTACAACAAGAAGGTACGGGTACATCAATTCAAATCAGGTGATCTTGTACTGCGAGAAGTCTTACCCGGTGCTTGCAAAACTAGTGAAGGTGTACTAGGTCCCAATTGGAAAGAACCCTACATGATCCACGAAGATTTAAAGAACGGAGCTTACCACCTTGCGGACATGAGCGGAGCAATGCTCCCAAGGGCATGGAATACTACTTACTTGAGGCCCTATTATACATAACCATTGCAGTTTTATCACTATTTTGCTATTTCTGTAAAGCTAATCATATATAGACGCAACAAAAGCTCATTATTGATTATTATGAATTACCACTAATACAAATGCTCATGTGTGTTCTTATATGTGAGGTATACAGCCGTGAAAGGCAGGAAACCGACTTAAAGCTCAAACACTTCCGTTAGCCTTGTAGGGATAAGGGGCTGAATATTGGTGGATACCAATCCCACACCTGCCCTACGGGGATAAGGGGCTGAATATCAGTGGATACCGACCCCACACCTACCCTACAAGGTAAGAGGGGTCAAAACGGCCACGAGTTTGCGCACCTAATCACCGCTCATAGATTGGCCTCCCCCTCTATAAGTTATTCTACACTCCCCATAAATCGAGCTGTCTTACGTGAACAGAACAGAACAAAGGCTCAATCACTGAGTGCTTAGCCCTAAATATGTTGTAAATGCTCGGGTCACGACCCTGTGAAAGTAGCTGAGGTTTCAACCTCCATAACTCTCGCTGTAAATGCTCAGGTTTCGACCTTGTGAGCATAGCTTGAGAAGTACAACAAGCTGTATAACTCAGGTATCGACCCTGTAGATGCTCAGGTTTAACCTTGTGAGTGCAGTCAGCTGTATATGCTCGAGTCCCTACCTTTCGAGCACAACCTCTACCAGTTTTGGTCCTGATCAAAGAGATCTGCGAACAGCGTCACATATTTATCATCCAGTTTCTTCTCGACTCATATTACTTCATCAATATTATCTAATGTTGTATACGCTATAGCTGAACGGCAGCACAAGCTGATTTATTTGTTGTTATTTAATGCTTACAATCGAGCCAACAGATCTACTATTTATAATGAGATGCTATTTATTTAGCAAGAGGAATTATGTTACTAATTTGCCTGCTGGAGTTCCTTTCTGCTCTCTAAGCTACGATTTATACTAAGGGCTATCTGTTGAGAACCTAAGGGTGTATTCGCAACCCAAAAATTTATTTTCCTTACTTTATACCCTGGGAGGTATTTATGCGAGCGGTCAGGCTCGTTGTCTATCTCAATTCATTGCCTATCCTATTATGTGTACCTGTTCACGATTATTATGGCAATACGAATAAGGCTCAAGAAATAACAAAGGAAATCAGCAGGAATCCCATGTTGATTAAAAACAGGAGTAAGGCATTATGAAATTAAACGAAAATAGTATCAATAGCATCAATGTTCAAAAATAAGCCCTATCAGTAGGGAGGACAAATGTTGTATTCAGCTACTCTAAGGGGGCTTTAGAAGAACCGTTAGGAGTACTCTTCGGATCCTTTTCACTAGGGGCTCCTTATGAAGATGATCCTTGTTCCCCACCTAACACCAACTTCGAAGGACTTGAGGAAGAACCTCTCTGGACTTGAGGGACGTTGATTTGAGCAGTTGAAGGCACAGAGCTCTTCTTAGGGGCTGTAGGAATGATCCCCTTCTGGACAGGCTTCGTGGTCTTTGTTTGGGCTTCTTTAGCAATAAGAGCCGCATACCTCTTTACCTCATTCACTGCCTCTTCCCCATAAAAGGAGACATCCAACTTAGGATGGTTTTTCCACAGTGTATACAGGAACTTGTTGCTCGTCTTCTCAATTGCCTCATTTCGAGCCCGCACCACTTGGGCCTCCGACTGACTGAGCAATTCTCTAGTACGAGCAAGATTACCTCTTACTGTGTTCAAGTCCTGCATCACCGAGTCAGCCTTCTTCTCAAAATCTACGACCCGTCTCTTCTGCGAGATAGCCTCCTGTGTGACCTTGTCTACGTCCACGATGGCCTGTTTGAGCGAGGAGGCGGTGATGTCCCGAAGCTTCCTTTCATGAGCTAAGGACTCTTCAATGTTTTCGAGTTGCTGTTTAAGCTCGCGAACAGCTTTCTTGGCAGCTTCAGATTCCTCCCTGATCTTTTTATTTTCTGCTTCTAGCCTCCTGTTCGTCTCCTCAAGTGAAGCTTTCTCTCCCGTCAGGTTAAGAAAGTCCCTACGCATCTTCATCAATGCCAATGAAGTCTAAAATGAAAATGTGTCAACAGTGGGAATGAAGATAATACAAGTTACAAAGTTAAGGATGGAGTCTACCAGCACATTATAGTGTGTGACATAAGCGATCAACTGTTCACCGCGAACATGTTTTTTATAGACGTCTGGTTTGTCATGTCCCAGCAGTCCTGGCAGTTGATCCAACATGTTATCAAAGTACTTACCGCATCGGCCTCCTAGGCCTACTCTTCGTTAGCCCCTCATATAATAAGCGTCTTGCCCTTAGAATCCTGACATTTAGCAGGAGGCTCCATGGCCCCCTTTCCTTTATCCTCGGCCGCTGAAGGCCTTGTTGACTCATCACCAGGAATTGGGATTCCCTGGCCAGCAGGATCCTTTGGTGGGGGTATATACTTCACGGTCTTCTTCCCCACAGTCTTGTATTTCACCTCCTGCTTTTTAGTGGATGTGGCGGCCCCTGTGTGTGATGGCTCTCTTGTCTGGATTGAGGGCCCCTTAGTACCAGTTATTTCTACTTCGAGCTCTTCTATTTTAGTTACCGACGGGGGAGGAGGAAAATCCATCTGAAGATGTACCATGGTTTTGAGCTTTTTTGAAATCGGGGCAGAAGCGCCTTCGTTAGGTTCTGTAAAGACAGAGAGGACCTCTTGGCTCTTTAACACTTTGATGTCCAATGCTAGACTGAGGGGCTTGGTTCCAATCCCAGGTGCGAGCCCGTAATCCTTCAATAAATAATTCACCGGAAAATAATCGTCTGAAGAATCCTTGACCTCAGAGAACTTCTGAAGCGCCTTTAATTCTTCGTCGAAAAGGTCAATCGAACCCTTATAACAACTGCACATAAAGGAAGAAAAGTCAGTAACAATAGAAAAAAATAGTACATGCATGTATGCAAAAGCAGCAAGCAGAAATATGCTCACCAGGATTGAGGGTGAAGTCAAAATTGACGAGTTTTAGCAGAGACAGACAGGACACATAAAACCAACGAGACTTATAATCCCCTACATTTGACCTGCCAACCTTCTTTTGCAAGAACGCCTTGTAGGGCGAGTTACGAGCGGTCATGTAATAGATACTATCCTGTTTCTTGGCCTTAGGGCTGGTAGTGGATTTGAAGAAGAAGAGGTTTTGGATTATGTTCGGGGTCGATGGCGGAAGGCCGTTCTTAAGAAAGATACAAGCTAAAATGGTTACTTGGGCATAGGAGTTTGGCGTGATTTGGAAAGGGGCTATTTCCAGATCGTTCAACAGGTCGATCAGGTCTTGGAAACCGGAAACCTATACCCTAGGTCTACATGTTGATAACTGATCGCTGTAAACCCCTCAAAAGGGTGCACCGCATGATCATAATGAGTAGAAACCATGGTACGACACCCAGAAGGAAAATCGTGTGTTCTAGCTATGGTCTCGAGCTCCTCGTGAGTAACAGAAGAGTCGTGTTGATAAAAGGACTCGTGAGCAGAAACTTCTTCTCCCCCAGAGAAACTCGGCATGTCCCCACCGCCCTGAACAGTTACACTTGGAGAATCTCTGCCCTGTTGAGAAGAACTCTCCTTAAAGCCCTCTTCGCTGGACATGAGTTGTTGATATCGGCATCTACAAAAGATATCCACAACTTGACATCTACAAAAGAAGTAGCTAATTAGGCAGCTGATAGCCAACCAAACCCGAGAGACAAAGAGAACCTAAGTCTACTGTCCCTAAGCGTCAAGTCGTGTGCTTGGGAAGCCAGCTGATAAGACCCGAACCAGACCATTTCTAAGCTCTTGTCTGGAGGATCCCACCGGGCACTTCAACGGACTTTCCAAACTTGACTCATCGGATAAAGGAAATCCGAGAAGCGAACCCTTAGAATACTTTGCCAGTCTACTCGTTTTAACTTAAAACTTTCTGTTCTTTTTAAAAATAGTTGGGATTGATGAAAATTTTTCGTATTTTTTTTTTAAAAAAAAATTATAAAAATTTTAACAACATAACGGTTGTACTTTGAACATTTTCAAAATTTACTTGTAAAGAAAACAAACACTTCGAACTATATCAAATTGCCTCCCAAATTCTTTTGGCCACAAAAATACAATCTCTCATATAAGCATTTTCACAGCATAAAATTTCTGTGTGCACACATGTCAACCATTATATTGTCATGCAAAATCAACTAGAAAATTCAAGTATAGTTATGTATTATATGTAAGTGTCTCAAAACAAATATATAAGTATACATAACATCACATCAAGAACCATCATTCATATATCCATAACTCAAGTTTTGTTATCATTTGATTGTATTATTTACAACATCCAAAATGTATCCAGAGTTTATGCAAATCATCTACTCGACGCCCACCTATAGAGAATGATGACCTTGTCACGCAGTCACTTGTAATGACACCCGATAAGATATATAAACTACACACTAAACAACCATGTTAATGCAACATAACAAGGTAGTAAATCATATAACTATATATAAGAATTTATAAACTTACTTAACCTTAAAGTTTCGATTCTTAAAAATTTTAGTCCT
Organism: Dimocarpus longan; assembly: GCA_022984855.1. NCBI lineage: Eukaryota > Viridiplantae > Streptophyta > Magnoliopsida > Sapindales > Sapindaceae > Dimocarpus > Dimocarpus longan. Next base: position 10,245,707 of record CM041021.1, read on the forward strand.
CAAAACTACATGTATACCCCTAAAGTATTTGAACCATCACGAGGCCAATTTTTCAAATGATGCCAAACGTGAAGCTAATAAAATATCTTGACTACTACGAGCAGAATTTACTTCATCGCAAGAGTAGTATGAAATCATCTTAGTTCTAAACAACTACAATGCAGAATTTCTTCATGGCGATTGTAGTGCTATATAAGAATTGTAACTCTGACGACTACGAGTGGAATTTCTTCATCGCCCTATAGTGCCCAAAATTATAAATCTAACCGACTACGCGCAGAATTTCTACCTCACGTAGCGCTAAATCTCATGTAAATTAAGGGTATACATATGGTTATAAAAATCTTCACTCCTTTCTTTTTCGAAAAATTTTCACTTTTAAATTCTCTTTTCTAGATCTAACGTAAAAGTCATTTTACCAAGCTTTCACTCAAAATTTTGAAAATCATTTTTGAATTCATTTAACTACAATGATACAATTATATTTAAAGGAAGAATGAAAATAGCGTAAGTGATAGAACACTTACCTCGCTCCGTGCAAGCTCAACTGTCTCAACGAACCTCTCCTGCCTTCATTGCTTGTGCGTCACCTACATATCGATTTCTTAACATTACTTGCTTAATCACATAACTCAAAACTTAAAATAACATTTCCAATACACTTTTTTCTATTAACTCTTTACACTATAACTTTTCTAACTCGATTTTAACTCAACCGAAACTTTCTAATTTCGATTTCTTTGTAAAAGTCTTACTTTTAGACCCCTAGGATCATCTTCATATGGTTTGTTTGGTTTTCGGAGGCTTAAAACAAAAAGTCAACTTTTTAATTAACTCGTTGACCAAAAAAAAAAAGATTTAGAACCGACGCTCGTTTCGTGTCCATTCCTTTTTCTACCATCTCCTTATTGCCTAACTAAGTCACCCGTAAAGTTTTATCGAAAAATTCTATCGTTTGCTATGTCAAATCTAGCAAAAACGCCCTGTTTTGGGCACTTTTCGCATCGAATGAGTGACGATGATTTTTCTTTCGTATATAAGTTTCTTTTACCTAATTATGATCAACTAAATTCATTTCAAGCAATAAAAATTGCATTTACATAATTATTTCACTTATCGACTCTCTAACTACACTATTTTGGTCATAACTTGTGCAATTTTTATCATAATCAATTCGTTCCAAAACCTATAATTTTCTATGACGCTTAGACATCATTTGAGGTGTAGAACAACCCCATATAAGTTAAAACAAGTCAGGTCTTACCAGACCCCTTTATCAGCTCGGGATTGCCAACATGCTTCTATGCACTATTTTACTCTCTACTAGATTTAGGCTATTCTTGTACCTATGTGTATCCATGTCAATTTTGTTGATTCCTACTCATTTATGCATGCTTTTAGGACCCCAATTATGTCACAAACATCAACAAAACGCATACATAGCTACTGCCCTTTACCTTAGCCGAATTGCACAACCATTCCATCTAGTTTCTATTTTTCCAATCTAACTCTACTATAAGCTTTTCTAATCATATTTGTGCATGATTTTAATATATAGCAGCCCATACCTATTTAAATTTTGATTTCACACAAACCCTAACTTATCTCCTTGGTTCCATGCTTAATCTTCTAAGTTATTTCTTGCCAACTTAATTTGAGGAAGAAATCTACTCTAAAGTAAGCAAACTAACTCCATAAAATCCTAATCTAAACACATGAAGCTATTTATAAGAATTTTCAATATAAACATTATGAAAACTTACTTGATTTTATACTTAGTTTGCTTGAACTTCTAGTAGCTACTCTCCCTAACTTCTTTCCATCTTGGTTTGGCCTTGAAAATGGATGAAAAATACTTGGAAGGGATGTACCTAGGCTGCCGTGAATCACCTCTTGTTTGACCGAGCACTTATCTTATTTTGGTTCTTCTTTTGCCGTGCACTTTGTGCTTTAAGTGACCATTTCTCTTTATAGATATATTATCATCTTACTTGGACTAAAATGCCTTCCCTTTAATCTCAAATTGACCATTTAATTCATCTCATTTCATTCACCATTTACCTTAATACCCTTACTTATATTTCATGAAAGTTTATTTAGGAAATGGACAATCTTGTAACTTTTGAAATTAAATATATTATTCTTTAGTTATGCATGACAACTAATATATACTAATACATATTTAACTTTTAATTTGTCATCCATTCATTGGTTAAGTTTTAATGACATGGATTTTGACTTTTCTTCAAAGCCATTCCATGTAATACTCACACCAAAATCATAAATAAATTTTGCTTGAATTTCTTAATCATTTTGTATTTGTACCGGGGTTAGCCAAACGATATCCGACTTACGATACGAAAATATAATCAACCTCAAATAATACTACTGGAGGCCTATGATTCGACCGTAACTCAATTTGAAGATTTCTAATATTGTAAAATAATAAATCTGGGTGAGGGCTTACACCAGCAATGGGCAAGAGGGGCCTCATTTAACAAATCCCCTCAAGCTAAAAAAAAAAAGAGAAGGAAGGGGGGAAAAGGAGAGAAAAAGAAGAAGAAAAGTATGTAAAACTGTTTTGTAGGTATTTCAGGCCCAAGCAGACCACAGGCAGCATGGAAATGCTCTACCAATATCAGCCCAGATTTTTGAAGAAGGAATGCCATGTAAAAGAGAGAGAGAGAGAGAGAAGAAGAAGAAGAAGAAGAAACCTTACCTTGAATGTGACGATGGTCGGTGGCTTCGATTGAAGATCGACGAACGACGGTAAGAAATAGGGAAGAAGACAAGTGACGAGGGATTTTCTGATTTTTGAAAATGCTAGAAGAGAAGGAAATGGTGCGTCCCTTTCCTTAAAAAGCAGCTAAGCTCCAACCGTTGGATTAAGACAACTGTGTAACCACCCCTAATCTGACGGTGCGGCGAGATTCTCGAGATTTTGCCATCATGCAGCATGTTAGTTGAGAGACGTGCATTAAATGCATACGGCGCGTGGTGTGACTCGTAACCGCTGCCTGGGACAACTCCACGTGGCCTAGTAATAAAGTGAAATTTAAAAAGTGGCGTAACTGTTCCCGCCACTTTTGATCGCTTATGGATTTGTAGCTCCTGGTCCTCGATAAGGCACCAAGAGCTAAGGGGCTTATGTTATGGGTAATTTAGCGATCAAATCGATTAGGCCAGGACAGATCTACAGTACAGGCCTAATGGCCCAAAGGCTCAACAATCTGTCCTTCTTTCTAACCACCTTCCTGACAAAAGACCTGTTCGTTAGACCTACTCTCTATTTTCATTCATATCCCAAGTCCTCCTGCTGATCGTCAATCTATTCGTAAATAGTACTGGTAGCATGATCAGTGATCCGTTCGTTGTCCTGCATACGACTGCAGTCAGTACTGGTTTTTAATGCTGATCGCTATATCTGTTCGCTCATGCTGCCCGCCAAATCTGTTCGCTCATGCTACTAGCCAAATCTGTTCGCTTATGTTGCTTGCCAAATCTGTTAGCTTAAGCTGTTCGCCAAAGGGTGATCGACAGATCTATTTCACCCGGGCTTGTTCATTCAGAATTTTTCGCCTGGTTGTTCAGTGATTTCTGAGCATACTCGTATGTCTGCTCGTTTATGAGACTGTTCGCCTAATGTTATGACTGGTCGTGGAATAACCAATTCATGATCTATCCCTTTAACTCTCAAAGTACTCGATCCATCAGAAGCTCATCTGTTCGCCAACTCAACTGAATATTCTGTCTGCTGGAGAGTCCATCTCCACCATGCCCCCCAAACCATGAGTCAGCAGAAGCCGAAGACGCCATGCAAAATGTAGCTCTAAGCGTGCCGTGCACGCCATCTCTGTCAGAGACTACAGCCAAGATTACGGTGGCCTCACCTGACCCGTACAGATTAGCCACCTGAAATCACGCTTAGGCAAAGCTTGGAAGTGATAGTTTTAGCTGCATTTAATGTAATTTCGACCGTATTAAATACACCGTCAGTCGCATTAAATGAAATCCCGGCACATTAAATGTGGTTCATCATTGTAATTTCAGTTTACTGTATGCCTTTGTCTTATTCTGTTTTACTGTAGCACCTCCCATTTCTTTATAAATAAGGGATGATTTTCATTGTAAAAAAAGAGACAATCTTTTGAGTGTTGTTACTCTACTAAAATAGTGAAGAGTGAACAATGGACGTAAGCATCTTTTTAGGCCGAACCACTCTAAAATCTCCTTGTGTCTTTCTTCTTGCCTCTGACCTCTTCTTCTTCTCTTATTACCTTGCATATTCAATATCCCTTATCTGAAACTGCAGCTTGGGCTCAAAACGAACCTCGTTGACTAGGATCCAAATCCGGACGTCAACATTTTTTGATACATTGAAATTTTTCCATATGAATACAACACATTGATGGGATTCTAGCAGTTTTGGGTAAGCGTAGAAATGAGCACCCAAGTCTATTTCATGATGATATTGCAGTGTTATGCGTGGATTTCTTTGTAAGTTTAAGGTCTTATTACATTTCATTTTATTTTATTTTGACTTTGCTATACAATCTAATATTTTAAAACATGTTATGGTATAACTTGCAGTCAAAATTGTTAGAGGCATGGAAGGAAATTCATTCAGATGTGCACGAACCATTTACTAGTCAATTTGATTCTTTGTCGTTCAACGCCCCTGGTGATTGGATACTATACGGTACTGGAGAAAAGCCAGCATGGGGAAAGAGATGGACATTTGTAAACATATTAAGTATGGTTTAATGTTATTTGACATTGTTCTCTGGTCATAGGATGTTTTAATTTAATTTCTTCTTTTTTGTTATGTAGTTACTAATTCCGTGTGCTGTTGGAACTCCTGATGGTCATTAGATCTTATGTAAGGTAGATTTATCATAGTTGAGTATTGTTATATACGATTCTTGACACATAAGATCTCAATTGATGCGACATATAGAGAGAACCAGGTGGTCTTTTCAAGGTACTTGTTGCCTTCCGTGTTGGTAAAGTCTGGTTATTTTAAGGAGAAACACATGGAAAAGAGAGGGGACATTTTTACCGTGCAGATGTTGAACCACAAAAGCATACCAACTCAAAAGGATAACAATAGTTGCGGTGGCTATGTATGTAAGTATATCGAGTGTATCAGTAGGAAATGTGCATCAAGGAATTGGGGGCTACCAAAAGTTCACAAAATGAGAAGGGAATATGCCTTTGCCATATTTTGTAATGCTGTTGATGGATATGTGGAGTAATTGTCGATAATGATGTAGAACATTTTCTATATGAATGTATATAAAGTTTCTTTGACTGAGGCTATGTAACATTTGTGGTTTCTACGAATATATTTTGCATTATGTTAAGGTGTTATGATTTTCATGTGTAAGGGTATATTTCGTTGGCAAAAACCAGTACTCAAAACACTAGTCACACCAAGGTGAATAGCGTTAATCACGCTAATTCCCTCGGTGTGACTAGTGGTATCATGTCTTGATAGAGAAAAACCAGTAGGCAAAACACTAATCACACCAATACTTACGAGTGTGAATCACGCTTGTCACACTTGGTCTGACTAGTGGTGCCGTGCCTTAATGAAACAAAACAAGAAGTCAAAACACTAGTCACACCAAGTGTGAATCACACGCGTCACACTAGAGGTCCCATGCCTTGATGGAAAGTAGGAAAAACACTAGTCACACCAATAGTGACGAGTGTGAGTCATACTCGTCACACTTGCTGTGACTAATGGTGTCATGTCTTAAGGAAACAAAAAAAGAAGTCAATCCACTAGTCACACCAATAGTGACGAGTGTGAATCACACTCGTCACACTTGGTGTGACTAGTAATGCCATGTCTTGATGGAACAAAACCAGAAGCAAATCCACTAATCATACCAAGTGTGACGAGTGTGAATCATACTGCTCACACTTGGTGTGACTAGTGGTGCCATGCCTTGATGTCCCAAAACTAGTAGGCAAAACACTAGTCACACTAAGTGTGACGGTGTGAATCATACTCGTCACACTTGGTGTGACTAGTGGTGTCATGTCTTTATGGAACAAAAACAGAAGCCAATACACTAGTCATACCAAATGTGACAAGTGTGAATCATACTGCTCACACTTGGTGTGACTAGTGGTGTCATGCCTTGATAGCCCAAAACCAGAAGCCAATCCACTAGTCACGCCAAGTGTGACGAGTGTGAATCATACTCGTCACACGTGGTGTGACTAGTGCTGCCATGTCTTGATGGCCCAAAACTAAAAGTCAATACATTAGTGTCACCAAGTGTGACGAGTATGAATCATACTGCTCACACTTGGTGTGACTAGTGGTGTCATGCTTTGATGGCCCAAAACCAGAGTCAATCCACTAGTCACACTAAGTGTGACGAGTGTGAATCATACTGCTCACACTTGGTGTGACTAGTGGTGACATGTCTTGATGCCCCAAAACAAGAAGTCAATCCACTAGTCACACCAAGTGTGACGAGTGTGGATCGTACTCATCACACTTGGTGTGACTAGTGGTGCCATGTCTTGATGGAACAAAAACAGAAGCCAACCCACTAGTCACACCAAGTGTGACGAGTGTGAATCATACTGCTCACACTTGGTGTGACTAGTGTTTTGGCTTCTGGTTTTGTTCCATCAAGACATGGCACCACTAGTCACACCAAGTGTGGCGAGTATGATTCACACTCGTCACACTTGGTGTGACCAGTGGATTTGCTTCTGTTTTTGTTCCATCAAGACATGGCACCACTAGTCACACCAAGTGTGATGAGTACGATCCACACTCGTCACACTTGGTGTGACTAGTGGATTGGCTTATGTTTTTGTTCCATCAAGACATGGCACTACTAGTCACACCAAGTGTGACGAGTATGATTCACACTTGGTGTGACTAGTGGATTGGCTTCTGATTTTGGGGCATCAAGACATGGCACCACTAGTCACACCAAGTGTGAGCAGTATGATTCACACTCGTCACACTTAGTGTGACTAGTGGATTGGCTTTTGGTTTTGTTCTATCAAGACATGGCACTACTAGTCACACCAAGTGTGACGATTATGATTGTTACTATTGGTGTGACTAATGTTTTGCCTACTTTCCATCAAGGCATTGGACCACTAGTCACACCGAGTGTGACATCACACTCGTCATACTTGGTGTGACTAGTGTTTTGGCTTTTGGTTTTGAACACCATCAAGACATGGCAGCACTAGTCACACCAAGGTGACGAGTGTGATTCACACTCGTCACAGTTGGTGTGACTAGTATTTTGCCTACTGGTTTTGTTCCATCAAGACGTGGCCACTAGTCACACCAAGTGTGACGAGTGTGAATCATACTTGTCCCAATTGGTGTGACTAGTGTATTGGCTTCTATTTTTGTTCCAATAAGATATGACACCACTAGTCACACCACGTGTGATGAGTATGATTCACACTCGTCATACCAGGTGTGGCTAGTGTATTGACTTCTGGTTTTGTTCCATCAAGACATACTACTACTAATCACGATATTGTGGGTCACTGTTTTAAAACAAAGCCTTTATATAGTATCTATCTTTAATAAAAATATCACCAAACACAAAGACATAACCAAGTATAATGTTACAGTAAGTATGAATATAGTTTTATAACACTCGGATATGTAAGGAATGAATGACCTATTACAATGCCTGTAACACCGAAAACAATATTAAACTTTTATTCTACAGTTAGATGAAATTTCATCAAAATATATGTCTTACCTTAACACCGCAAGTGCATGTGAACACGGTAAAAGATCCATCTGAAATGCCACACAAGTACACATACTTTCAGTTAGATTAACAATGGTCTTCCTACTCCCATCCTGCACTGTATACTTGGTATCATCGATTGGTGTGACCGTGTAAGTTTGTGAGTCTATATTATGCTCTGCAAGTTTCTTCTCTGCCCATTCTGTTATATCTTGTGACATTTTTTTTTGCATTCTTCCGTCGTTCATAAAACCATCTTTGCATCATACCCCTAATATACTCCACCAAAGTCGTTATTGGATATTGGCGGGCTTTAACCAAGCATGCGTTCATGCATTCAGCAATGTTGGAAGTCAAAATGCAGTAACGCCTTACTAGAGTCATTGCCAGTGCCCATCTATGTGGTACAAGTTTGATTAATTCTTTATGCGCCTTTGGGTGTATTTTTTCGAGGTCTTCCATCATGGCTCAAAACTTAGATGGACGATAACACCTTGATGTGCGATGGAATAATCCAGTGACAGTCTTATTTTTATATGAATTTTTCACATTTTGTGTCATATGATACATGTAAAGCCCATGATGTGCATCAAGGTACACTTTTTCTATGGCAACTTTAATTCCAAGATGCCGATCAGATATGAACATGCAATTATCTGGATACCCAATCACATTTCTCAACTTCGACAAAAATCATGACCATGAGTTTTCATCTTCAACATCCCCAAACCCAAATGCTAATGGATATACTTGCTCGTTACCATCTTTACATGTCACAATGAACATAATCCCACCAAATTTTCCCTTTCAAATGTGTTCCATCAATGGCAATAACTAGTCTAATTACTTTACGAAACCCACAAATACTAACACCATAAGCAATAAACATGTACATAAACTGGTTATTGTCATTCGTCTCAATGTTTGTGATTGTACCTGGGTTAGCTAACTCCAACTGATAACAATACGCAGGCAACTGTTCAAATGACAACTTCCCAAACCCAAACACGTTTTCTTCAGCATGATCTTTGGCTCTCCGACATTGATTATATGACAAGTTAACTCCATAATTAACTTGCATTTCTGTCATAATTTCTTTGAGTTTCATGTTTTGACCACCGACTTGCAATTTTGGAGTGATAAGGTCTCCGATCAATTTTGCACTCACTTTTCTACACCGTCGATGTACGGTATCATGGGAACAACAATGTTGTTTTTTAAATTTCTACACCTCCCATTGGTCTCCAATTTTGGTTTTGATGGCCATAATCTGAAATTTACAGTTCTCATCCTTGCACCTAACGTCATAATGGATGTTGTTCAATTTCTTCACAACTCTACGAAAACCCTCCTTCAATGCATACATTTCCCCAACTTTACCCATATCATGCTTTGAAGGAAATATTTTCCCTCTAAAGAAATGAAGGTCATCTCTTTTTGACTCTTCAATGGCGATTGTACAAAAAGTGGAAAGATCTATTCCCAAAATACGCTATTCACTAGTTACTCTTTGTTGCATGTTATTATCATCATTGGTTTGATGGGACCACCCAGCACCATCATCCCTAACATGGCCATGTCGAACATTATAATTATCTATATTACAATCCTCATCACGACATTATGACTAAATCCAGCAACACTATCACCATTACCATCTAAATCTTCAGCCAAAACTGCATGTTGACTTCCTTTATCTCCTGTGAAAATATTAGTGGCTATAAGAATACTTTTAGCTGGACGGTAGTATTCAGAAAACTCGTCTGAAACAATGTCATCCAACCAATATTCTGTAAAAGGATTACACTGACTGTCATTTAAGTTATACTCACCGTGTGAATCAACATTATCTGTTTTCTCTTTATCATCATCATCATTGTAATCATCATCATCATCATCTTCATCTTCATCTATGTTTTCACATTCATTTTCAATGGTATGGTCCTCATGGACTGAAACTTGGTTGCTTGCGAAAACAGACTTGAATTGAGAAACTAATTGAACAAAACTTTTGTGTTGTGGTTGGTCTATTAATTGGATGTGTGGTTGGTTTGATAATTGGATTTGCGGTTGAATTGGTAGTTGGAACTGCGGTAGGATTGGTACCTGTAAATGGATTGGTGGTTGAATTTGTTGTTATATTAGTAATTGAATATTTCCTTTATCTTGCACACAATCATTTATTTTTTTTGGAACAACAATAATATAAACTTCAGGATTTTTCTCTTTTAGCCAGAAAGATATAGCTTTATCAGTTGTTAATTTTGGTACGGTAGACCTACCGGAAGTCTCCACCAATATGTGTAAGTCAAATATATTCTTTGTCGTATCAACTTGAACAATATCCTCAATAATCATTTTTAAGTCATCAAGCGTCGCCTTCGTCGAAACAAAAGTTATCTCTAATTCACCACCCTCATACTTATAACCAATCCATTGTCCACCATGGGTGACTGTAATTCTACTTTCGTCCATATCACTGTACACAAATAAATGATCGACTTTAATAATTAAGCTCAAAATCAAGACTAGCAATATATCGTTACTTATACTTTGATAAACTTAAGTAATTAAACTATCTAATAAATGCTCATAATATGACACTATTAGTCACACCGAGGTGATATGCATCACTAACGCAAGTCATCTTGGTGTCACTACTGTTTTAGCTACTAGTTTTTTTTTCCATAAACTCATGGCACCACTAGCCACACCGAGGTAACTAGTATTAATAACACTAGAGTAAATTGGTATGACTAGTGTTTTGGCTACTGTTTTTTTTTTTTAGAAATCAAGACATGACACTACTACTCACACCGAGGTAACTAGTATTAATAACACTCGAGTATATTGGTGTGACTAGTGTTTTGGCTACTAGATTTTTTTGGGGAAATCAAGACATGGTACTACTACTCATACCGAGGTAACTAGTATTAATAACACTCGAGTATATTGGTGTGACTAGTGTTTTGGCTACTGATTTTTTTCGAGTAATCAAGACATGACACCACTACTCACACCGAGGTAACTAGTATTAATAACACTCGACACTATTGGTGTGACTAATAACATAATTAACATTATAAACCCTAAAACCAATTTCTATAACTTCATATCAGCATAGCTAACTACAATAACTAATAATAACTGAAAAACAAGTGTTCAGAAGTTAACTTAACATTACCAGTAGTGTAGAAGATGAAGATTGATGGTGTGAAGAAGAAAATGAAGATGGATGGTGGCTACTGCAGAAGAGAATGAAGATGGATGGTGTCTACGAAATGAGAGACCAAATGAGAAAAGAGAGAAAAGTATATCTGCCGAATAAAGAAATGAAGGAGAAGGAGAAAGTGAAGAAGAAGTAGAGGCTATCTCGGCGGTAGGCGATAAAAATAAAGAGAGAGAGAAAACTTTGAAAATAGTTAAATAAGTTCTTAAGGGTATTTGTGTCCAAAAAAGAAGGGGTTGAGACACAAATGTTAAGTTTATTCAAATGGGATAAAAATATTTATTCAAAAGTGTAAAGTGACGCGAGGTGACATTTCCTCTAAAATTAAGTGCAATTGTTGCACTGCAAAGAAAAGTCAAAGTTACAATTGTTTTGTGTTACACACAAAAGATAAAATATGGTGCACAGAGTTGTGTGTGATGCACAAAAGATGAAATAGTAAATTTTTTTGCTTGTAATGCACAAAAGACAAATACATGAAATTGTTGAATGTATTTACGCGTGAATCTTGATTCACACTTATGCATAAGATAAATGTGCACCTAGTACATATAATTGATGGTCAATTTGCACATATTTTATTGGATAATTTTTTCTTGGATCCAAAAGTATAAGAAATGGGCTTAAAGTTCAATCCATTAGATGGATGTTTTTTATTATTAAATTAGATTTAATTTTAAGCCCAAAAAAGCCCATGAAGATTTTTGAAGACCATGCAAACTACAAGTGAAAGCCAATGAATGTCTTGGTTAATTTATGTAATCTTGAAATTAGATTTAGGTTGTCAAAACCAAAAAATCCGATCATACACATGTTGTATTTAATTATTTTCATGAGATGAATGATTAATTTTATAACATATACATGCATCAAAAATATATCATATAGAATCATAGAGGGTGCCTACTCATTGTATTATAACATGATATGCATCATATGTATTATTTTATTTAACTATTAAATTGTTTATTAGTATAAATAGAATAATAATACATAGAATGCTTTTTAAATAATTTGAATTGATTTCAGTAGAAAATCATAGGTTTCAAATTAGAAATTAGATTTCAATAATTGGTATTCATAATGTGGATTAGATTTTAATTAGTTAAAATCAGGTAATTTTATATTAAATCTAGTCTTTATAATTTTGATTATTTAGATTAGATTTATAAATTGAATTAGATTTTTAAGTATTAAAAATTCGGTAATTCATTAAGTGTTAATAAGTTACAGACTTTATTAACACACAAATTCTTAGTAACTTAGATTATCTTCTTAGTCGTTAATAATCTAAGACGATGACTAGGAATATTAAATAAAAAACCCTTATCCTAAAATAGTGAGTGAGAGAGGGATATATGACAATATATCTCGTGGTCTCCACCATTAGTCTAACACCGTGAAACTTAAATGGCGCCTCGAGACGGTTTTATTATCGTTCCCCTACGGGTGGTGTCCATTTAAGTTTATCAAGGTTGACTTCCTAATGGATAAGATTTCTAAATGTATCTTGAGGTTGACCTACCCTACGGCGGCAATTCTCGAGTTGAGTTCATGGAATCCGAAATGATGGGTTATACTCATAAAGGAAATAATTAATTGTTAATTATTTTCCTGACAACAAAAAAACGGTAGTTAAATAATATAGGAATAAGAGTTATTTTGTTATATTATTTAATTGAGAATATCTCAGTCTAATATACAAATATTTGACATATCCTACGGCGGCACTTATTTATGGAATGTTAGATTATTGTGGCATAGTAATTATTTTCTAGGGTATTTTCTAATTCATTATTCATGTATCATGCATCACGTTTAATTTTATACCAAAATATCGTGATATTAATTTTTGTAAAATGATATTAAATGTTTTTTATTTTATTTATTTTTAGCAATGGTATCTTCGTTGATTTCTATACTTGCTAATGATAAATTAAACGGGAAAAATTATGTCAAATGAAAAAGTAACATGAACGTAGTCCTAGTCTGTGAAGACCTTAAATTTGTCACGACTCAACCTTGTCCTCCCTAACCAACAGAAAATGATGGACGTGCTATACGCGAGGTTTATCAAAAATTGGTCACAACTTATGAGAAAGCCCACTGCTATTTGTTAGTAGGGATGTCCGAGGTGCTTGCTACCAAGCACGAGGCAATGACAAATACTAGAGTCATTGCAGGATATGCTTGGACAACCTTCTGAGCAGCAACAACACGAAGCTGTTTGTGCTGTTATGACTGCTAGGATGAAGGAGGGTACATCTATTCGAGAACATGTCTTGAAAATGATGACCCACTTCAACACGGCTGAAAGTCATGGTGGGACTATAGATGAGCGTAGCCAGGTGAGTATGATACTAGAAACTCTTCCGAAGAGTTTCATGCAATTTAAGAGCAACTATGTTATGAACAAGTTAACTTACTCACTCACGCAGTTGCTCAATGAGCTCACTACTTATGAGTCAATGAATAAGGACAAAAATAAGTCCAGTGAAGCAAACGTTGCTGAGACTTTTTCTTCTAGTAAAAACAAGAGGAAGAGAAACACTAGAAAGGCTAAGGCTAATGTTAAGCCCAAGAAGCAAGCCACTCAGAAGAAGAGCAAAAAGGGCTCCAAGGCCACTAAGCCCAAAGGAAAATGTTTTCATTGTGGTGTTGATGGGCATTGGAAGAGGAATTGTCTTAAGTACCTCAACGATCTCTAAGAGAAAAAGATGAAAGGTAAATGTGATTTACTAGTAATTGAATCTTGTTTAGTGGAGGATGATTCATCCCTTGGATAATTGATTCAGGAGCCACTAATCATGTTTGTTCTTTTTTGCAGTTGATTGATTCATTTAAGCAGCTTGATGAGGGTGAGTTCAACATGAGAGTCGGGACTGGGGAAGTCGTTTCATCAAAGGTAGTGAGAGAAGTTAGACTTCGTTTCAATAATAATTGTTTTATTATAATGAACAATGTTTATTTTATTCCAGGTTTTAAGAGAAATTTGATTTTTGTATCTAAACTTTTGGAATTTAATTATTCTGTTTCTTTTTATAATAGATCAGTTATTATTTCTAGAAATGGTTTGAAAATTTATTCAGGGATACAAGAAAACAATTTATATGTATTAAGACCGTTAATGCATAACTCATTGCTTAATACTGAAATGTTTAATGTTGAAAAACCAAAAACAAAACGACAAAGAATTTCTCATAATGATGACACATATCTTTGGCATCTAAGACTTGATCATATTAACCTTGACAGATTAAACAGACTTGTAAAGAGCAAACATTTAAACGAGTTAAAGATCGATACTTCACCTGTTTATGAATCATGTTTAGAAGGTAAAATGACCACAAAACCTTTTACTGGAAAAGGGCTTAGAGCTAAGGAACCGTTAAAGCTTATACATTCGGATGTCTGTGGTCCTATGAATGTTAAAGTTAGAGGCGGTTATGAATATTTCATCACCTTTATTGATGATTAGTCAAAATATGGGTATGTTTACCTAATGCAATGAAAGTCAGAAACTTTTGAAAAATTCAAAGAGTTTCGAGCTGAAGTTGAAAATCAATTAGGTAAAACATTGAAATCTCTACGTTCAGATCGTAAAAGTGAGTATCTCGATACAGAGTTCGAAGATTACTTGCTTGAGCATGGGATTTTATCCCAATTAACTGCTTCAGGAACACCCCAGCAGAACGGTGTTGCAGAAAGGAGAAATTGAACCTTTTTGGATACGATGAGATATATGTTTAGTTTTTCATTATTACCTAGTTCATTCTGGGGATATACATTATAAATTGCAATGCATATTTTGAATGTTGTACCATCTAAGTCAGTTCCAAATACGCCTTTAAAGTTGTGAAAATGTCGCAAAGCTAGTTTATGACATTATTGCATATAGGGGTGTCCAGCATATGTGCTGAAGAACAAGACTGGGAAGTTGGAACCACGTTCAAAAGTTTTCCTATCTGTCGGTTAGCCTAGATAGACTATGGGCGGACTCTTTTATAGTCCTGAAGAAAACAAAGTATTTGTATCGACAAATGCTATTTTTCTTGAAGAGAACTATATGAGAGATTACAAACCTCGAAGTAAAGTTGTACTTGAGAAGTTACTTCCTAGGTCGAACAGTACCCCGTCAACAAAAGTTGTTGACAATGACATAATTCAGACCACGTCTGAATGTCAAATTGATTCTCATCATAATCATCTACCACTTCGTTGTAGTGGGAGGGTTATTAGACCACCAGTCCGCTACAGAGAGATCGGAGAGGCACAAATTGCTATCTTTGATGAGAGTGTAGATGATCCATTGACATATCATGATGCAATGGAGGATTCTGATAAGGATGAATGGCTTAAAGCCATGAATCTCGAAATGGAGTCTATGTACTTCAACTCTGTCTGAGAACTTGTGGATCAACCAGATGGGATAAAACCCATAGGTTGTAAATGGATCTACAAGAGGAAAAGAGGAGTGGATAGAAAGGTTGAGACCTTTAAAGCTAGACTAGTAGCAAAGGGTTATAAGAAAGAGTGAGTTGACTATAAGGAAACTTTCTCGCCAGTAGCTATGCATAAGTCCATTCGGATTCTTCTTTCCATTGCCGCATGTTTCGACTATGAGATTTGGCAAATTGACGTCAAGACTGCGTTTCTGAATGGTAATCTTGATGAAAGTATTTACATGGTACAATCAGAGGGATTCGTGTCCCAAGGTCAAGAGCAAAAAATTTACAAGTTGCAAAGGTCCATTTATAGACTTAAGCAAGCATCTTGATCTTGGAATATAAGATTTGATACTTCGATAAAGTCTTATGGTTTTAAGTAAAATATCGATGAACCTTGTGTATATAAACAAATAATCGATAAGAAAGTGGTTTTCCTTTTCCTCTACGTTGATGATATTCTACTCATTGGGAATGATATAGGAGTATTGTCAAACGTAAAGAACTGACTCGTTAGCCAATTCCAAATGAAAGATTTGGGAGAGGCCAGTTATGTTATTGGGATCCAAATAATACAAGATCGTAAGAACAAACTGTTAGCACTGTCTCAGGCATTATGCATAGATTGAAAATGAAGAATTTGACGTGTGAAAAAGAGTGTTAGATAGTTTCACATTAATTGAAAATGGTGAATTTACATTGATTTATAAAGTGAGAGTAAACCTCAACTCATAAACTAGTTTAATGGTAGAGTTAGGCCTAAAACACTTATCTGACACTGTTATCACTTATTGCATTAGCTATTCTTGATTTTATTAGCATAAGATTTTATACTAGTTTTGAGAAGGAGATCCATACATAAAAAATTCGATTACTCTAATCAATTTTCATTTTATTTCATCAATAATTTATTATCAAGTTTTTCTCTTTGAGGACTCTGCAACATATTCCAACATTCATATCAATGCAGAGCAAATTTGTTTTGTATGCAATTATATGGAAGCTATATTATTTAACCTCAAGACATAGTAGTATAATCTAATACATCGTAGAACGTGCCTAGGCCGATGAAAATAGGTAGTTGAATATTGACATTAATAAACCATAGTATAACAATTAACTTACATTCACTCTGAAACGTTCAATTTTAATAACTTGTTTGCTTCTCTCTTCTCTTCTTGAGCTGCTGCCATTATCTTTGATTTATTGTTATTTGTGGTTTCTGGAGAAGAAGAATTGTAGTGAGTCAGGGGCTCTCGGCTTAACACACAGGACAAGCCAAGAGAAGAAACTGTTGCGACCATGTTGTAAACAACATTAATTGTATCTTTTACTATAAATGACACAATGGAGAAAAATAATAATAACTCATATTAGAAATTGAATGTAAATTTTATTATAAATAATTGTGTTAAAGATGAAAATAAGTATTTTTATTTATTTATTTATTTTGTTTTGCTAGAGTGTATTCATATTCGAAAAAGGTAATGATGTGTCAAGAAATATGAATTTAAAATTCCATAATAACATCGGAGATGTTGTAACTTTGATCCACTATTGAGGGAAAAACAAAAGATTTATTGAAAATTGGCACCAAAAAAATGAAGGTATGTTGGTATAATATAGGCAAGTTAAACTTCTATAACAAATATGAATCGATTGATCCACACCACTTGAAATAATAAGATGGGATGTGTAAAGAATAAAAAAAAGCTGGAGTTAAGAGAGTAGAAATTAGGGTAAGATACTAATAAATTTATTATCCAAAAAAAAAAAAAAGAAGTGTTAATCGTGCAGTTATAAGTTAATATCCATAATCAATCAATTAATAGATGCAAGAGAAAAAGAAAATAAAATTCAATAAATAAAGGGAGAATTTCAATTCAGTCCTCGCCTCAAGGCGACCGTAAGATGTATGATTTTTCAGATCCACCGCCCGAAGAGGTTGCCTGCGCCTCACGTCACCTTTTAAATTATTGATTAATGTTGCAATTATTGTGATTACTGCTCACTAGTTTTGTTTCTATTTTTTTGTTTCTTTTATGTGGATTTTGTCAACCTATGAAATTGTTATTCATTTTAGGTGTACAATGATGTCATGCAATTATATTCTGCAAATGAACAACAGCATGTAGCAAACAACGTCCTTTTGGTACTCCGTGTGTCTAGCAGTGCAAATGACGACATTTAGAAACCTGTTTGGCCAGTTTGAGCCTGGTAAAGTGAATGGTTTTTCTTTGGAATTACTGGGCGGTCGGTTAGTTAGGGAAGAAGATACAATGTTGTTTACAACATAGTACGTAAAGCCCAAAATACCTGACTCATTACAAATCTTCATCTCCGAAAACCACAAACAACAATAAATCAAAGATAATGGCAGCAGCTTAAGAAGAGAAGAGAGAAGCAAACAAGTTATTAAAATCGGACTTTTTAGAGTAAATGTAAGTTAGTTCTCATATTATGGTTTTGTTAATGTCAATATTCAACTAGCTATTTTCAATAAATCTTCTTCTTTACTTTCTTTTTTTCTCTCTCTTTATATAAGTATCAAAGTTACCGCATCTCCAATATTATTATGAAATTTTAAATTTATATTTATGACACATCATCACATTTTTTTTTTTTTAATATGAATACACCCTGGCTAAAAAAAAAAAAAAAATACAAATACAAATACTTGTTTTCATCTTCAATGTAATTATTTATAATAAAAGTTATTATCACTTTTCCCTTTGACATTTGAGTAATCGTCATTTTCCTCCTTGATGTTTGAGAAAATATCAAAATACCTCATGCTAGTGTATTGATGTTAAAAAAGTGATGTTCTGACATTATCAACCCTTTAAAAATATAAATTTAACTTTCACTTAGATTTTAATATTATTTTAATTAATTTAATATTGATGAAAGTGAAGGTTAAATTTATGTTTTTAAATGGTTGATGATGTCAAAACACAACTTTTTTAATATTAATGTAACAACAAATAGTATTCTAATGTTTTCTTTAACATCAAGGGAGAATATAACGATTCATCAAATATCAAAGGAGAAAATTATAATAACTATTATAATAATCATAATAAAATTGAAGGGAAAAATGGATTTTAAATTAATGCGAAAACGTGAATTTTAAAAAAAAAAAATTCAAACAAAAACGTACTAGATCAATACTAATAACAACAATTCAATAACTAAATTAATTAGATCGAATTTTAAATTACATGAAAATTAAATTGATCTCTTTTGATTCATAAATTCTTCATTACTCAATCTTCTTTACTATGACTCTTTACAAAATAAACTATATGTAAGCACAATCTTAAAAAATCAAATAATGAAATCTTTTCATAAAAAATTTCTTAGAAAAAAAATAAAACAATTTTCTTGATTTTTTATGAGATGAGACAACAATATTGTGTTTTTAATCAATGAAAGTTTTTGGTTTAAGTAACCAAAAAACTCTCTCTTTAGTTACTAACATAAAGCCATCTTTTATAATTAATAAGTTAAAGTTTTTCATTTTAATAAAAAATCTAATTTCTTTTTTAAATTGAAAGATTTGGTTCCTGTCCAATACGGAATCAAATTCCTTATTGGTTTGAAACTCTTTACTTTTTAATTTAATATGAAATCTAATTCATGTTAAATTAAAACTCTTTTAATTTAATTTAATATGAAACCTAATTCCAATTAAATTGAATTATTTCTTTACTTTTAATGTAATATGGAATCTAATTATAATTAAATTATATTACTCTAAATCATAAATGATGTAATGACATCATCTAGAATTGAAAACAAAACCTCTACAGATAATTAAATAATTAATAATTAATTAAATAATTACATATATTTAAATAATCAAATTATTTAAATAATTTTATGAATATGTCTATAAAATTTAGAGCAAAATGCTCAAAACCCCTCTTAGGTAAGGTCTTAAACATCCATAATCAAATATTGGGTTTTATAACACAATAGCCCCAATTTAACAATCAAAATGTGTTAAAATTGACAGTCAACTTTGGTTTAAAGTGTAAAGACGTAAATGTCTTCCGTTTTTAAAATTAATTTTTTTTTTCTTTTAAAATTTAAAACAGTAAATCTTTGCAACAACCCATCTTCCAAACCCTTCATCTTCACCCAGAAACCTTCATCAATCTGAAGGTTATGAAGGTTTCTGCTCACCAAGAAACCTTCATCTCCCAAACATCAATCTTTAACAACCCATCTTCATCCATACATCAATCGCCACTACCTGCAAAAACCCATCCAGACATCAATCTGTAAAAACTCAAACATATCATCAATCATCTACAAAAACCCAAATATATTATCAATCATCTTCTTTAAACCCATCCAGATATCATCTTCAAACATATCCAGACATCATCTTCAAACAGATCTGGGTTCGAACCACGACGAACCCAGATCTGAGTTCGTCCAACCACGACGAACCCAGGTTGAATTCGTTCGTCGAACCCAGATCTGGGTTCGTCTGGGTTCGAGTCGTCTGATCTGGGTTTGCGACGACGCGAACCCAGACCTCTGGGTTCGATTCGAACCCAGATGTTTGGGTTCCACGAACCCAAATCAGGGAGAAAAGAAGAAAAAGAGGAGAAGAAGAAGAAGGTGGTGAAGATCAGGTAGAGACGGAGAAGAAAACGAGGAGGAGAAGAAGAAGAAGAAGGTGGTGGAGATCAGGTAGAGGCGGAGGATGTAGATAGTGACAGAGAGAGAGTTTTGGAAAAATGGTTTTAATAATTTTTGTTATTAGTAAATGACGAAATTACCTTTGGTCAACCGAAAGTTGACTAACAGATACTATTGACTCGAGAGTATTGTGTTATTAAACCCAATCTTTGACTATGGATGATTAAGGCCTTACCTGAGGGTAGTTTTGTGTATTTTGCTCCAAAATTTATATGTGACAATAATAATTAGACAATTCAATTATATTTTTCCTTTTATTTCTTTATGTGGTTATAAGTTAGTAAGGAAACCAAATAGATCTACAATTTAAGCTTCAATAATATCGAAATTATTAATTAAACTTTTTAATTAAATAATTCACTATTATTAATCTTAGAGTTACTCTTTTAAAAACTCAAGGTTGCACTCTTAAAATGGTAGATATTTTACACAATCTGAATTTTCAGTGTCCATTGATTTTATTATTTCGTATGATTCGATCCTTTATAAGTAGTTCATAATTAGAGTTATGTTATTAAAATCCGTTATATTTCTCTAATTATATGTTATTCCACTATGTGCTATTAATTCTCTAATGAACAATATTTTGATAACAACTTTTAAATTTATCTTTCCGTTTACTCATAAATAAAAAGTTAAGCATTTTCATCGTTCAAAATTCGAATCAATACTTAAGGAAATTACTTATCTATTTCTCACAAAGAGTGGATTCTATTATTGTATAAAATGTTTTCAATTACTTATTAAATCACATCACCCAAATATGAAACTTATTTACCATAAATCTATAATAGTCTCACCTATGTAAATCAAAATATATAACTCAACAAATAGGAGTTCTTAAAACATTTATGATTAAAATAAATTCATATATAATCATCTAGTCAACAAATATGAATTTCTTTGTTTAACGAATATTAACAAGAAATTCATTTTTATCGTAATACAGTTATATATAATTTCTATTATATAAGGTGCATTCATTTTCATGTTGTTACATGAACAATCTTAGATAAAATTATCGTATCACATACGAAATAAATCACAGTTATAGATTTATCAGAAATAAAGTACCAAATTTAATTTGAAACTAAATCCTCTTATATATAATACTTATATAATTAGTTTGAGATTACATAAATAATCATGAATGTTATACACTAGTCGTATGAATAAAACATTTCACAAATGCACATTAAATTAAATAAAATAAACATATTTTTATGAATATATGGTTTTAACACCATTTCCTTTTTTATTATATTCATTATCTTATTTGTTGATATTTCGTTATGAAAATGATTTTTCAATTTACCTATAAATAGACATATATTGTAACCATTGGAATATATATCAATAGAATTATTTTCTCTCTTTTCTCTTACTTTTGCTTGTTCTTTCTTATTTGATTATTATTCTATATTCATTGTTTTTAGGTCATATTTTATAACACATATTTTATTTTTATTTATTTAAATATTTACAAATTATAAGTTTTTAGGGCACATACCTTAACAAAAAAAACATGTATTAATTATCTCTCCTCATATTACTTATTGATTTTGGACTCTTTGAGGAAAAAAAAATGGATAATTTTTTTTAGATGAAATTGTTTAATGAAAATTCTATAGTTTATTTTGATAGGAAAAAGAGTGAAAAAAAAATGAAAATGAAAATTATTGACTAGGATATTTAGGAAAATTTCTCAATAGAAAAACTCATCTTAACAATTTTATTTTATTTTTTGCCATATCAGTTTTATAATTGAATTACATAATTGCATTAACGAATCTTTTTTCACCTGATTATTTATTAATCTTATGTAACAACAAATTAGATTCAAATGAAAATTTGCATTAAAAATGCTCTTCATTGTAACCTATTCTTTTTTTTATATATATAACATGAGGTTCGACCTTTAAATTAGTTGATATCTTTTCTCTTCACATATCTAATTAAAATTTAAGTTCCACAGTATATATTTATCCGTATATAGAAAGTTTTTAATATATTTCTTTCGGTATTATAAAAGTAAATTTTTCATTGATGCATAATGTTTAGTCTCCATGGTAGAGCAGCCTTCTTTGTCATGCGCGTGCGTGTCGGTAAATATACAACCGTTCTTTGCTCCTTAAAAAAATCCGACCCGAAAATTGATCCGACTGTATACAGACCCGTATCCGTATGTAGATAATCGGGGCAGTAGCACGTGCCGTACACTATTTGGATCCCCGTTCCTTGGTACAAACAGTTTTGTGGAACACAGCAACAGGTAGGTAATTGCAGTTTCAAATTCAGATTCTCAAAATTATACACGATCTCTCTCGAATCATTTATAGCTGTTGCTGGTGGTGGTGCTATTTTTGTTCAGTAAGCTTTCAAATTTGCTTCTGGTTATCTTGTGGGGTGCACTTTATCAGCCTTTTTCTTTTGTTTCGATGATGTTTGTTGAATATTGATATCTTTTCTAATGCTCTGCTCTCACAACATCTGGGTTTTCTCTTTTTCTTAAAATTGTTTCATTAATTTTTGGAAATTTTACGTTTTGGGGCCTTAAAATGGACATAGTAAAGCTTGCTTTATTAAGGGTTTTGATATAAGGGATTAAGGTTCATGAGCTTGTTTTGAATGTTTCTATGGCTGAATAATAATATGTCCAATAAGTGGATGCATTGAATGTTTTGTTATTTATTTCTGTATATGACTTGTTTAACATTTGTGTTAACTATATGGTATCTTTTGGTTTCAGGGTGTTTAGGTAGATTAAGTAAACTCTAGGACCACCCTCATTTGTTTTGACCCCAGAGGATTTCAAGTAAAGATAGTAACCATGTCGGTCACAGCGGGTGTTAGTGATACTATTATTGCTATTAGGGATAAGCTTAGAGGTAAAATCGGGCAAACGAAGGTGAAAAGATATTGGCCTGGTAAAGCCCCTGAGTGGGCAGATGATATTGATGAAGACAATGATATTAGGATGGCAAGGGCAGCTGCCCTTGAGAAAGCTTTCCCTATTCAGGAAGATTCAGACGTTGTCAAGAAGGATGATCCTAGGCTACGTCGTTTGGCTCAGAGTAGGATAGACAATCGTGATGAGGTTAGAGCTGATCATAGACGTATTCGACAAGCTGAGATTGTTTCAACTGAGGAAGAGGAAAACAAGAGGCAAGAAGGATTGGATATGGAGGAAGAGGATGAGGATGTGTTGGAGGAGAGAAGGAGAAGGATCAGAGAGAAGTTACTTCTAAGGGAGCAAGAAGAAGCAGCTACTCTCTTGCCAGAAGAAGAGGAAGATGCAATGGAGGAAGAGGAGGAAGAGGAATCTGAGTATGAGACTGACTCAGAAGAGGAACAAACTGGTATTACAATGTTGAAGCCCGTGTTTGTACCGAAGTCTGAGAGAGATACGATAGCTGAGCGCGAGCGGCTTGAGGCTGAAGAGCAGGCCCTTGAGGAATTGGAGAAGAGGAAATTGGAGGAGAGGAAGGTGGAGACAAAGCAAATATTGGTTGAGGAGGTCCGAAAGGATGAAGAAATTCTAAAGAATATGGAATTAGAGGCTAATATTGCTGACGTGGATACTGATGATGAAATTAATGAGGCTGAGGAGTATGAGGCTTGGAAGGCGAGAGAGATTGCTAGGATAAAGAGGGATCGAGAGGTCAGAGAGGCAATGTTGAAGGAGAAGGAAGAGATTGAGAAGGTGAGAAACATGACAGAGGAAGAGAGAAGGGAGTGGGAGAGGAGGAACGCAAAACCTGCTCCACCACCGAAGCAGAAGTGGAGGTTCATGCAGAAGTATTACCACAAGGGTGCTTTCTTCCAATCAGATGCCAATGACCTTTCTGCGACTGTGGGATCAGATGAGATATTCCACCGTGATTTCTCTGCCCCAACAGGAGAAGATAGAATGGACAAGACCATATTGCCCAAGGTCATGCAGGTCAAGCACTTTGGTCGCAGCGGGAGGACCAAATGGACCCATCTTGTCAATGAGGATACAACTGATTGGAACAACCCGTAAGTTTGAATCCTCTAGTCTCCACTTCTTTTGTTTTTGGGGATTTGGATGATAAAATGTTAGTTGTAATTATGATACTAAGTTTAAGAGCAACTTAGACAGTTATCAATTTCATAGCATACCCTAACGAGTAGAAAAAGCAAGAGAGAAATATACCGATCTTTAAAGAAATAAGCAAGAGAGAAATACTAATCAAATCCTAGAAGTTGATTCTATCCCGTAAGCAATTAATGTCTTCCTCTTGTTTGTATACAAAGATTCTACCATTTCTCCTTTGCATGGAACAGATATCATACCTCAAACCAACTTAGGCATTTAAATTTGTTTTTCTTGTTAAATACTGATTTTTTTCTTACTGTATTAGAAAATTAAAATTCAATCTGCGGCAGAAAGAGGTTATGTTCTAGATATTTTAGATAGTCAGGGATATTGCAAATATTGTTGATACTTTTACAGTTGGAAAACTTGCATAGCTGATAACTTAAATAATTCTAATTGCTAGGTATTATTTTTCATGGGATAGTGTTTTCGATCTAGCATGACATAATATAATGCTTTTTCTTTAATTTCAATCATACCCACGTCTGGAACTTTTTTTGAAGCAAGTGTTACAGCAATGATGAATTTGCTTGCTGCATCATTGTTTTCCTTGGAAGTTTTCTGTTTGACCTTTTGTACAAAAGCCACTGTCCGTACTATTGAGACGTTGATCGATGACATGATCTCTAGAAATTTTAGGTAATAAATCCTTGTTGTTTTGTTACGCCAACAGATAGAAAGGTGGGAAAAAAAATGTGATGTTGTGACTTGGTTTGAGCTTTGAGTTGTGATATTTGTTTCTATAACAAATTACATTTGTGTTGTTTGTTGTGCAGGTGGACATACAACGATCCTCTTCGGGCCAAGTACAATGCAAAAATGGCAGGAATGAATGCACCTATTTCTAAACCCAAAGGAAGCAAGAAGTTGAAAGATTGGGAGTCTCGCTAATCTCCCTATACTTTAATATTAGAAATCAATTTTCATTTGCTAGTGAAATAGAGGAAATCTTTGTTGCATTGTATCTTCCTTGGAAAATATATCACCTTTCAATATGATTCTTATAACACCTATAAGAACGTGATTGGAAGGCTGCTATTAATTGGATGAATTTTTCGCATCTTCCTATATCTCTGAATGAACAGTTGATTTGCCGTGCTGGTTCTATTGAAGTTTTTCTCGTCTCATGCTCATGTTGCGATCCATAGCATTTGCATAACTTGGTAATTGTAAAAGTCAGATCAACTTCATGCGTTGGAAAAAACAGAACAACGTCGTGCATGAGAGGCAAGTAGTCTAAATCCATCGGGAATATGTCCAATCCAATTAGATCATATTACATTGCATAAATATTTAATTATATATAATTTTCATACGATAAGATATGATTTCTTGTTGTATCTCAATATGGCCATGTATATTAAATTGCGTTATATATAATTTTCGTATGAGAAGATATGATTGCAATTATATTTCAATATGACCGTGCACATCTCTTGTAATTATATCTCAACATACTGTATATATCCATCAGTAAAGTAGTTGAGCATTTGATTTTCATCCTTGTGACAAAAGTTTAGCGTCACCCTTATCTATTTAATCATAGAGTTTGAGGGGGTCCTTACCCTAAAGTGATAATAATTATGTTCTTAGCCATACTTGTAGCAGTTATTCTAGCTAGGTCCCGTGGACTTCTAAGTTCTAACTCAGTTGTTTTTAATTTTAAATGTTATATATATATATATATATGGTCAATGTCAATTGTGAGTGACCGGGCTACAATCAATATAATCATAGAATGTCACCATGGTTTCGTAATCCCTACAGAATATATGTGTGAATTTGAAACCAAAGATGGTAAAGTAAAAAGATTTATCGGAGCCCTAATCAAACCGTTTTGCAACAAATTTCCCTGTATAGTTGACCATCACAAAATCCAATGATTTCTAGGGAAGTGCAAGAGATAATTGGTGCGTTTACTTCACTTAGAGGAATTGAAATGGGAATCGAATGACTTGAAATCGGAATGAAGTATCGGAATCAGAATAAGTTGTTTACTTCAACTGCAGAAATTGGAATCGGAATCTGAATCAACAGTATTCTCATTGAGATGTTTACTTTGCTTTGGAATCGTAATGGATTAATTATAAATTACAAAAATAACTTTAATTAAATGGATTAATTATAATAGTGTGTAGTTTTTTATTATAATATACAGTTTTTTTAATATCAAATAAAAAATTATACATTACAATTAAAAAAAAAAAACTGTATATTATTTTAATGGTTCATTATGATAATTAAGTAATTGGTGATGAAAAACAAATGGTGTACATTTTTTTATTATAATATGCAGTTTTTTTTATATCAAATAAAAAATTGTACATTACAATAAAAAAAAAAAACTACATATTATTTTAATAGTCCATTATGATAATTAAGAAATTGATGATGAAAAATAAATGGTGTACAATTTTTTATTATAATATGCAGTTTTTTTTAATATAAAATAAAATTGGTTTTTTTTAAAATTTTTTAAACAATGGTATAAGGGACTTTTTGTCTTGGCAAAGGGAATGAGAATGAGATTTTCAAGTAGGTTGGGGGGAAAGAGATTCTCATTTCACAACCCCAAATTGACGCGGGACCCACATTTTCATTCCTATTACGGAATGAATTTTAAGTAAGTAAACACTATCAATCAATTCAATTTTTTATTTCTATTCTTGTCCATGAAGTAAACACATCAAATATCTTAGTAGGGGGTGTAAGGGAAACCAATGTATTCATGCACGTAACATCCAACGGCGGAGGCAGTGCCCAAAAAATAGAGTTGGCGCCAAATTGGGATGTGTATGTGTATGTAGATGTGTGGCTGAAGTTGATTTATTGGTGTCATGGAAAATATGCACTTTTTTTTTTGGAGCCCACAAATACACATCGGTTCCCCAGTCAGACTGCAATGAGACTTTTGACTTTTAGAATGTTGGAAAAGTCATGTCCTCTCACGACGTTCATGTTACGCGAAAGGATTCTGTTGATTTACCGATTTGAATAAGATTTAAATCAATTTTTTTTTTTTTTTATAATAAATCTTTAAATTAATTATAAGAAAGATTATTGAAAAATCTTAACCAATTAAAAATTTTTATTGATTAATCTTATCCAAATATATAAGGTAATCAAATCTTTGCAATTATGAAAAACATTTACAATGTCTCCTGTTCAAATTAATAAAAATGAAATTTAAAAATAGTGAAAATTATCACACATACCCAATAAAAAAGGATCAATTTTGTTTTTATCCATTATTTTTTAAAAATTATTTTTAATCTCTCAAATAAATTAATTTCGTCATGTACCCAAATTATCCATAATACCCTTTCATATTTTTATCCATAAACCCTCAGTTGTTATAATTTTATAAAAAATCGAAACGTAAAATTACGAAATAGCTCAATCTATATATTCATGTCCAAAAATTGATCTAAAGCATTTTGCATAACCAAGTAAAAGAAAAATCGACCCGTTCTATGATACTCGAACCTGATCGTGAACTGACAAGGCACATCCATTTTTTTTCGATCATTCTTTCAACGTTTCCAACCTTTCCAGAGAGTCTCCGACCACCAATGAGCTTCCACATCTTGCGAAGGTACGGTTTCCATTTGAAAGGTTGTATTTTTTTTTTTATTTGTGATTTTGAGATGTTTGTTTTGTTATGGATGTTGGGTTATGATTATTAGGTTCAGAATAGATTGGATTTGATTTTATTTGGTAGGATTTGGGTTGAAAATGACTGATTTCGATGATAGTAGCGTCATCGACATCGATTCGGTTTTTCACTTCAATTTTTTAGTTCGGTTTTTCATAATTGTTTTCCTTAAAAGTGAAAAACCGAAGTGAAAAATCGAATTGAATAACCAAACTAAAAAACTGAAGTGAAACCGGTTTTTCAAATACAGTAAAAAATCGATTCGGTTTTCAATATTTTAGTACTGATATTTTTTGCTATTTTGTTTTTTTACAGATAGATTTCAGATATAAATATAGTTTGTAAAAATTTGACAAGGAAATGAGCGGGAATACACACATTGGTCAAAGGTTGCTTAGTAAAATAATTGTTGTTCTAGAAGAAATTTATACGATAAGTTTATAGAAGAGTACTCGTTTGGACATATTTTGAAGATTACCAACAATACGAATACTATCTCCGTGATATTATAGGTTATTGATAGAGAGGTGGAAATGGGTGAACGCCTGATGAAATGTGGTTTAAAATCAGAGAGAGAACATATAGGTTTAGGAAATAGGAGTTTTTATTGGTTACAAGACTTCCTTTTGAAGGCATCGACTGTAGAATCTTAAATACATTGTAAGATGACTAGAGCAGACTCCTATGACGATTATTTAATGGAGTGTTGCCGGATATAACCGGATTAACCACGTTTCTTAAGGCAAGAAGTCATATAAGCCGCTAAGAACGTGCTGGTGATGATGTAATAAATGATGAAGATATTTTGAAATTAGCGAATGTAGGGATTGATTTTCATCTCTTCATTGGGTAAGATGACAGGGCGAAGGTTGCCTAATTTATGTGGGTTGTAATTGAGAATACAGAGATGTGAAACTCGTTCCCCTTAAAGTACATTATACTATAGTATCCTGTTACATTGCCTCTGCAAGGCAATGAATGAAGAGTGGATCAGAAACCCACCATGTAACATTAATATTTATAGTTATGTCCTGGCTTTCAGGTATAACTAATGCCTATAATATTTATTGTTTCCTCTTATTACGGTTAATATATATGGTTATTTATTAACTATATGTTTGTTTTTTGTTTGATCATTTTTGTATTATAATGATGGTTACTAGAATTATTCCCTGTGTTAAGAGAGAATATGTCAAAAAGTAACTGGTATTTACAAAATGATTTGTCAAGATGTAAGAGATGGTTACTTAAGATGACACAAAAAAAAAAAAAAAAATTGAAAAGCTTTGATGATTTTCCCCCTCCCCCCGGTAAGTGGCAAATATAACCTAAATTGATCTCAATTATTTGTTTATTTTAAGTATATGACTATAGTATAATTATATATATACTACAGATAGTTGATATTGCGCAAACTCTTGAGCCTACTGACTTCAAAAGAGACACGGATTATTGGAAATCTTTCAATTCGAATCATTTGGTTACAAAAAAGGTACATAAAGTTGGCGGTGGATGGATTGAGGGTGATGATGTTGATGATGATGACGACGATGATGACGATGATAGTGTACGGAGTCATGATGATTATCAGGTGGAGGGTGGAAGGGATGATGTCATAGTAGAGGGTGATGATGAGGTGGAGGGTGACGATAAGTTGAATAAAGACATCCAAAGCGTGCAATCCAAATCAGAGGATACATTTTCAGAGTTTCAGACAAAAAAGTTGTACGATGTACGAAACATACATCTTGAGGTATAAATCTTCTATTTATATAATTATTTAGTGAATATCCATTGTAGTAAATGCAAAAGATGTGGACATGTTATATAGTAATACGGAGTGGGATAGAGAGACAGAGTCTCTAAATATGATAGACGAAGTGTAATTTAAATATACATGTTATATTTCCTTAGATACTCAAAAAACAGGAAAGACTCTGTCAAAAGTTTTTACAATTGCGTGCACTGTGTAAAATGATATATATGATTCTATTCTACTGGTGAATCGGTTGTTTGAGTATATAGTGGATTTACAGAAGGTAACTCATAAAAAGTTAAGTATGATGGATAAGAGGTAGAAGACAACCTTGAAGATAGTAAGGGAGATAGATAGGAGACTGAGACAGGTGGAAGGGCATTTAAAAATTCTTAGGTCTCCGGCTGGTGGCCATAATCTAGATGAAATGATGACGACGACGATGATGATGATGATGATGGTGGGAGCTTTATCTGAGATGAGCACATATATTGCTCGTCACTAGCACCACCAGCACATCAGGACAAGGAGGTCCATCGGTCACCTCTCCATGAGGACGAGGTAGTTCATCAGTCACCTATTGATGCGGGCCAGTCAGCCATCCATCAGGAGAATCAAGAGGTCCTTCAGTCACAGGGTGTTCACCAATCACCCCATCAGTAGGAAGAGTAGGAGATTTAGTTTGACTCTCAAAAGGACTTAGAAGGTCTATCAGATGCAAAGGCTGAGTGTGGGTATGATCAGGTAGACATAGTATATCTAGTGTGTTGCAGTTTTACATGTAATTGTTAAAGTGTAACTGATGTTTTTTATTTGGTTATAGTTGCAAAATGAGGGCATTTAGGAATAGGGCAAATGAAAGACCAAGCCAATGGCACCTCTATGGACGACATACAAGGATCCTGAACCAACGAAAAAGAAAATGAAAGTGGCCCAACAACAGGTCGAGGAGGTGGCAGAGTCTGTAGATCCCGTAAAAGCTGTCTATAATAAATATAAAGTTTTAACATCTTTGGACCTCAGATATTGAAAAAAAAAACATAATTGTCCTTAAATTCTAGTTATTAATGTAAAAAAATTTACAATAATGTTTAATTTTTCTTTTTTGAATTTTAGGCGTGTGATTGATCGTTGTGGGTGGTGCGTGATACTTACCACATTGGTCTCCCTCGAGAACGAAAACCTATGGTTGACTAATGAGCACATCGAATCGTATTTGATATGCCTATAAAAAAAGTGGTGAAATGAGGCTGAGGATAGTAGATACGCCGTCCATGACAATTCCTTATTTGTATGTGTTTACATTTCAGTCAGTTATACATTTATAATTTCATGTCATGTGTCCTCGAAGTTAATGACAGAACCCGACCCGAATTCCTACTAATGAATCTAGCGATCTTGATGGGCACCCCATGAGACCCAGCTGAATCCCAACTAATAAGGCTCAAAAGGATATCGTAGAACGAACCCGAAATCTTTAATAATTTTCTATTACATGTACTCTAAAATACTATCATAAATAATAAATATCAAGGTCTAAAACATAAATGTATTCATGCAAGTGTCACAATATTTGTTCATAAGTCTAAATATATGCAAATTACATTATCCGAATCTGAATTACAAACTTAATACAAGAATGCTAAACTGCATCATCGATCGGAACCCATCTATTCCGCATGCGACACTCTGGTACCTGAGTCTCCTACACCTGCACCTGAAGAGGTTTTTGGAATAAAAGCATGATGAGCTATAAAGCCCAATGAGTGTATAGATATTTGTTTATAAATTATTTCTCAAGGAAACATTTTTTTTAAATCATTTTATTTCCAAATGTTTGTTAAAAAAGATTTATTCTTTCAAGAAAATAATTTCTTTTGAAAATCTGTTTGTAATGATATAAAAGTTCTAATGGCCTACCCAAGAAAGCTAAAACCACAAAGGCGGTCAGACTAACTTCGCTCGATGTGGGGGGTCACATGACGCAAAGGCTAGCATCACTCACCATGACAAAGCTACTAAGACATCCTGTATACATGTGTAGCGGAACTATCATCGCTTACCGTGCATCGAGAAATACCCACAAGTGTATAGGACGACAGACTTGACAGACTCAATCCCTCCAATGTTAGCTAGACTAACCCTCCCAATATATGTCATACACTGTGGGGTATACCGGCTATGTCTAGAGCTAAAAGGTCACGCTATAAAGACTTGGGTCGTCCACTAGGTTGAAAACATTTTTAATTTTTCTGTTATTGAAAAATCGTTTCTTAACCATATTATAAAATAAATAATGTAAAATACATACTATACCAAAATAAGTTATTATTTCCGTTTGTGTTAAAGTGTGAATTATTGATGAGCTTAATTAAACAATAATTAAATAAATACAAATGAATAGAGATATAAAAGTTAATAAATAAAATAAATTAAAAGTATGGAGAATAATTTCACACTCACTACGTGCTTCCCAAATTACATTATTTCTACTTTCAGCTATCTCCTCATCTAGCCTACTACTCCACCTACATTTAGTCACAAAAGAAACTTTAAATTTTAGCTCGCAGGTCGTTTAAAAAACAACTCTTAATATCTCATCTTCACCTGAGCTCGCAAGTCCCTCAGCTCTAATATTTAGCTCTAGCTGCGAGCTCTAACTTTTTGATAGCTCACCATGCAAGCTTCTCAACTTCACTTAACTTACCCTCAGTTTGCCCTATGCGAGCTCCCTCGCTCAGCTCAACTTAAACAAACTCATTCTTTATAGAGCTCAGCTTGGGTCGAGGGTAATTCCCCTTTTCGCGAGCCAACTCTACTCACTCATCTTCAGTGAGCTGATATTCTTTTGCTTAGCTCACACACAGTAGCTTCTCACTCTAGTAGCTTGTTCTAACGAGCTTCTACCTTAGTCTAATTTGGACAGGAAGCAAGATAACCTAAAACTTTACTCAGCTTACTACTTGCGAGCTCGCGCTGTAGACCAGGTTGATCAGCGCTGAAGGGGCTATGGATTTTTACCCAGCTCGCATCTTATAAGCTTCCACCCCAGCTCGCCCACACAAACATAAACACCACTTTTACCTCAAAATTCCTCCAACATAAATTCAGTTACACAACACCAACATTTATACATCTCTACCTCAAGCACAACAGACACTTAATCCACAACTCATCACCAACTCTCACTCCATTCAGATCGTGACCTCACAAGTCTCATGATCCAACTAAATCATTCTACCTCAAAAATCAACATAAATTTAACTTGTCCCTAGCTACATCCCTTACCAGCTTTCTTCAGCCTTTAGTTTTAATCTCCAACTTGCTTGTCGCTTCACTTACTCACCAGCCCGAGAGCAGCTCCAATATCTAGATCTACGCGCAGGGGTTTATCAATAACAAATACAGTCCATGAACTGCTCAATAGATTTCCTATAATAAACTCATGAAACCTTACTCTTACCAGCTCTATCATTCTCCTTTCTTCAGCTCAATCCCCTCTTTAGAACGGTAGAGATTTGGCCTTGGCTAGCAACGGTAGCAGACTCCTCATTCTTTTGCCGAGCTCGCTCCTTCACTCTCTCTCTTTCTCTATCTTCCTCTCTTCTCTTTCTCTCTCTTCCTTTCTTCTCTTCACTCGGTCTTTCTCTCCTCTACCGACACACTACTCACACTTATCTATAGGCATGGGTCAAGCTCGTCCTTCACCCTTAAACTTTCTTAAAATTATAGCTTTACCAAGCGTCTAAAGAATTCACTCAAATTATCTATAAATTTTATCTTAAGTCCCTCAATTTCTTTTAATTTTAATTTATTCCAATTATTTTCAAAATTTTCAAACACTAAATTTTTCACTTCAAAATACTTAATAAAAATCCTTTTTATTATTTCACCAAGGATACATTCGTACATTCCATCTTCTCATACACATGTACAGTAATATCCTTAGGAGAGAGTATTACAGTTAAATAACATGTTTAATTTTTATCATGCAGGCTTTTATGATAATAAATTATAATCAGCAATACGTTAACAAATGTATAAAATTTAATCCGGCTACAGTTGCTATACCCTCAGGATGGCTTGCATTCAGTTGTGGGCAGATAGACGTATCAATCTCGTGGTAGAGTGTTGACAATGTAAGTGTTGTTTGAAGATTAATATTTGTTATTTGATCATCCGAACTAGTCTTATAGCACTGACATCTTCAAACTACAAGTGCTACTGCCGTGTAGTCTGAATCAAAATCACTAGGTCCTCTATCAGGT
Organism: Dimocarpus longan; assembly: GCA_022984855.1. NCBI lineage: Eukaryota > Viridiplantae > Streptophyta > Magnoliopsida > Sapindales > Sapindaceae > Dimocarpus > Dimocarpus longan. Next base: position 10,279,644 of record CM041021.1, read on the forward strand.
GTGCCTCAGAGAGCAGAAAATATTAATATATGATTCCCTGATAATTGTTGATGTAGCCAAACGGCTCCAGCCACTTGAGTAGCTGGTGTGTTTCATGCTCGTCCTATTGTGGTTGATAGAATTTTATGAGAAGACATAGATAGATATGTCAATCGTGGATGAGCAGTGGAAAGTTGAGCATCTTGATAGATCAGTTATGCCTTAGCAACCCGATTGGTGTATAAATTTATAAATGAATTAATATATATAGTTATAGTCTATATGTTATGATATTTAATTGATTTATTAATGAGTTACTGAGTTGTGGCTATGTACAAACGCGATCTTTTGCAGTCCAAAGAGAGTACATGGAAATCAAGAAAACCCAATAAAGCTGCAGATGTCATTGCTTTAAAGGCAGAGATTACACGTGATATATATATGTTTTTGTTGTAGATAATTTAACGATCAGAATAATCGGGCCTAGAAAGATCTACAATGCAGGCCCAATGGCCCAAAGGTCCAATGATCCGCCATCTTTCCAGTCCATCTCCTTGATAAGGGGCACATTTGTGATCGCTCAACATGACCGCTAATCGCTATCGCTCAGCCTGTCCATTGATTCTGACTGCAGGTGCCAATTCTGAGCGCTGGTTGTGACCGCTGACTCCATCCACCGTTCTGGCCGTTAGCTTTATCCGTCGGTCTATCCATCAGTTCTGTTCGTTCAGTCTGATCGTTGGTCCTGATCGTTGACCGTTGGCTCTCATCGCTCAGACTGATTGCTGACTGCTGGCCATGTCTGCTAAGCCTATTAGCCAGTTTATCCGCCATGATTGACCGTCTGTCTGTTCATCGATTCTGTCCGTTTGAGATATTTGCCAAGAGGAGCCGTCCGTCAAACATGTTCATAAGTCCTCGTCCAAGATGATCCGCTTAGACTGATCGCTAATCTCTGAGCGTGACCGTATACCGGCTCATTCACTCGCGATATTGCCTGCCTCATTATTGTGACTAGCTGCGGAGGTGTTAACTCGTAATCCATTTTCTCTATAAATAGGGGAGGATTTTCATTGTAAAAAGGAATCCCGAATTCTGAGTGTCGTTACTCTGTCAAAATAGTGAGAGAGTGAGCAATGGACATAGGCATCTTTTTAGGCTAAACCACTCTAAAATCCTTTGTGTTTCTTCTCCTCGCCTCTAACCTCTTCTTCTTATCCTATTCGCTTCGCATGCATCCTATTGACCATTCGAAACTGCAGCTTGGGCCTGAAAACAACCACGTTGACTAAGGAAACATTTTTCCGACGTTAACATTTTTGGCGCTAGAAGCTTGTGAACTGGGTCCTATTGTCCATCACAAGCTGTTGGGGGATGCCAAACCTACAGATTATATTATCCTACACGAACTTTTTAATCTTTGTCGTGGAGATCTCAGCTAGTTCTTTCGCCTCTGCCCATTTTATGAAGTAATCGACTGCCACAACGACGTACTTACACCTTGCTCGACCCACTGGAAAAGGTCCGATCAGATCCATGCCTCAGATGGCGAAGGGCCATGGACTGATCATTTGTCGGAGATAGGTTGGAGGTGCTTGGGGGATCTTGGAGAATCTCTGGCACTTATCACATTTCCTCACCAGGTCAATGGCATCTTTCTTCATGGTCGGCCAATAGAATCCCTGTCTGAATGCCTTTTGAGCCAGGGAGAGTCCCCCGGCATGATTACCGTAATACCCTTCATGAATGTCCCTCATCAACGCGGTGCACTTCGGCTCGTCAATACATCTGAGCAAGGGGACGGAGAGGCCCCTTTTTATAAAGAACATCGCCATAGATACAGTACCTTGCTGCCCTTATGCGCAGACGGCATGCCTCCATCTTATCTTCTGGCAACCTTCCTTCCTGCAGGTAATTGACCAGCTGGCTTATCCATGAATCTGCCGCCACGGTCAAGATCATCACTTCCACGCCGGATTCGATACTGGGCTTAGGCAAAAACTCCACAGGTACATTTTCGGTGCAATTTGTGCCCTTAGTGGTCGCCAGGCAAGCCAACGCATTTGCATGGGAGTTCTGAGCGCGCGGGATCTAATTCAATTCGAATGTCTCAAAAGCCCCCAGCAACTCCTAGACTTTCCACAAATAGGCTGGCATTTTCGATCTCCTGGCTTGGTATTCACCTTTTATTTGATAGACCACCAGCTGCGAATCGCTGAATATTCTAAGTCGTTTAACCTACATCTTTCTAGCTAGGCGGAGCCTTGCTAACAGTGCTTCATACTCCGCCTCATTGTTAGTCGCTTTGAAACCAAACTTAAGGGCACAGAGAAACTTACTCCCATCTGGATTGATTAACAAAATTTCGACCCCCGCGCTTATTTCACAGGAGGATCCATCCACAAAAAGCTCCCAGTACGGACCCTCAGAGGTTTCAGCCTGGTCGTCCACGGGTCCGGTAAACTCGGCGATGAAATCTGCCAGCGCTTGTCCCTTGATCTCTGGTCTTGGCTTGAATTCAATATCATACTGGCAATTTTGATGGCCCATTTGATGAGCCGGCCAGAGGTATCTAGTTTCTGAAGGATTTACTTTAGCGGATACCTCTTCAGAACTTCAATCCTGTGCGCCTGGAAGTAAGAACGTAGTTTTCTGGATGCCATCACCAGACAGTAGGCGAGCAGCTCCATTGGGGTGTACCTGGTTTCAACTTCCACCAGCTTCTTACTGACATAATAAACCGGAACCTGTGCTCCATTTCCTTCTTGCCTTGTCAAGGCTGCGCTCAGAACGTGCTGGGATACCCCCAGGTAGACTATCAGAGTTTCTCTTTCTTTTGGCTTGGTCAGCAATGGGGCACGCCCCATATACTCTTTCAGTTGTAGGAACGCAGCTTCACAGTCATCTGTCCACTTGAAATTTTTGGCCTTCTTTAACACCTCGAAGAATGGAACGCACTTGTCAGAGGCTTTAGACACGAATCTGCTTAAGGCTGCTATCTGGCCGTTCAGACTCTGAATCTCCTTTACGCTGGTCGACGATCTCAGGTCCAGCACAGCTTGGATTTTCTCTGGATTGGCTTCTATTCCCCTGTTATTCACAATGAAACCCAAAAATTTGGTTGAGGAGACCCCAAAGGCGCATTTGAGAGGGTTTAATTTCATCTGATATCTCCTCAGGATCTGAAACATTCTTTTAAGATCACGGACATGGTCGGCGGCTTGTTCAGATTTGACGAGCATGTTGTCCATATACACCTCCATGGTTTTCTCAATCAGCTCTTCAAACATTCTATTCACCAGCCTCTGATAGGTGACCCCTGCATTTTTTAGACCAAAGGGCATTACCTTGTAGCAGTATAGTCCTCGGTCAGTAGTGAACGACGTGCATTCTTCGTCTTCAAGGTTCATTGGAATTTGGTTGTAGCCCAAGCAGGCGTCCATGAAGCTAAGGAGTTCATGCCTTGCTGTCGCATCCACTAGCTGGTCGATTCTGGGCAGGGGGAAGCTATCTTTCCGACAAACCTTGTTCAGATCCGTGAAGTCTATGCATGTCCTTCATTTTCCAATTTTCTTTTTCACCAGTACGGGGTTAGCTACCCAGGCTAGGTATTGGACCTCTCTGATGAACTTGTTAGTCAGGAGCTTGTCTGCTTCGTCTTTTAGAGCTTCGCTGCATTCTCGGTTCATTTGCCTCTTTTTTTGGCAGACTGGCCGATGGTGGGGATCGACATTCAGCTTATAGGTTATCACATTTAGGTCAATCCCCACCATCTCCCCGTGGTTCCAGGCAAACACATCTGTATTTTTCTTGAGGCAGCTAATTAATTAGGACTTTACCTCCGGGGCCAAGCTTCTGCTCAGCTGGAGACATCTTGTTGTATCTGCTTCACTGACCTGGACGTCCTCAAGCTTCTCCCCTAGACAGATATTCTGACACGTATCGAATTCCCTGGGGTCCAAGTCGTGGCTGATTTCTGATGAAGTGATCGTCTGTAACTCACGTTCTGGGATCACGTCTGCTTTCTTCCCTTGAACTCCCTTTTTTATTGCGTCCACATAGCAACGACGAGCCAGAGATTGCTTGCCCCGCACATATCCTACTCCATTGGGAGTTGGGAACTTCACTATAAGGGCCTTGGTGGAGACGATCATGTCAAGGTCATTAAGCAGATCCTGAAGGCTAAGCTTAAGGCTAGAAAAGGAGCATGGGTTGATGAGTTACAGAAGGTGTTATGGGCCTACCGTACTACTACCCGTAGTACCACAGGAGAGACTCATTTCTCAATGGTCTATGGGTCCGAGGCCATGATTCCTGCAGAATTTGAAGTCTTCAGTCACCGAAGGGCAAGCTTCAACCTTGACGGCAACGACCAGCTCTTGGCCGCCAACTCGGATTTGCTTGAAGAGTCGAGGGAAGCCGCTTATCTCAAAGCTGTCGTCTACCAACAGAGGATGCTAAGGCACTATAACAAGAAAGTCCGGGTACGCCAATTCAAACCAGGTGATCTTGTACTCCGAAAAGTCCTTCCTGGTGCCAGTAAAGCCAGTGAAGGAGTATTGGGACCAAACTGGGAAGGGCCATACATGATCCACGAAAATTTGAAGAACGGAGCCTACCACCAAGTAGACATGAGCGAGGCAATGCTCCCAAGGGCATGGAACACTGTTCATCTAAGGCCATATTACAGCTGAATTTTGTATTTTTATTGTTGTCATTCTGTTACATGTGTAAAGCAGACGATGTACAAACATAATGAAAAGTTACTTATCAATTATCATGAAATATCACTAACACAAAATGCCCATGTGTGTTCTTATGTGTGAGGTACTCAACTATAAAAGATAAAGCGCCAGCTTAAAGCTCCAACTTTCGATTGCCCTACAAGGTAAGAGGGGCTAAAACGGCCACGAGCCTACGCACCTAATCGCCGCTCGTTAACTGGCCTCCCCTTCCACACTTTCGCGAGTGACCAAGAATAAAAGGCTCAATCGACGTGACATTCAGCCTAAATTACACTGTAAATGCTCAGGTTTCGGCCTTGTGAGCACAGCCGAGAGCTGGAGAGGTTCACTAAATTATGCTGTAAATGCTCAGGTTTTGGCCTTGTGAGCGCAACGGAGGTCCTAACCTCCACAACTCTTGCTGTAGATGCTCAGGTTTAACCTTGTGAGCGCAGCTAAAGAGGTTCACTAAATTATGCTGTAAATGCTCAGGTTTCAGCCTTGTGAGCACAACCGAGGTCCTAACCTCCACAATTCTCGCTGTAGATGCTCAGGTTTAACCTTGTAAGCACAACTGGAAAGGTTCACTTCATTACGCTGTAAACGCTCAGGTTCTGACCTTATGAATGCAGCTTAAAAAATCCAACATGTTGTATAGCTCAGGTTTTGATCTTGTGAGCACAGTCCGCAGTAAATGCTCAGGTTTGACCTTGTGAGCGCAGTCGGCTGTATATGCTCAGGTCTCTGCCTTTCGAGCACAACCCCTTATCAATTCCAGTAGCGGTCAGAAAAACACGCGAACGGCCCCATCTGCTCTCCGTCTGGTTTCTTCTTTCCCTTAATGCACTTCTCATTATCTATAATGCGCTATATTGTGTGTATGTGTATATGGGATGTGTCGCAACCACATGATAGCACAAGACAGGTCTATTTATTCATCGGTCGGATTAATTTCTGCAAGCAAGCCAATCGGCCTATTACTCCTAATCTGGTGATATCTGTTCGACAGTGGAAATCAGGTTATCTATTTGCCCTCTGGGATTCTTTTTCTGCCCCTCAGGCTACTATTCATATTAAGGGCCGTCTGTTGGAAAATATCTGCAATCCAGAGGACTATCTTCCTTATTCTACCTCTTCAAAGGTACATGCAGGGGTGATTAGCCCCCTATTACTTTTATTTATTGTTTACCTTGCAGGATGTACTTGTTCGCAATTTATTCTGATTACATACGCATATGAGGATAAAAAGGTGGCAGAGCAAATCAACAGAAATCCCACAGAGTTGATGATAAATTAATAATTATAAAGCATTCTGGAAGTAAACGAAAATAGTAACTACAATGGTATCGATGTTCAAAGATAAGCCCTATTGGCAGCAAAGGAAAATGTTAAAGTTATTTATCCTAAGGAGCTTTTGAAGAACTAGCAGGAATGTTAAAGTTATTTATCATAAGCCCTGAGAAGATGAACCTTGTCCTCCACTCGGAGTCGATTCATGAGGGGATGAAGAGGAGCCACCCAGGGTTGATGGGGCACCGGTCTGAGCAGACGACGAGCCAGGACCCTTCTTCACAGGAACTATCTCCTTTAGGACAGATTGAGCGGCCTTTATCTGGGCATCTCTGGTAACGCGGGTCGCGTACTTCTTCACCTCCTCTACTGCTTCCTTCCCGAAGAATGAGAAATCCAGCTCAGGATGATGCTTCCACAAGGTGAATAGGAACTTGCTGCTTGTTTTATCAGTTGCATCCTTTCAAGCCTGTGTGGCCCGAACCTATGACTGGCGAAGCATCTCCTTTGCACGAGCAAGATGATCCTTCACCATGGATAAATCCTACAACACCGATTCGTTATTTTTCTCGGTGTCGTCAGCCCATCTCTTCTGAAGGATGGCCTCGCGAGTGGCCTTATCCCCATCGTCAGTGGCCTTTTTGAGCGAGGAGGCAGTGAGTTGTCGAAGCTTCTTCTTCTTCTCCAGGGACCTTTCTGCATCTTCGAGTTTCTGCTTGAGCTAATGGACAGTCTTCTTAGCAGCATCAGACTCTTCCTTGAGCTTTTTGTTTTTCGCCTCCAGATTCCTGTTCACCTCCTTAAGAGAAGTCTTCTCTCCTGTCAGGTCGGGGAAGTCCCGACGTATCTTCATCATAGCCAGCGAAGCTTGAAAAGAAAGCGTGTTAGCGGTATGCATGAGCGTGGGGTATAATTACGAAGTAAGGAATAGGACTTACAAGCACATTGCAGCGAGCGACGTAATCGACCAGTTAGTCACTGCGAATATGCTTTTGATAGACATCCGGCTTGTTGGGTCCCAGTAATGTTGGCAGTCGATCCAACAAGTCGTCAAAATATTCCCTTGCATTAGCCTCAGGGACTTGTCCTTCATCGATTCCTCCTGTCATGACCGTTTTTCCCTTGCCTTTAGACCTCAGACACTTAGCAGGGGGCTCTGTGGCCTCCTCTTCCTTTCCCTTGGCTCTTGAGGGCCTAGTCGGCTCATCCTCAGAAATTGAAACCCCCTTTCCAGTAGCGTCCCTTGGTGGAGGTATGTTCTTCACGGTCTTCCTCTCCATAGTCTTGAACTTCATTACTAGTTTTATTGCAGAGGGGTCGGTCACTGTGTCTAGGAGATCTGCCGCCTGCATTGGGGGCTCCCTCGAGCCCGTTATCTCCACCTCAGGCTCTCCTGTCTCAGTTGCTGGCGAGGAAGGGGGAGAGATCATATCAAGGCTTACCATCGTTCTAGGTCTCTTCGGAACTGGGGCAGAAGTACCTTCACCGGGTCCTGTAAAAACATATTGGACCTCCCGACCCTTTCGTTTCCCGAAGTCCGAAGCCAATCTCAGAGGTTTGATTTCAGCTCCAAGTGAGAGCCCGTATTTTCCCTGGAGGAAGTTTGATGGAAGATAATCGTTCTCGGGGTCCTTCACCTCAGAAAACCTCTTAAGTGCCCCTGTCTCCTCGTCTTAGAGATTGACCGAGCCTTTGATAAAAGCTGCAAGCAAGGAGAGAAAATGTCAGTAACAATGGAGTATGATGATGTATGTGTATGCCCTCCAGCAGCGAGCAGAAGTGTGTTCACAAAGATTGTTGTTAAAGTCGAAATTGATAAGTTTCAGCATAGACAGACATGACGCATAAAACCAACGGGATTTGTAATCCCCTACATTTGATTTGTCAACTCTTTATGGCAGGAACGCCTTGTAGGGGGAATTACGAGCGGTCACATAGTAAATGCCGTCCCGTTTTATAGCTTGAGGACTGGTGGTGGACTTAAAAAAGAAAAGGCTCTGGATTATATTCGAAGTCGGTGCAGGAAGGCTATTTTTGAGAAAGATGTAGGTCAGGGTAGTTATTTGGGCATAAGAATTCGGGGTAAGCTGGAAGGTAGCTAGTTCCAAATCATTTAGCAGGTCAATCAAGTATGAGGGGACTGGGAACTTAAATCCAGATTTCACGTGTTGGCAACTGATCGATATGAACCCGTCGGGAGGATCAGGCACATGGTGGCGATGAGCGGGGACCATGACACGACACCTAAAGGGAAAATGCTACACCTCGGCTACGGTCTTAAGCTCATCAAAGGTAATCTGGGAGTCGTGTTGGTAGAAGGTCTGATTGGCAAAAGTCTCCTTTTGCCCAGAGGAACTCGGCGCATCCCCACTGCCCTGGGCGGTTGCGCTCGAAGAGTGTCTGTCATGTTGAGAAGAACCCCCCTCAGAGCTTTCTTCACTAGACATGACTTGACGATATCGAAGTCCACGACTTGACATCTACAAAAGAAGCAGCTAGTTAGGCCGCTGATAGCCAACCAGACTCAAAGAACAAGGAAAGCCTAAGTCTACTATGCCTAAGCGTCAAGCCGTGCGCCTAGGAAGCCATAAGGGGGGAGATAAGGGCCCCATCTAGTGAAGTTTCCCCCCAAGATAAAGGAAGAAGGAAGGGAGAAGCAAGCAAAGTTACTTTACATGCATTCCAGACCCTACTGGACCAGAGGTGGTACGGAGACACTCCATCCCCTTTGGTCCAGATTCTCAGAAAAGCAAGTACCAGGCAAGAAACGAGAGACAATAATAACGAGAATAATGTGGGTAGAGAGAAGAAACCTTATCTTGAATGTGGTGGTGACCGGCAATTACGGATGAATATTGGTGAACGGAGATGAAAAATCGAAGCAGAGAAAGAAAGTAGTGAAGGAGTTTTTGATTCTTGAAAATGCCGGAAGAAGAAGAAAATGGGACGTCGTTCTCTTTTTAAAATAATTAAGCCCCAGCCGTTGGATTAAGACAGCTGTGTAACCGCCCCAAATCTGACTACGTGGCACGATTCCCGAGATTTTGTCATCATGCAGCATGTCAGTTGAAAGATATGCATTAAATGCGCACGGTGCATGGTGTGACCTGTAACTGTTGTCTGGGGAAGCTCCACGTGGCCTGGCAATAAAGTGAAATTTAAAAAGGTATTGTAACCGCTCCTATTTGTAACTGTTCCCGCCTAATTTGCTCGCTTCGAAAACTGTAGCTCCTGGTCCTCTGTAAAGCACCAAGAGCTAGGGGGCTTAATGTTATGGATAATTTAGTGATCAAAATAATCGGGCCCGGAAAGATCTACAGTGCAGGCCCAGTGGCCCAAAGGCCCAATGATCTGCCATCCTTCCAGTCCATCTCCCTGATAAATGGCCCATTTGTGATCGCTCAACATGACCGCTAATCGCTATCGCTCAGTCTGTCCGTTGATTCTGACCGCACGTGCCAATTCTGAGTGCTGGTTGTGACCGCTGACTCCATCCGCCGTTCTAGCCGTTCGCTCTATCCGTCAGTTCTGTTCGTTCAGTCTGATCGCTGACCGTTGGCTCTTATCGCTCAGACTGATCGTTGACCGCTAGCCGTGTTCATTGAGCCTATTCGCCAGTTTATCCGCCATGATTGACCGTCTGTCTGTTCGATGATTCTGTCCGTTTGAGATATCCGCCAAGAGGAGCCGTCCGTCAGACATGTTCATAAGTCCTCGTCCAAGATGATTCGAGTAGACTGATCGCTAATCTCTAAGCGTGACCGTATACCGGCTCATTCACTCGCGATATTGCCTGCCTCATTATCGTGACTAACTGCGGAGGTGTTGACTCGTAATCCGCTTTCTCAATTCTCCAAGTAGCCGGATTCATCAGAAACTCATCTGTTTGCCAGATGAACTTGGTATTTTATCTGCTGGAAGATCTATCTCCGTCATGCTCCTCAGAGTCGCGAGTCAACGGAAGTCAAGGGTGCCATGTAGGATACAGCTCCAAAACATGCCATGCACGCTATGCCAACCAGAAGCTATGATCAAGATCTCGATAGCCTATCATGACATATTCAGATCAGTCACCCAAAATCTCCCTTGGGCATACCTCAGAAGCGACGGATTCGGCCACATTAAATGTATTTTCGACCGCATTTAATACACTGTCAGCTGCAATAATTGAGATCCCGACGCATTAAATGTGGTCCATCATTGTAACTGTAGTTTACTGTATATCTTTGTCTTATTCCATTTTACTGTAGCTTCTCCCATTTCTCTATAAATAGGGGAGGATTTTCATTGTAAAAGGGAATCCCGAATTCTGAGTGTCGTTACTCTGCCAAAATAGTGAGAGAGTAAACAGTGGACGTAGGCATCTTTTTGGGCCGAACCACTCTAAAATCTCCTGTGTTTCTTCTTCTCGCCTCTGACCTCTTTTTCTCATCCTATTTGCTTCGCATGCATCCTATTGACCATCCGAAACTGCAGTTTGGGCCCAAAAACAACCTCGTTGACTAAGGAAACCTTTTTCCGACGTTAACAGTTTTCAACATCGATGTATAAAGTAAATGAATTTAAATGGATAGTACACTCTGATTGGGATGTTGCATATAAGTAAAACTGCAGATTTATGTGTTCATTATTTAAATAATTTTGTTAGTTACGATTTTAAGTATTAAATGTCAATAAAATGAGGTTCAAAATGAATAGATCAGTTTTCCATTAAAATTTAAAAACCGAAATCGGTTTTTCATTGCAGTGGAAAATCGATATGATGGAAAATTATTGAAGAAAAGTGAGGATCGATTTTTTACAATACTTGAAAAACCGAACTCGATTTTTAAATTTTGGTTTTTCAGGGATTGTAAAAAATCGATCCTTACTTTTCTTCCAATTTTACCCCTCTTTCCACTCTCTTAAGTGGTTCCGAGCTATTAAAAAGATGCAAAACCAATAGAAATGATGTTATATCTCTTAACAGATCATCATTATCCACAAACATAGTTTGATGGATCAACATGAATACATTTATGTTGAAATATTATCATGTGATTGTCCTATATTACTTCAATGTTACCATATGGAATTATTAAGTTTGTTATTTGTGCAAATTTATGTTAATTGGTTAACTTGAAGTAATTTTGGGGTCATTTGTTGGTCATAGAAAGTCACCTGGAAAGACAACATTGAAGAAAAGTGAGGATCGATTTTTTACGATGTCTGAAAAATCGAAATTGGTTTTTCAAGCATTATAAAAAATCAATCGGTGTTTTTCTTCCAATTTTACCCCTCCTTCCACCCTATTTTATGGTTCCAAGCTAATAAAAAGATGCAAAAACAATAGAAATGATGTTGTATTTCATAACAAAGCATCATTACCCACAAATATAATTGGATGGATGAACATTAATATATTTGTGTTGAAATATTATCATGTGATTGTCCTATGTTACTTTAATGTTACCATGTGGCATTATTAAGTTAGTTATCTATGCAATTTTATATTAATTAGTTAACTTGAAGTAATTTTGGGATCATTTGTTGGTCATATAAAGTCATATAGGAAGAAAATATTGAAGAAAAGTGGGATTTATTTTTTTTACAATGCCTGAAAAATCGAAATAAGTTTTTCAGGCATTGTAAAAAACTTATCGATGTTTTTCTTCTAATTTTACCCTATTTTATGGTTCCAAGCTAAAAAGATGTAGAAACAATAGAAATGATGTTGTATTGCATAACAAAGCATCATTACCTATAAACATAGTTGGATGGATCAATATTAATACGTTTGTGTTGAAATATTATCATGTGATTGTCCTATATTATTTCAATGTCAACATATGGCGTTATTAATTTAGTTATTTGTACAATTTTATGTTAATTGGTTAACTTGAAGCAATTTTGGGGTCATTTGTTGGTCATATAAAACCATCTGGAAAGAAAATATTGAAGAAAAGTAAGGATCGATTTTTTACAATGTTTGAAAAACTGAAATACCGATTGTACATAAAAACCGATCTAACTAGAAATCAAGAAAATTTATGATTGGCTTTTATAGTTGCTAAAAAACCGATATTGATTTCTTAGCTAAGCTGCAAAACCGATCCCGTATTTTCTTCCCTTTTCACCCACTTTTCAACACATTGAAGGTTCCCAGTTATCGATTGGTGGTTGAAGACGCAATTTTATATTGAAGTACTAAACTTTATTCATTAAATTTCATGTCAACTAATCTTTACTTATTTCATGTTTTTAATAACAGTGCATTATGAATAAATTTCCATTCATTCATTAGAAACTTAATAATCGATCCGATTATAATCTATATATTTAACAAAATAAAATATACATGAAACAGAAGTTCAATGTCAATGTTTAATAATTGTTTTCATTATTATCCACCTCTAGATTTGGAGTAGGAAATCGTTGAGGATATCGATGTTGGTTGTGTCCAATCTCATGACACAAGCGGCATATTCGGGACAGCAAGGTATTTTCATTAATATATGTGCTCATTCCAGCTTCCGTATCCATGGCTGCATTCATCCCTCCGTCGGTGAAAATAGGGGGGTTAGGGCAACGAAGACGGTTGTGTCCCCTTTGACCACATCTTTCACACTTTTTTCTACGACGATCTTCCCTAGCTGAAGGAATCCAAACCTCCTTCAACCTACCTAGTTGTCTTTTCCCTATAAGTGGTAGTACAACCATGCTTCTAACTTCTGCAGAAACATTTCAACTAGCTAATTTAGGGACCAGATTGATCAAACTTGCATATGTAGTTTTCAACCACTATGTGCTATAATACTGACTGCAAAGTGTATCACAACTAATGCCTTTGAGCTTGACAAATATCCAAAAATTAAGTGTGACGATATGACATGAAAAACCAAAAACAACAACGTCCAATTACCATACTTGGCCACAACACATGCATGAACACATAGCAACTGATCTAGATTTCATTACTTACACGTACATTTTTGCTCTTAAATATTGCATCTCCTTTGCTAGGATGCATGACACTGTACGTAAACGGTTTTGTAATGGGATGTGCACTATATGACACTGTACGTAAATGATTCTGTAATGGGATGTGCACTATCTTCCGTTGATAAATCTTTTGCCAACATGATACGATTGTACGCAACGGTAGTAATATAAGTTATGAGCTTCTCAATAATAACACATATATTATTAAATCACCTCTACAACACATTTCATACATATTTATGTGCAGTTGTTATTGGCAAATAACATGCTTGTATTATACATTTGTTGAGCGACTTTGTAATGTTGGTGGTCATCATTTCATATCTTCTTTTTGGACAATGTGCTAGTGACCACCTACTCACTTCAGGCTTAACCAAAGTCATGTATCTTCAGATGTAACACCCGCATTTCTTTCAATATTCCATTGCATTCCTTAGACATATAACAATATACTGTATTGTAAAATGCATTTTCCACATCCGAATACATTTTACAATGTTGCTTAAGGTTTTCTCATAGTTGGAAAAAACATAACATAAATAGGGCTTCAAGAAAAGCTGCTTTCATACCATTCGATATGCCTTTATAATGATCAGATATGATAAGCAAATCATCTGACATGCCGATTGTCTCTCGCAACTTTTTTAAAAACCAAGTCCATAAACAGTCTGATTTTTCATCAGCAAATCCATAAGCGATAAGATAAATTATCTCCGACCCATCTTTACATGTAGTAAAAAAAAAATCACCCCTTTATATTTACCTTTCAAATGAGTAGTATCAATAGTAACAACTGATCTCATGTAAGACCGAAAACCCTTAATGGAAGCTCTAAGTGCAACGAAGGAATACAAGAACCGATTGTTTTCATCTCTCTCAATTGCCATAATTATGCCGGAGTTTGATATTTTTAACATCTTAAAGCAGGATGAAAGCTGTTGATATGACTTATCCGCTTGTCTATATGCTAGTTTCTTTGCATATTGTAAAGCCTTCCAAGTTTTACTGTACAAAATCTAAACTCCATACTATTTTAGCATTTCTCCAATCAAACAATTAGGTGTATAAATATCTCTCCCCTTCTTTCCCGTATACAATTTTCTAATGAAAAAAAGACAATAGCCTTCATATTTTTCATATGTGATTCCATGGCTGTTTGACGACACGTGTGTTCTGCCTCATACTTCAACACAAACAGCATCGAACAACCCTTTCTGCATCAAATCGCTCCGTGTCCGAACATCTAACTCGATATTCAAATTTCGCTTTCAGAGTATATTCTCTAATAGCTATACTCATTTCTTCTTTACTATTAAAGAATACTCTTTTATACAACGTACCACGTTGGTAGGCGGTTGACGTAGCGTTTGAAGTACCCTCAATGTTGCCCAATTCTACATCAGGAATAATTCAGTACGGTTGTGAATGATTGTTCTGAAATTGTAAACCTGAAAATCTTACTTCTGAAAACCTTTCTTATTTAGAGACATCATCAAATCGAGTTTCCTCATCATCATTATTTCCAGTTTGCTTTTCATCACTATCCCGTATCCCATCTCCATTATCATTTATGTCCCATTCTTCATCATCAATACTATCCCGTACCCCATCTCCATTATCATTCATATAGTCATTATTAACGTCGCAAATGGATCTTTGTGTAGATGTAAATGAGTGACAGAAATATCAACCTGATTACTCCTAATACTTGAAGTAAGATAAAAATGACTTTCAACCATATGCGGATTTATAGGACTATCTATATCTACCTCGTCATATCTTCTGACGAATATTAAGTCGGTGGCAATTGGATGAATGGTACGTCTATTAATCTCAGCTCCAAAATCTTTCGCAATCTTATCGACATAAATATCATTAATATCAATATTTTTTATCGCCATCAAACCAACAATACCAAGATCGGACATGATACGTATTTTTTTAACTTGACCATTTATCATACTTTATAGTAAGTAATACATATGGTTATCCTACATTCTTCTATCAATACCAACCTCTCTATACACAACGTCCATCAATGATTAAAAAAAAAAAAACTAATATTTTTGTGGACCCCATACATGATTGACTTCTCTCTAATTAATTACATTTATTTCACTATCCGTCAAAGTTGGTGACAATCGTCTCTTGAGCCATTCCTGTAATGTTCAAATCAAATAATATTATTAATAAATTAGTTTTATTTCAATTGGGCAATATTACAAAATATAATTGTATCTAATCAAATTTAACACTACAAATCAATACCCAACATCAACAACTCAAAAATATTGGAATTATGCTAACACTGTCTAACTCGAATTATGCTAACACTGTCTAACTCAGTTTTTAAGTGGACAAAAAAACTGGAACCAATTTTTTACTCCACTAAAAACCGAGTTAAACGCATTGATTATGCACTTACAACACTCTCCACCCAAATATAATAAAATAAAATCATATCTAATCACATAAAACACTGACATTCAATATACAGCATTCAAAACCAAAAAATATCAGTCATTGAAAAAATTGTTAGTTTCAGTTTTTCATTGACTGAAAAACCATTATCGGTTTTTTAGTCATTGAAAACTCGGTACACCTCTTCAATCGTTTTTCATTGTATGAAAAATCGATAATCAGTTATGAAAAATCAATTTTGATGCAGATTTTTGTATATTCCGTCGCGGATTTTTACGAATACCATATGCATCACAACGAAAACATTCTTACAGTCTTTTAGCTTGCGATATGAACAAAACAACCCAAAAACCAACCGAAAAAACACATACATTATCTTTAACACTCAAATGGAAGAAGAAACTTGTAAACCTTCAATGGATGAAATTTGAATGGATAAAAAATCTTCAATGGATGAAGAAGTTTGAATGAATAATCTCTTACTAGCTTGTTTTTCAGCTGTAATGGTGAATCAAAGCTCAAAAATCATGAATTGAGAAGAATGGAGAAGAGGAAATATAGAGAATATTGTAAGGAAGAAGAAAACTATTTTCGTAATTTCAAAGTTGGGCATTTGAGTGATAGACACTTAAGGGTATTTTGGTAATCTTGGGTATATAATGAAAATAATTTGTTTGAGATGTCAAAAACAAATTTTATTAAAAATCTTGGTAAAAACAAAAATTTTCTTTTTATTTGAGTAAAAACTATAAATTTTCCTTAAAAATATATATAATAAAACTTGTCATGTACCATAAAATTATACAAGCATCTCAATATGCACCATCAAAAGACAGTAAGCTACACATTAAATGTGTCAACCAAATTGATTACGCCATAAACTATTTTATTAACAATTGTCTTAATATGTAATTAACAAAATAATTTAAACAAGTTGTTGACAATAATAGTCAAAAGAATAAATATAACTAATACAATCAGGCATTGAGACAGATCTATATTATAACAAATATGATATTAAAAAATAAAATATTATATCATCATTTACTCTTTAAACAGAAATACATTAATAGTTAAAGTAAACTCTACTTTATAAATCAAAATAGAGCTTGCCAATTTTTAAGAAACATATAAAAATACCATTAGCAATTAGTATATTTAAATCTCAAGTATGTGTATACTTTCTAATAATTTAATTTTATCGTATTCATATCAAACCAAACTAACTTATTACAACTAGTAACAAATTTAAATTAATAAACATATAAATTACAAATTAGTAAAATAAATTTATCAAATTTAACATTATAAAAAATATAAATAACACAAGTTTAAAAAAATAAAATATTTTTAATTGAAAAACTCAAATCAAATAATTCAAGCAAGTCAAGATACTACTATAATGGATAAAGTTACAATTTCTAATCCAATGATTAGATTTCTTTAAAGCACTAACAACTTGAAAAAAAATTGAGTATTAATGGTTGAAATAAGCTTGGAGTGGTTCTGGCGACATTTCTGCAGAGTTTTTATAAGGGTTTTTTTTTTCAATATGCTGTGAAGGAAAAACAAAGCTACTATTTATAGACCTTGGGTTCTTTTCTCCAAGTCTACACGACTTCAATCTCCACTTAGGCCTTGTTTAGTGCATGGGATTGAATTAAATTATTTTTAAGGGATTGGACTGAATTAGATTAAATTAAATAGGTTTGAATTTATTAATACTATAATGCGTGTAGTGCAATTGAGATTAGATTAAAAATAATACTATTTCTTGTTTGGTATATATGCGATTGGATAAAATAAATTATATTTTATATTTGATTTTAAAATAATTAAATTTAATATCTAAATACAAATCCAATCCCAATGTTTGACTTGGAGTTGCAGATTATCTTCAATTTTCATTTCTGGCCACCACTCTTCTTTTTCTCCATTTGACTTGCAACATCTCTTCTTCTTTTCCATCCGACTTGCAACATCTGTCCTTTTTCTCCATTTCCAATTGTTACCACCTCTTTTCCAGCAAGACTTTTGTCTCTTCTAATCAATTTGACAAAAATAAAAAAGATCTTAACAAAGAAGAGGACTCCAATGAATTGAACGGTGAACTTGTAGCAAGAGAGGAAAAGTCTATTATCGTCGTTATTGATACAGACGATGGTTGTCAAGTCAGTGTAGTGTTTCTAGTAGTGAAGGGAATTTATGGAGTTTGGACTTAGAGGAGAAGGCGATAGAGATTTGGTTAAAGTCGAGGACGAGGTTGATATTGTCATGGTCAACGGAGGAGGTGGAGGTGGTGGGGATGGTGAAGACTGAAGACAGGGGATTAGATTCTTCTTGTTCTTTTCATCTTCTAGTTTCTTTTTTGTATTTTATTTTAAATTGTCCCATCGTCAGTGGGATTAATTAAACCCATGCCTCAGCGCGAGTTTAATTACTCCTACAACTGTGGGTTTAATTAGTCCTATCTTCGTCCAAATGCCGGATTGGACTGAAATTTAACCAATTCTAGTTCAATTCGGTGCTCCAAATAGGCCATAGAGTGCACCTTTTGCGCGCATGATCAAGCACACATCCAAACTGTATTACACCTTCCATTTTTATCGGTCAAACGTAGTGCACGGAAGTTAGGATGTATTTATTTGCTGGATTGAGGAATGAAAGTTAGGAATGAAAATGATTGATGACGTTTACTTGCTCCAAAATCATTTTGTAATGATAATGAAATGATGGGCCCTACATGAATTTGTGGTTGTAAAATGGAAATCTTATTTCTCTCACCTTACTTGGAAATCTTATTCTAATTTCATTTTCCAAATTAAAAAGACTTTTATACCCCATATTAAATTGGGTTGTGGAACTTTTTTGGAAATTATTCTTTTATTATTTTTTTTTTATTTTTTGTTCTATAGATTATATGGTATATATTGTTATTAAATAAAAATGTTTATTTTTGCAATACTGTTGGGTTATATGAGAGTTTAGAAATAATCATACAATCAATAATCATAATAACTACAATGATGGAGCCTAAAATGTGTATATGATGCGAACCCCGTATATAGCGATACAATACCCACAAACAATTGAATCAACAACCCCAACAAAGTTTAATTCAAGAATAAAGAAAATAAAAAGAAAGTACCTTGACCCAATGATTAGCGAATCACGAACCAAGATAACAAAGACACCACTCCCAAGAACAAGCGAAGAATTAGGGAGATAAGTCAAGTGATAAATCAAGAATCAAACTTTGATAAATTCTCAAAGTTCTTCAAGAACAAAGAGAGAAAACTGAAATTTTATATCCAAATTGTGTAATCTTGTTTTTGAGCATTACATGGTCTTTTATAACTAAAATAAATGAAACCCTAACTTCTAAACATTGTATGGACACCCTAACCCATTAATACACCCCACTTGGGCTTAAATAACTAAGTTTGGGCTTAAAATAATTAAATATGACAGCCCAATATATAAATTAATGACCCAATATGTAATAAAACAAATTAAAGCCTAATAATATCAAAGTTTGATACTTAACTAACTAATTAAATAAACTAATTTAATTAAACCAATCCCAAACATAAATTAGACCCAAATTAATACAAACCAATTAAACCAGCCTAATATGTCTTCAAATAGCCACCCAAGCCCAAATCTTCAATATTTATGATCTTGGACTTGTTCTTGAGCTTGGATCATGTTTTGGAGCCTTGGTGTTCTCTCCATGCCGTCCAACCCTTGTTGCGCAATACTCTTGGTCCAAATCTCTTGAATCAGTCCATTTAAAGCCTCATTCATCCTTTTAGCTCTGGCTCTTGTAATAGGCCCTCCATTGATGCTTAAAGGATCATTAAACTTGCTTCCTTGGTTTCCATCATTCCTCCTCTCCTCAAAAGGATTTGTCCTCAAATCTGCACCTGCATCAAAATCAAAAGGAGAAAGATCAGAAACATTAAAGGTTGCACTAACATTATACTCACCTGGCAAGTCTATCTTGTATGCATTATCGTTGATGCGTTCAAGCACTTGGAATTGACCATCTCCACGCGGCTGTAACTTAGATTTTCGTTGCTCAGGAAACCTCTCCTTGCGCATATGCACCCAAACCCAATCTCCAGGTTCGAACACAACTTTCTTTCGCCCTTTGTTTGCTTGAGTCGCATATTGCTCGGTCCTCCTCTCAATATGTTGCCTAACTTTTGCATGTAGTTGCCTAACAAAATCAGCTTTCTTTTTCCCATCTAAGTTCGTTCTTTCCTTCATAGGCAAAGGTATCAAATCCAGTGGAGTAAGTGGATTGAACCCATATACCACTTCAAATGGCAAACAACCAGTAGTCGAATGCACGCTCCTATTGTAAGCAAACTCTACATGTGACAAACATTCTTCCCAATTCTTCAAGTTCTTTTGGATGATGGAACGTAGCAAAGTACCTAGAGTCCTGTTAACCACCTCCGTTTGTCCATCAGTTTGTGGATGGTAAGAAGTGGAAAATAACAACTTCGTTCCTAACTTTCCCCATAAAGTCCTCCAAAAATGGCTTAAGAACTTTGCATCTCGGTCTGAAACAATACTCTTTAACACTCCATGAAGTCGAACAATCTCCTTGAAGAATAAATCAGCAACGTGTGTCGCATCATCGGTCTTGTGACATGGTATGAAGTGAGCCATTTTCGAAAATCTGTCAGCCACAACAAATACCGAATCTCAACCCTTTTTGGACCTAGGTAAACCCAACACAAAATCCATAAAAATATCAATCCAAGGTTCACTAGGTATGGGTAAAGGTGTATACAAACCATGCGGTAGAGCCCTAGACTTCGACTGTCTACATGTTATGCACTTATCACAAACTCTCTCAACATCTCTCTTTATGTGTGGCCAAAAGAAATGTTCGTTTAACACATCTAAAGTTTTCCTAACACCAAAATGCCCCATTAGTCCTCCCCCATATGCTTCTCTAACTAACAATTCTCTCACAGATCCTTGAGGAATACATAGCCTATTCTCCCTAAACAAAAATCCCTCATGCCAATAGAATTTACCAAAGACAGTGTTCTCACAAGCAACATACATGGAAGAAAAATCAGGATCATTCACATACAAGTCCTTGATATGCTCAAAACCCAATAATCTTGCATTTAACATAGAAATTAATGTATACCTGCGAGATAAGGCATCAGCTACAATGTTTTCCTTTCCTTGTTTGTACTTGATCACATAAGGAAACGTTTCTATGAACTCTACCCATTTAGCATGCCTCCTACTCAACTTACTTTGTCCTTTCAAGAACTTCAAAGACTCATGATCAGTATGAATTACAAATTCCTTAGGCCATAAATAATGTTGCCAAGTTTCTAAGCCCCTAACTAAAGCATACAACTCCTTATCATAAGTAGGATAATTCAATGATGCTCCACTTAATTTCTCACTAAAATATGCTATAGGACGGCTATCTTGCAAGAGAATAGCCCTTATACCTATTCCCGATGCATCACACTCTATCTCAAATGTCTTAGAGAAATCAGGCAATGCAAGCAATGGTGTAGAACAAAATGTATCCTTAATCAAATCAAATGCATGTTGTTGCTCACTACCCCATTTGAAATCCACACTCTTTTTCACAACCTCAGTTAGTGGTGCAACGATGGTGCTAAAATTTTAACAAATCTTCTATAAAAACTAGCTAGCCCATGAAAACTACGCACCTCACTAACATTCCTAAGTATAGGCCACTCTTTAATAGCCTTAACCTTTTCTTCATCTACTTCTATCCCTTTTGACGAAACAACATAACCCAAAAACACAATCTTTTCAGTGCAAAAAGAACACTTTTTCAAATTAGCATACAATTTTTCTTTCCGTAACACATCAAGCACACAATGCAAATGCCTAACATGTTCATGTATGCTCTTGCTGTACACTAATATGTCATCAAAGTAGACCACAACAAATTTTCCAATGAAAGAGTGTAAAACATGATTCATTAGCCTCATAAAAGTATTAGGAGCATTAGTTAAACCAAAAGGCATTACTAACCACTCGTATAAACCATGTTTAGTTTTAAAAGCAGTTTTCCACTCATCTCCTCCTTTCATTCTAATTTGATGATATCCACTTTTCAAATCAATTTTAGAAAACACACAAGATCCATGCAATTCATTCAACATGTCATCTAATCTAGGTATGGGATGTCGATACTTAACTATAATTTTATTGACAGCTCTGCAATCGATGCACATACGCCAAGTCCCATCCTTCTTAGGTACAAGTAAAACCGGTATGGCACATAGACTCATGCTCTCCCTCACATAACCTTTCTTCAACAACTCCTCAACCTACCTTTAAAGCTCTTTTGTTTCCTCGGGATTGCTTCCGTAAGCTGGACGGTTTGGAATTGTTACCCCAGGTATGAAGTCAATTTGATGCTCTATTCCTCTCTTCGGTGGTAATCCATCCGAAACCTCTTCAAGGAATACATCCTTGAATTCCTGTAAAAGAGTTGTAACAATACTAGGCAAAGAAACAACAAGGTCAGAGTTAGAAAAATAAGTGTCTTTGTACAAAAGTATAAACATTTGTTGTTTGGCTAGAAAAGCAGCCCTCACATCACTCCCTTTTGCATAAACACTCATTTTCTTTTTCTCACTTGTTTTTCTCTCATTCTCTCCTTTACACTCAATCTTCCCACTTTTCTTTTGCTCATATTCTAGTGCTTGATCACTCTTTCTCTCAGCCTCACAAGTGTTTGAACTCTCGGCCTCTCTTTTTCTCTCACTTTCTTTCTTTTGCTCACTCGCTCTTATCCTCACTTGATCTTCATACACCTGTTGATATGTTAAAGGCACAAGAGTGATCGTTCGCCCATCCATGGTAAAAGAATATCTATTCTTAAACCCGTCATGAGTTACCTTCCTATATATTGCCATGGACGTCCCAGAAGCAAGTGACCCACCTGCATAGGTACAATATCACATAACACCTTATCCTTGTACCTACCAATAGCAAAGGATATTAGCACCTGTTTTGTCACCTTAACTTCTCCACAATCATTCAACCATTGTAATTTGTATGGTTTAGGATGTTTAGAAGTAGGTAAACTTAGTTTTTCTACTAATTCAGTGCTAGCAACATTGGTGCAACTACCCCCATCAATGATCATACTACAAACTCTATCTTTGATATAACATCTAGTATGGAAAATGTTTTCACGTTGCACCTCATCACCTTTCTTCACTTGCACACTCAAAGCACGCCTAGCCACTAACAATCTCCCATCTGCAGGATATGCAATCTCAACATCACTAGCTTCTTCCAACGGTGGCATCTCCTCATCTTCACTCTCACCATCGGTTTCTATGTCTCCATCCTCCCTCAAGATCATAACTCTCTTATTAGGACATTGAAAAGAGATATGACCTCTACCTAAACATCTAAAGCATTTAATGTCCCAATTTCTCTTTTGAGTTTCCTCAACCTTGCCCTTATCGTGACTATTAGCACCCTCTTTAGGCTTAGTACTCTCGGCTTTAGGCTTGAAAGGTGTTTTTTCATCTTTTTTACTCCAATTCGACTTTCACGTGGATGTAGAACCCGAATTACTACCATATCGTGACATGGTACCCCTTTGTTTGAGTTGCCTTTCCACTTTCATGGCCATATGAACCATTTCCTCTACTTTGACATAATGTTGCAACTCCACGATGTTAGCAATGTCCTTGTTCAACCCTTACAAGAATCGAGCCATAGTAGCCTCTCTATCTTCATCCACGTTGGCTCTAATCATGGCTATCTTCATCTCTTTGTAATAATCTTCAACACTCTTAGAACCCTACGTAAGACCTGCCAATCGTTGGTACAATTCTCTATAATACGAACTAGGGACAAATCGCCTCCTCATAAGTGATTTCATGTCATCCCAAGTGTTGATAGGACGCTCTCGATTTCTCCTTCTATTCAACACTAACTGATCCCACCAAACCACATCATAATCTACAAACTCAGTTGCGACTAGTTTCACCTTCTTCTCCTCAACAAAGTTATGACACTCAAAAACCAATTCCACCCATTTCTCCCACTCAAGATACACATCTAGATCCATCTTCCCTTGGAAAGAGGGTATTTTCATCTTTATGCTACTAAGATCCCTATCCTACCTATCATTCCACCTTTCTCTCTCGTTTCCAATCCCATAATTCCTATTATCCCTATTACCATTACCTCTACCTCCACGTCCACCTTGACCACCTCTAAAGCCTTCCCTATGAGCATTGAATGCATTATCTTCTAAATCTAATTCATCTCCATAAACTACCCCAAAATCATCCTCAAGCTCATTGCCACCACCACGCAATTCTGGAGTCCTCCTTTGTTGCCCTCTTTGCAAATTAGCAATGGCCTCGTCTTGTCTCTCTAATCGATCTCTAATATCTCCAAACACCACATTCATCCTCTCAAATTGTTGCTGCATTGCTTTGAGCACATTTGACTTATTGATCTTTTCTCCTCCTTCATTGTCTCTTTCATTACTCGAAGACATGTTTGAAACATGCAAAAAAATGTTAGAAAGAAAAAAATCTCACAACACTCTCTCACGTGTTTCACTATAATTCTCACGTGTTTATCACTCGTCACTCTTGATTTTACTTAACACTCGTGATGTAACTTAACACTCCCTGTCCACACTCAAAGTTTTGTCTCTAAGTTCTAAATAGAACTAATCGATTACACCAAAGTCACCCTTGAAATAATCACCTTGACTAATCTTCAACAAGAAAATGACACACGTTTATGAAAGAAAATAATGGAACATAAAAGACATTTAAGAATCAATGAAGGCACAAAAGGAATTAATTGTGGTCAAAGTGAGAAACAAATGGAAACAAAATGATTTCAAAGAAACAAACTTAGAAAAAGACTAAAGCTTACCCCCTTGATTTATGAAAGACTAGAATGGAAAGGAAAGAAATTTTATTTCTTTATGTAAGCAAGAATAAAATAGGAAAGAAATAAAATTGATTCCTTCTTATTTAGACAAGAACTTAAGGAAAGAAATAAAATTATTTCCTTACATGCAAGATACCCAATTAAGAAAGTAATAAAATTTTACTCTCTCCCAATTAAGAATTTATTTCCTTTTTTCCTTTTTTTTTTCCCTTCTGTTGTTTCTTTTTTTTTTTTTTTTTTGTTTCTT
The DNA here is from genome assembly GCA_022984855.1 of Dimocarpus longan. NCBI lineage: Eukaryota > Viridiplantae > Streptophyta > Magnoliopsida > Sapindales > Sapindaceae > Dimocarpus > Dimocarpus longan. The sequence continues at coordinate 10,304,241 of CM041021.1, forward strand.
CCTTTTTTTTTTTAATACCAAAAATCACACACAATGAAGAATATTGGTAACTTGCAACTCAAGATGAAAAAAAAAAAAACACAATAAATAATGACGTGAACAGTAAGAAAATGAACAAGAAATATGACGACACAAACACAATATTATGCGGAATAAAATTGAACAGATCTAAATTTTGTTTTTTAGCAAATCCCAAATTAATTAACCTAAAGCTCTGATACCAAATGATGCAAACCCCGTATATAGCGATACGACACCCACAAACAATTGAATCAACAACCCCAAGAAAGTTTAATTCAGGAACAAAGAAAATAAAAAGAAAGTACCTTGACCCAATGATTAGCGAATCACAAACCAAGACAACAAAGACGCCACTCCCAAGAACAAGCGAAGAATGAGGGAGATAAGTCAAGTGATAAATCAAGAATTTTCCTTGATAAATTCTCAAACTGAAATTTTATATCCAAATTGTCTAATCTCGTTTTTGAGCATTACATGACCTTTTATAGTTAACATAAATGAAACCCTAGCTTCTAAATATTATATGGACGCTCTAACCCATTAATACACCCCACATGGACTTAAATAACTAAGTTTGGGTTTAAAATAATTAAATATGACAACCCAATATATAAACTAATGACCCAACATGTAATAAAACAAATTAAAGCCCAATAATATCAAAGTTTGATACTTAACTAACTAATTAAATAAACTAATTTAATTAAACCAACCCCAAACATAAATTAGGCCCAAATTAATACAAACCAATTAAACCAGCCTAATATGTCTTCAAATAGCCACCCAAGCCCAAGTCTTCAATATTTATGATTTTGGACTTGTGCTTGAGCTTGGATCATGTTTTGGAGCCTTGGTGTTCTCTCCATGCCGTCCAACCCTTGTTGCGCAATACTTTTGGTCCAAATCTCTTGAATCAGTCCATTTAAAGCCTCCTCCATCCTTTTAGCTCTAGCTCTTGTAACAGGCCCTCCATTGATGCTTAAAGGATCATTAAACTTGCTTCCTTGGTTTCCATCAGTATATATATAAAAAACAAAAATGAACATTATATTCTTATTAGAGAAATAACATAATATTATAAAATTTTTGTTTAAAAATAACAATAAGAAAAATTATAATGTGATTTTATATATTATAAATAGTTTAGAATTCTTTAACATTAAAAAAAATAAGAAGTAAACTATAGATATACAATATACTTACAATAATATTGTTAAGAAAGTTTATTTTTATTATGGAGTATAAAATATTGTTAATCAATGGCATTTTTGTAACTTATAATTAATCAAATTTGATTTCAAAGTAAAGTAAATAACTCAATAGAAATATTATTGATCTCTATTTTCATTCCTACAATTAAAATAAATAACTTATTCTGATTCCAATATATCATTCTGATTTTAAACCATGTTAATTCTAAATCATTCCGATTTCCATTCTGATTCTTACAATTGAAGTAAACGCACCATTAATTCGTTTGATACTTCTGTTATCAAATCAATGGGCCTAGTGGGTTGGATTCCATGGCAACGAATGGTAGGTCTAAATTTCAAAACGCGTCAATATGCCTGTTGATACTAAGCTTGTCGAGTCGGGCCTTGATTTACATATTGGGCCTGCAACACTTTCTTTCCAATTAGGTTCCTCATTTTGTTGCGAATTTTATCCAATACAACTGCAACTTGTAAAACAAGCTTAATATTAACTATGCAGAGGAGAATAGTAAAAATCAAAATTTTCTTAATATTAATTAGTAAAATAATGTATGAATTATATAAAAAAAAAAAAATGATAGATTTTATCTCATACTTGAAAAAGGAAGGGTAAATTATTCAAATAACTTATACTATTAAAATTTAAAAAAGGGGTTTTTAAGTAAATATATATATGTATATATATTGAAGAAGATCTATGTCTAATTATATTCTATCTATATGCTTATAATATGTTCTTAAATCATAAAAAAAAAAAAAAAAATGTAAGGGACTAAGAAAAAATATTACCCTTTATCACATAGTACAATACAAATTACATTTTTAAACCTTGAAAAAATCTTATTTGGCAGGGGTCATGACCTTTTTGGGCCCCCGCGCCCCGCCTATAATTATGAAGGTGGTCTCTATTGTAAATCTAATCTTCGGAGAGATTTAGACTCTTTTGAGTTGAAAGAAGCTTCCTTCTTCCAAGCACGATTCTAGAGAAAACTTTCTCCAGAAGCCTTCTTTAGATGGAAGGAACATACCATTCATTCGAGATTAAAGGAGACCATACAAGCCAATTTCAACTTCATCTGAAGTGGAGGTGGCCTTTACGACTCCATTTTTTTTTTCAATATCTTGTTTATTTATTTTTTGTAGCAAGTAAGCAAATATCTTATTTATTTATATTTTTATCTTTAATCTCTAACCATTTTCATTCCTTCAATTTTTTTCTTTTTTGAAATTCAAATGTAAACTTATTTTTTAATATTTTGAGGGGTATTTTTGAAAAGATAAGGGTAGTTTTTGCCTATTTAAAAAATGAAAAGTAAATGGTATTTCTTGAAACCATAGATACGCTTTTGGAATTTCCCCCAATACAAATTACTTATTTTCCAACAACTGTAAAACCAAGTTTTGTACTCGATAATGTCTTTTGTAGTCTCGTCCTAGGGCTTCTCTACTTTGTTCAAAACTATTGGAAGTTGATCTCACGTTACTACGTGTTGCCCCCATGCTCCTGGACGCTCTCATCCTCTCTATCCTGTAGAGGTAGATGTAGTAAGGTTTTTGCTTGTATTAAATGAATGCAACCGATCTCGCTCGTCGCAATGAATAGCTCACACTTACTGACGATTATGGCCCTATAGAACGAGTAGGTAAGGATTTACAGCTTATTGGTGTTTAGGCTTTAGCTAAGTGTCTTTTTGGTAAAGTTACTTCTAACAAAGAGGTTAATCAGGAGGTAGTTCAAAATACAATTCCTAAAACTGAAAACCTAAGAAAGATGTGCGTATCGAGACGGTACAAATCAATGTATTTGTCTTCTATTTTTATTGTGATTAGGACAAGAAATGGGTCATGGAAGGCAGGCCCAGAAACTTCGACAAAAATCTAATGGTGCTCAAAGAAGCTAAAGGTATTGGGAAGGTGGAGGATACTGATTTCATGTTCGCTCCTTTATGGGTACTGTTATATAATCTTCCTTTAGGTTGCATGAACAAGGAAATATGTGATTTTCAAGGTTCAAAAATTGGTTATGCAATAGAGATTGGTGCAGTTGCGAATAGAGACTACTTAGGGAGATAATCTAGGCTCAAACTTGTAACTGACGTAACTAAGCCTCTTAAAAGAAGTTTACGATTGTTTTTGGATGATCTAGAGGAGCTCTATTCCATTATCTTAATGTATGAAAGATTGCCCAACTTTTGCTATTTTTATGGGGAAATCGACCACCTAGTCAGGGAATGTATTGATCACCATGGACATATTACGAATGAAGCTAAAATGCGTTATAGTCTATGGATGCGAGTCCCAGGTCCTGGGATATGGATGTCAAAGAACAAAATTCGAAATGCTCCTAGTCTCAATTCTCAAAATAATCCACTAGCCATGCTTCCCATTGACTCCTTGAGCAGGACATTTAGGGAACTAGGTTTTCAAGAAAACCAATGCAGGAAATGTTGAAGTAGACAGACTTGCAACAAGTAAAAAAGGACCTGTCTTTTAGACGAATGATGGCCTGATTAATCGAGTCTAGACAACAAGGCCTTTCTTTTATGGTAGGAAATTCTTGTAATGCTACATGTAATAAAGAAAAAAACATGACAGTGAATGTACCCCAAGTGTTTGATGAAAAAGCCTTATTGTAAATAGGCCCTATAGAGGCTATAATGGGCTATACAGGAAGGGGTGAACCGTCTGTATCTATGGTAGTAGGTTAGTCAGGTCTGAGGGAGTTGGTTTCAACTGGCTTTGTTACTTCGATGGTAGGAAAGCAAATGATCACTTGTTCTCATTCCAAAGTAGGCCATAATTGGAAACGTGCAGCTCAAGGTAACATAGCCCCATACATGGTTCCTAGTATTGCGAGTCCAAACAGTAGCTTGACAGATGACAAGGTTCGCCAAGTCCATAGTTTCTAAGCTAAAATGTCAAGCAAAGGTTGAAATTTTTGGGGATAATTATAAGAGAATTAAGCAAGTTCTTTCAAAAGGGGTTGAAATGGCTGATCGATCGACTGAGCCTGCTCAGTAGGCCCATCGAGAGAAATGAGTGTCTTATGCTGGAACGTGTGAGGTTTGGGGAATCCTCGCATGTTAGCTGCCTTTAGAAGGGTTATAAAGCGAACTTTCCCTAGTTTACTTTTTGCTTGTGAAACTATTAATGAGGAAATATCAGCTGGTAGCTCTTTCCAATATTCAATTGACATTTTTATCCCATTAAAATAAACTTAACAATTGTGTCCCAACTCCCTTTTTTTTGGACACAAATAGCCGTAATAACTTTTTTTATCTTTCTCATTTTTTTGCCGCCCCCTCCTCCTTCATTTGTCTGATAGCCCTTGCTTCTTCTTCACTTTCTCCTCCTCCTTCATTTCTCTGACAGCCCTTGCTTCTTCTTCACTTTCTCTTCCTCTTTCATTTCTCTGATAGCCCCTGTTTCTTCTTCACTTTCTCCTCCTCCTTCATTTCTCTGATAGCTCTTGCTTCTTCTTCACTTTCTCCTCCTCCTTTATTTCTTTATTCTACCGATCTACTTTTCTCTATTTTCTCTTTTGGTCTCTCTTCTCATTTTCGACTACACAGACACCATCCACCACCGACCATCCATCTTTATTCACTTCTGCACTAGCCACCATCCATCTTCATCTTCTATACTACGGGTAATGTATCTTAACTTTTGAACACTTGTTTTTCAGTTATTATTAATTATTATAGTTAGCTATGGTGATATTGAGCTGTAGGAAGTGACTTTATGGTTTATAATGTTAATAATGTTATTAGTCACACCAATAGTGACGAGTGTGAATCATACTCGTCACAATTGGTATGACCAGTTGTAAACCCCTATTCGATTCTTGATAAATCACTCATTAATACTAGAAATTTGATATTTTCAAGGGAGATGTAGGAATTGTAACAAATAACAATAAAATTAATATAAAGTGTTAAATATTAATAATAAAGAGATAAATGCCACGAAGGGCAATATGGTTATTCCATAATGAGAGATAAATGATTGAGTGATAAAGTTGTAAAATTTAAAAAACTCAAAGACATTGATTAAATGATAAAGGATTAAAGATATTAATGAAAGACATAAAAGCCCATAAAGCCCATATGTTAGTTGTTAGTAAAAGAGATAACTAAGGGTAGTAAAGTAATTTAAACCATTTAATCTTTGAAGTGTTATATATTATTGAGAGGGGGAGATGTTGGTTAGCCAACATCCAGCAAAATCACGAAGAGAAATAGAGAAGAGAAGTGTAGCTGCCAGCACTGCAGGGGATGAAAGAACAGTCCCGTTTTGCACCATTTCAGCCCATTTTTGAAGAGTTTTCAAGCAAGAAAAAGGTCAATAACAAGCTAGGAAGGTCATCCAACAAGAGTAAGTGAGTTTTGAGTGAATTAAAATTAGTTTTCATGAGGATTTTGAAGTATCAAAACTGTCCAGAAAATTTAGTTGCTGTCATGTGCAGAATTTTGTTGTGTTGTGTTGTGTTGGGTATTTTACCCTCAAAATTATGGTAGAACTCTAAGTGATTGTTGTAGAGAGTTAAATGATAAGTTGAGATGTGTAAATGGTAGCTTAGGGTTGTAAATATGGGCTGCCATCTACGTGATTAAAGTAGAAACAAAAATCTGTGTTTACATGCACATCAAGTAGTCGATAAAATTGGTGAGTGAGTTGTGAGAGGTTAAATGACAAAATGGTGTTTATGTGTGTGTCATGGCTGTGAAGATCAGTAGACAAACTCTGAAATTAGATGGTTTTGAACCAGAATTTTACCATAAATAAGATTAGGAAGATAAGTAGAAAGGATAGAAGTTCAATGGAAGTAGTTTTGAGCAAACTAGCAATCCCGAGCTTGATGAAGGGTCAGTAGAGACCTGACTTGTTCTAGCTTATTTGGGGTTGTTCTACACCTCAAAACATGCCTCGGGAACATAAAAAACCATAGGAATTGGAACGGAATCTTTCCGATAAAAATTGGCAAAGTTATGGCCAAAAGAATGCGCGTAGGAAGTGTCATAGAGTAAATGTGGAATCCCGAGTTCAAATCATGAGCTAGAGAAAACCTGACCAAATCTGACATGTATGGGGGTGTTCTACACCTCAAATGATGCCTAGGAACTATAGAAAACCATAGGTTTTGGAATGGATCGAATCCGATAAAAATTGCGCAAGTTATGCGCAAAATAGTACCGTTAGAGAGTCAATAGGTGAAATGACTATGCAAATGAAATTTTTATTACATGGGATGAGGTTAAATGATCATAATGAGGTAAATGAAGCTTAGATATGAAAGAAAAACTAGCGTCGCTAGTCCGAAAAAAAAAAAAGTGCATAAAAAGCACACTAAAAGTGCCCGAAAATGGGCGTTTTGCCTAGATTGACATAGCAAGCGATGGAGTTTCTTGACGAAACTTTACGGGTGACTTAGTTATGTGATAAGGAGACGCTAGAAAAAAGAATGGAGGTGAAACCATGGCTGGTTTCAATTCTGTTTTTCGTGGTCAACCGTATAGTTAAAAAGTTGACTTTTTGTTTTAAGCTTCCGGAGACCAAACGAAACATATGGGGATGATCCTAGGGGTCTAGAAGTAAGACTTTTACAAAGAAACCAAATTTTGAGAGCCTCGATCTAGTCAAAAATCGAGTTGGGAAAGTGTGGTGTAGTGAGTTTTCAATGTATTGGAAACTCTATTTTTATTAGTTTTAGCTATGAAAGTGAGTAAGTTATAATGAGACTATGATGTGTAGGTGACGAGCACGCGGACGAGACGCGAGAGGCTCGTTGAGGCATTGAGAGCGTTGGGATCGAGGTAAGTGTCCTTCACTTCACTTACATCTAGTTGATTTCCATTTATATGGCAATGATAAAATATATTGTTTCAAAGAATTTTGCAAAATGGTTTTCCAAAATCATAAGTTTTATGTTGAGTAATGAGTTATGCCTAGAATCTAGAAATGAGATTCGAAGGCGAAAGTAAGTTGCAAAAAGGTTTAAAAGTAAAGCAAAATAAAGTTGAATTAAGACCCGTGTGCATGTTGTGATATTAGCATCTTGGCACTACGCGGTGAGATAGAAAATTCCGCTCGTAGTTGTCAAGGTTGATAGCAATGTGATACGATGTAGAAAATTCCGTATCTAATTGCAAGTGATGAGTAAATTGCACTACAATATGCGATGTAGAAAATTTCGCATGTAGTTGCGTAAAGTATAAGCTATTGGCACTACAACGGTGATGTAGAAAATTCCGCGTTGTAGTTACCTAGAGTTGAGAAAGTTCGCCCTACGTCGCGATGTAGCAAATTCCGTGCGTAGTGGCTTTGCACATGGTTGTCTTATGAGAAATGGTTTTCAAAAGAAAAAAAAATAAAATCGATTATTTTCTAAGTAATGTCTATGCGGAGTTATACCTTTATATATATATTGCCTAACCTCTCTGTGTTTTGTGTAGCTTGTATACTTTAGTAGACGTTGGCACGGACGCTCTTGCATCAAAGATATTATTTTGATTAACTTTAGGTGGGGAAAATAATGAGACGAAATATATGGATGTTAATGTATTTTGACATTGTGTACATGTGTATATATTGAATCAAATAATTATGTGTTGACATGAGATACTTGACGAATTATAAATCATATTTTGATATGTATATATAAATGAACCATTACACTTGATATGCACATATTGCACAAGGTACATGTTTCATATAAGTATGAGTTGTTAGATGTTAATTACATATGTGAATTATGTTTGTAAAAGAATTGCATGTTTGTGAAATGAATGAAAAATGCATGTTTGAGATTGAAAGAAGTTGGACGGTGATCAAAATAGTTTGAAGTGTATTTCTAATGCAGGTTGATTTTGGAAATGTTAAACTTACAGCTGTTATGCTGTCCGATTTTTATAGAATTAGTTTTCAATCAAACGCGAAAAATTCACACCGTTTCAACTATATTAAAAGAAAATAAAATTTTTAAGCCTAAAACGAGTAAACCGGTTAAGTAAAGTAAAGGGGTTCGCTTCCCGGATTTCTCCAATCCGACAAGTCGGGTTCGGGGAGTCCGTTGAAGTGCCAGGTGGGGCCCTCTAGACAAGAGCCTAGAGAAGGTCTGGTTTGGGTCCTGTCACTAGTGGTGTCATGTCTTGATGGAATAAAACCAGAAGTCAATACACTAGTCATACCAATAGTAACGAGTGTGAGTCATACTCGTCACACTTGGTGTGACTAGTGGTGTCATGTCTTGGTGGAACAAAACCAGAAGTCAATACACTAGTCACACCAATAATGACGAGTGTGAATCATACTTGTTACACTTGGTGTGACTAATGGTGCCATGTTTAGAAGGAACAAAACCAGAAGCTAATACACTAGTCACACTAAGTGTGACGAGTATGATTCACACTCGTCACTATTGGTGTGATTAGTGTATTGGCTTCTGGTTTTGTTCCACAAAGACATGACACCACTAGTCACACCAAGTGTGACGAGTATGATTCATACTCATCACTAATGGTGTGACTAGTGTATTGACTTATGGTTTTGTTCCACCAAGACATGACACCACTAGTCACACCAATTGTGACAGTATGAATCATACTCGTCACACTTGGTGTGACTAGTGGTGTCATGTCTTGAAGGAACAAAACCAGAAGCTAATACACTAGTCACACTAAGTGTGACGAGTATGATTCACACTCGTCACTATTGGTGTGACTAGTGTATTGGCTTCTGGTTTTGTTCCACAAAGACATGGCACCACTAGTCACACCAAACGTGATGAGTATGATTTATACTCGTCACTATTGGTGTGACTAGTGTATTGGCTTCTGGTTTTGTTCCACCAAGACATGACACCACTAGTCACACCAATTGTGACGAACGTTAATAACACTAGTTACCTCGGTATGACTAGTGGTGTGATAAGAGATGGAAAGAAAAATCAGTAGCCAAAATACTAGTCACATCAATATAATCCAGTGTTATTAATACTAGTTACCTCGGTGTGAGTAGTGATGCCATGACTTGAAAAAAACCAGTAGCCAAAACACTAGTCACACCAATAGTGACGAGCATTAATAATACTAGTTACATCGGTGTGATTAGTGGTCAGATGTCTTGATGGAAAAAAAATAGTAGCCAAAATACTAGTCACACCAATATACTCCAGTGTTATTAATACTAGTTACCTCAGTATGAGTAGTGGTGTCATGACTTGATGAAAAAAAAATAATAACCCAAAAAACACTAGTCATACCAATATACTCCAGTGTTATTAATACTCGTTACCTCGGTGTGAGTAGTGGTGTCATGACTTGATGAAAAAAAAAAATCAGGAGCCAAAACACTAGTCACACCAATAGTAACGAACGTTAATAATACTCGTCACTATTGGTATGACTAGTGGTGCCATGTTTTAATAGAAAAAAAAAAAAAAAAACTAGCAGCCAAAATAGTAGTGACACCAAGATGACTTGCGTTATTAATGCATTTCACCTCAACGTGACTATTAGTGTCATATTATGAGCATTTATTGGGTAGTTTAATTACTTAATTTTATCAAAGTATGAGTAATGATATATTGCAAGTCTTTATTTGGAGCTTAATTACTAAAGTCGATCATTTATTTGTTTACAATGATATGGACGAAACTAGAATTATAGTCACCCATGGTGGACAATGGATTGGTTATAAGTATGAGGGTGGTGAATTAGAGATAGCTTTTGTTTCGATGAAGGCAACGCTTGATGACTTAAAAAAGACCATTGAAGATGTTGTTCGAGTTGATACAACAAAGAGTACATTTGACTTACATATATTGGTAGAGACTTCCGGTAGGCCTGCCATACCAAAATTAACAACTGATAAAGCTGTATCTTTTTTGCTATAGGAGAAAAATCCTGAAGTTTACATAACTGTTGTTCAAAAAAAAAATGACTGTGTGAGAGATAAGGGAAATGTTCAATTACCAATCCAATAACAAATTCAACCACCAATCCAGTTACAGATGCCAATCCTACCGTAGTTCCAACTACCAATCCAACCGCAAATCCAATTATCAAGCCAACCACACATCAAATTAATAGACCAGCCACAACGCCAAAGTTTTGTTCAATTGGTTTCTCAATTCAAGTCTGTTTCCTCAAGCAACCAAGTTTCAGTCCATGAGGACCGTACCATTGAAAATGAATGTGAAAACATAGATGATGATGATGATGATGATGATTACAATGATCATGATGATAAAGAGAAAGCAGATAATGTTGATTCACACAGTAAGTATAACTTAAATGACAGTCAATGTAATCCTTCTACAGAATATTGGTTGGATGACATTGATTCAGACGAGTTTTTTGAATACTACCGTCCAACTAAAAATATTCCTATACCCACTAATATTTTCACAGGAGATGGAGGAAGTCGACATGCAGTTTTGGCTGAAGATTTAGGTGGCAATGGTGACAGTGGTGGTGGATTTAGTCATGATGTTCGTGATGAGGATTGTAATATAAATAATGATAATGTTCGATATGGCCATGTTAGGGATGATGATGTTGGGTGTTCCCATCAAGCCAATGATGATAATAACACGCAACAAAAAGTAATTAATGAATGGTGCATTCCTGGAATAGATCTTTTCACATTTTGTACAATCGCCACCGAAGAGTCAATAAGGGAAGACCTTCATTTCCTCAGAGGGAAAATATTTCCTTCAAAGTGTGATATGGGTAAAGTTGTAGAAATCTATGCCTTGAAGGAGGGTTTTCATAGAAAAGTCAAGAAATCGAACAATATCCGTTATGACATTAGATGCAAGGATGAGAACTATAAATTTCAGATTGTAGCCATCAAAACCAAGGTTGGAGACCAATGGGAGGTGCAAAAATTTCAAAAACAACATTGTTGTTCGTTTGATACTGTACATCGATGGTGTAGAAAAGTGAGTGCAAAATTGATTGGAGACCTTATCACTCCAAAATTGCAAGTCAGTGGTCAAAACATGAAACCTAAAAAAATTATGGCAGAAATGCAAGTTAATTATGGAGTTAACTTGCCATATAATCAATGTCGGAGAGCCAAAGATCATGCTGAAGAAAACGTGTTTGGGTCTGCGGAGTTGTCATTTGAACAGTTGCTTGATATTGTTATCAGTTGGAGTTAGCTAACCCAGGTACATTTACAAACATCGAGACGAATGACAATAACCAGTTTATGTACATGTTTATTGCTTATGGTGTTAGTATTTATGGGTTTCGTAGAGTGATTAGACCAGTTATTGCCATTGATGGAACACATTTAAAAGGGAAATTTGGTGGGATTATGTTTATTGCGGCATGTAAAGATGGTAACGAGCAAATATATCCATTAGCATTTGGATTTGGGGATGTTGAAGATAAAAAATCATGGTCATGGTTTTTGTCGAAATTGAGAAATGTAATTGGGTGTCCAGAAAATTGCATATTCATATCTGATCGGTATCTTTGAATCAAAGTTGCCATGGAAAAAGTGTACCCTGATGCAAATCATGGCCTTTGCATGTATCACATGACACAAAATGTGAAAAATTCATACAAAAATAAGACTGTAACTGGATTATTCTATCGTGCATCAAAGTGTTATCGTCAATCTAAGTTTTGCGCTATGATGGAAGACCTTAGAAAAATGCACCCAAATGCGCACAAAGAATTAATCGAACTTGGACCACATAGATGGGCAGTGGTAATGACTCCAGTAAGGCGTTACTGCATTTTGACTTCCAACATTGCTAAATGCATGAACGCATGCTTGGTTAAAGCCCGCCAATATCCAATAACGACTTTGGTCGAGTATATTAGGGGTATGATGCAAAGATGGTTTTATGACCGACGGAAGAATACAGAAAAAATGTCACAAGAGATAACAGAATGGGCAAAGAAGAAAATTGCAGAGCATAATATAGACTTACAAACTTACACGGTCACACCAATCGATGATACCAGGTATACGGTACAGGATGGGAGTAGGAAGACAATTATGAATCTAACTGAACGTACTTGTACTTGTGTGGCATTTCAGATGGATCTTTTACCATGTTCGCATGCACTTGCAGTGTTAAGGTAAGACATATATGTTGATAGGATTTGATCTAACTGTAGAATAAAAGTTTTAACTAATATTTTTTTCTGTGCTACAAGTATTGTAATAGGTCATTCATTCCTTACATTGACGAGTGTTATAAAACATCCAATTTACTGGTTGCATATGCTAGCGTTATCTTCCGTGTTCCTAACCCGGATGAATGAATAGTTTCAGAACACATACGAAACATGATTGTTCTAACACCACTATGGCGTCCGCAAGTTGGCAGGCCTAAAAAGAAAAGGATTCCATCTACTGGTGAGAATATCGGAAGGGTTTTGAAATGCTCCCACTGTGGGCAAAAAAGCCACTATCGACAAAACTATCGTAATCCACATCCATGTCAACGCCCCCCTACGAACAATAGTGAAGGTTCCGTTACCCAAGTAAGAAGATGATGAAAGTGTAGAACCTACCACCAACCAGGACACAATAGCAAGACTTGTAACAATACTCCTTAACCCACTGTACCAGAACAATCTGCAACATAACCTTGTATTTTGTTTGTTTAAGTACCATTGCATTTATTTGTAACAAATTTCAAAACTATATTCATACTTACTGTTACATTATACTTGGTTGTGTCTTTGTGTTTGGTGATATTTTTATTAAAGAGATATACTATATAAAGGCTTTGTTTGAAAACAGTGACCCATAATGTCGTGACTAGTGGTGTCATGTCTTGGTGTGCCAAAACCAGAAGCCAATACATTAATCACACCAAGTGTGACAAGTATTATTCACACTCATCACTATTGATGTGACTAGTGGTGCCATGTCTAGATGGAACAAAACCAGAAGCCAATACATTAGTCACACCAATAGTGATAAGTGTGAATCATACTCGTTACACTTTGTGTGACTAGTGGTGCCATGTCAAGATGAAATGAAACCAAAAGTCAATACACTAGTCACGCCAATACACTATGACGAGTGTGAATCATACTCGTCACACTTGGTGTGACTAGTGGTGTCATGTCTAAATGGAACCAAATCAGAAGCCAATCCACTAGTCACACCAATAGTGACGAGTGTGAATCATACTCATCACACTTAGTATGACTAGTGGTGTCATGTCTTAGTGTGACAAAACCAGAAGCCAATACACTAGTCACACCAATAATGACGAGTGTGAATCATACTCGTCACACTTGGTGTGACTAGTGGTGTCATGTCTAGATGGAACAAAACCAGAAGCCAATACACTAGTCACACCAAGTGTGACAAGTATGATTCACACTCGTCACTATTGGTGTGATTAGTGGTGCCATGTCTAGATGGGATAAAAGTACAAGCCAATACACTAGTCACACCAATTGTGATGAGTGTGAATCATACTCGTCACATTTGGTGTGACTAGTGGTGTCATGTCTTAGTGTGACAAAACCAGAAGCCAATACACTAGTCACACCAATTGTGACGAGTGTGAATCATACTCGTCACACTTGGTGTGACTAGTAGTGCCATGTCTAGATGGAACAAAACCAGAAGCCAATACACTAGTCACACCAAGTGTGACAAGTATGGTTCACACTCGTCACTATGGTGTGACTAGTGGTGCCATGTCTAGATGGAACAAAACTGCAAGCCAATACACTAGTCATACCAATTGTGACGAGTGTGAATCATATTCGTCACACTTAGTGTGACTAGTGGTATCATATTTTGGTGTGACAAAACCAAAAGCCAATACACTAGTCATACCAAGTGTGACAAGTATGATTCACACTCGTCACAATTGGTGTGACTAGTGTATTGACTTCTGATTTTGTTCCATCTAGACATGGCACCACTAGTCACACCAAGTGTGACGAGTATGATTCGCACTCGTCACAATTGGTGTGACTAGTGTATTGGCTTCTGATTTTGTCATACCAAGACATGGCACCACTAGTCACACCAAGTGTGACGAGTATGATTCACACTCGTCACTATTGGTTGACTAGTGGATTGGCTTCTGATTTTGTTCCATCTAGACATGACACTACTAGTCACACCAAGTGTGACAAGTATGATTCACACTCGTCACTATTGGTGTGACTAGTGGATTGGCTTATGATTTTGTTCCATCTAGACATGGCACTACTGGTCACACCAAGTGTGACGAGTATGATTCACACTTATCACAATTAGTGTGATTAGTGTATTGGCTTCTGGTTTTGCTCCATGTAGACATGGCACCACTAGTCACACCAATTGTGACGAGTATGATTCACACTCATCATAATTGGTATGACTAGTATATTGGTTTCTGGTTTTGTCACACCAAGACATGGCAGCACTAGTCACACCAAGTATGACGAGTATGATTCACACTCGTCATAATTGGTGTGACTAGTGTATTGACTTCTAGTTTTGCTCCACCAAGACATGCCACCACTAGTCACACCGAAGGACCTAGCGTGATTAACGATATTCACATTGGTGTGACTAGTGTTTTAGGTACCGATTTTTGCCAACTGAATATACCCTTACATATGAATATCATATCACCTCAACATAATGCAAAATATATTCGTAAAAACCATAAATGTTACATAGCCTCAACTAAAGTAACTTTATATATATTCATATATAAAATGTTTTACATCATTATCGACAATTACTCCACATTTCCATCAACAGCATTACAAAATATGGCGAAGACATATTCCCTTCTCAATTTGTGAACTTCTGGTACCCCTCAATTCCATGATGCACCTTTCCTACTGATACACTCGATATACTTACATACAAATCCACCATAGCTATTGTTATCCTTTTGAGTTGGTATGCTTTGTGGTTTAACATCTGTACGGTAAAGAAGTCCCCTCTTTTTTCCATATGTTTCTCCTCAAAATAATCAGTCTTTGCCAACACAGAAGGCAACAAGTAACTTAAAGGTGCGACCTAGTTCTCTCTATATGTCGAATCAATTGAGATGTTATGTCGCAAGGAATCATATATAACAATACTCCATTGTGATAAATCTACCTTACATAAGATCCAATGACCATCAGGAGATCCAACAGTACACGAAATTAGCAACTGCATAACAAAAAACAATAAATTAAAATAAACCATGGACAGACAACAATATCAAATAACATTAAACCATACTTACTGTGTTTACAAATGTCCATCTCTTCCCCCATGCTGGCTTTTCTCCAGTACCGTATAGTATCCAATCATTAGGGGCGTTGAACGACAATGGATCAAATTGACTAGTAAATGGTTCTTGCACATCTGGATGAATTTCCTTCCAAGCCTCTGATAATTTTGATTGCAAGTTATACCATAACATGTTTTAAACAATTAGATTGTACAACAAAGTCAAAACAAATTCAAATGAAATGTAAGAAGACCCTAAACTTACAAAGAAATCCATGCATAACACTGCAATATCGTCATGAAATAGACTGGGATGCTCATTTCTACGCTTACCCAAAACAGCTAGAATCTCATCAATGTGCTATATTCATATGGAAAAATTGCACACAAAGTAACAGAAAACAACTTATAAATCAACGTTGGTAACATATTTTAAATATAAAGCAAATGTTGATATATTCAATGAGTTACTCACGTCATTTGTCATCCAAACTGAAGTCTTCTCTAACTCGACAAAGAACTCCCAATCCGTAAAGACTTCGGTCCCAATATTTAGTCTAAAATGAATAGAAATCATTAATAAACAAATCTTGAAATTGGCTTTTATTTAATAGTAATCATAAATGTACTCACAAGACTCCACTATTTTTTGCTCTCTTGTATGCTCTATATTCCTTTTTCTTTTGGTAAAGTACTACATCCTCTGTTGCCCAAGGATTGATATACAGAGAAGCACAATATTTTGATGTAATCTTTAATCTAACTGTTTGCTCAACATGTGTCTTCGGACGGGGAGCATCCCGAAACATGACATCGACATCATCATCTTTATACACTTGGATATCCTCAGCCATCATATTAACATGATTGTTCTGATTATACCTTTCACCATCCAATTTCTCCAACTGAGAAGCCAATGAGCTTTGACCATTTTTCATTGTCTTTGCATTTCCTTTTTTTTTATAAACATACAGCCCCTCCTTGGTTCAGACCTGTGGTACCTCTCGTGATCGTGCCCCCTCAGTAGAACCACATGCCTCATCTGATTGTCATAATTGACTTAGAGTACGTGTGACAACAGTATGTGTAGGAGTCACCGATGCATCCATAGGAACTGATTGTGGCTCAAAAGATGTCCTATGAGGAGGTACATCATCTTCATTCACATATGCAGAGAATGTATAATTATGATACCCCTAATGTTGATAAGAAATTTGGTTAGCCTCTGACAATTGATGCGAACTTAAAATAATTTAAGTCTGTATAAGAAGTTGTGCATATATTTGATCAGCTGAATATTGCTGGCGATTTTCAAATGTCCTATCAATACGGTCATTTAATCGACCCTCTAATGCCTCAAACTTCTTATCGACATAATCCTCCAAACGTCGTGGGATTTCCTCCATCGCATTCTTCACCAACTCTAATAACTTCTCCAATCCCTACATAGATGAACAATGGTATTCAAAAGACAAACAAACTTGAGGTTTTACTTAACAATGATACTGTTTTTATGTACTAACTTCTGAATTTGTATTCGACGGTGTTGAGTCCTCTGCCACTTGGGGGGTGGGGGGAGATGGATCTACATTGTGCGACCGCTTATTTTGTCTCACACGACAACGTCTTGGATTACTCCCAGCAGCACCACCATTATCACCTTCATCATTATCCACTATTGTAAGTGGAACAAATTCCACACCTTCATCTAGATTGGATTTAAGACTTTTCCAATAATCCTGTCTTGCCTCCTCCCTTGTTGGTCGTAGGTACTCATGAGCTGGATAAAATTATAACAAAAAAATGTAAATGTTAGAAAGGGGCAAAGCCATCGTAGATAATAATAGATGTTCAAACTTATATCTCCACGCTCCTCTATTTCTTTAAGACTTTGGAGAAAAGTTTTAGGACACTTGTAGAAACTCCATCTCAACATTCTCGGGTAGGTAACACCAGATACCCGAGTAGCTAATAATTCTCTCATTGATCAGATAGTCTCTATCACCCATATCTGTAAATACAAAAATGAGAAATGTTAAATAAAAAACAATATAAATATAAAATATACATGAACACATGAAAAACAAAACATATAAAAACCAACCTATAAAGCATAAGGAAACCCATAATAATTACATTTTCTAAGTGTTGTTCTCAAATAATACAATGTTAACTTGAATGTATAATGTCCCTAAGGAAACACATTCCACTCATCTACATTCTCAACTAACATTAGCAACCATAATGTCGTTTTACTCTTGGAAATTTGCCCAAATAATACTGTGTTTGCTAGTAATACCAACGCCATCTTCAAACAATCTCCTTTTTGGTGAAATTCCTTGGTGGCAATAAGTTGTGTATCTTGGAAAGTGGAAATGGTATTTTCCCATCAAAATATCGATCGTGTATCCCCCTAGGTACCATCACATATGGCTGTTGAATGATATCGGGTAATGGACCAAAAGGTAATCCTGTTATTAAACAAAACTCAACATGGAAAAATTGACTCTTCATGCCCCCGATGGAAAACCACATCTCATGAGAACTTGCTTCTTCCACATTAATCTCTCTTTGAAGCAATTGATGAATCAATTGGGCATCAAACATGTGTTTACTTGGTATTTTCAGTAAATACTTGAAAACAGTTTCTTCAGCTAGTTCATACTCCCCTTCTCAACGCAATATATTTTCAATCAACCCGACTATATCGAACTTAGAGTTGATGTTTATTGACCTCCCTAGTACCCATTGTGCTCGAGGTATTTTCAAAAACTTATCATAGTTAATTTTTACCATCTGCAAACAAATAAATAAATACATCGGTTAACTCCATTCTCTTTACGTTAATTGAAAATATAGAAAGGATAAATGATTATCCAAAAGCTTTTTAGTGTTTATCTTCTAATTAAAGAGCGAGAAAATGTAGCTACAAGAGAAGGCAAAAGAGAAGAGTGTTAATAACTCTACACTATTGGTGTGACTAGTGGTGGTATGACTAGTGGTGGTATGACTTGATGAAAAAAAAAATCAGTAGTCAAAACACTAGTCACACCAAGGTGACGAGCATTAATAATGTTAGTTACGTCGGTGTGACTAGCAGTGCCATAGGTTTATGGATAAAAACAGTAGCCAAAACAATAGTCACACCGAACACTCAAGCGTTAATAATCATAGTTACATCGGTGTGACTAGTGGTGCCATGGGTTTATGTCAAACAACCAGTAGACAAAACATTAGTCACACCAAGATGACGAGTGTTAATAATACTCGTCACTATTGGTATGACTAGTGGTGTCATAAGTTTATGAAAAAAAAAACAGTAAGCAAAACACTAGTCACACTCGTCACATTGGTGTGGCTAGTGTTTTGCCTACTGTTTTTTTTTTTCCATAAACTTATGACACCACTAGTCACACTAATAGTGACAAGTATTATTAACACTCGTACATTTTGTGTGACTAGTGTTTTGTCTACTGGTTGTTTGGCATAAATCCATGGCACCACTAGTCACACCGACGTAACTAGCATTATTAACGCTCGAGTGTTCGATGTGACTATTGTTGTGGCTACTGTTTTTATCCATAAACCGATGGCACCGCTAGTCACACCAACGTAACTAACATTATTAATGCTCGTTACCTTGGTGTGACTAGTGTTTTGACTACTGGCTCTGTTCCATCAAGTCATACCACCACTAGTCACACCGACATAACTATCATTATTAACAGTCGTTTCTATGCGTGGAGTGACTAATGTATTAGATATTGGTTTTCTCCATAAACCCAACTAGTCAACTAGTGTTAAAAACTGAGTTTGGTTACTAACAAAGACACTTAATATGGAAATTAATAAGAAAAACGCAATAAAGATTTGATTGCTGAAAATATCTTCTGACAAGAAAAAATAGAAACATATGCCAAAGACAATGTTAAAAGACAAATAAAAGAATAAATACCACACATGGAAAAATAAAAATAAGAATCAGTTATAAGCTCTAATCCCAACCAATCCACTAGTAACACTATTTTAGAGTTCCTTGCAAAATTCCAAACCCAAGTTGCCTGAAAACTACCTACCACAACCGAAACAAACCCCGTACCACCAGTACAGAAAATCCTCTCCATTACCCTATCACTAAAACTCAAATTCATAGACTCCCCTACAATCTCATCCCCATTTAACGATTTTATCTCAGACGCTCTCAAAATCCCCACAATCAAAGCCTCAGTAACCCTAATCAAAGACTGTGACAACTCCTCCGATCTCGTAATCTTCGAAATCTGCTTCAAACTATTAGGAATCTGATAAGATTCAGATTGCAAAAACTCCTTCACATCCCTAAACACAACACCCATCAAGTCAGCAGAATCGTACACCAAATCAGCAATAGAATCCAGGGTCCCCATCACTTTAATCAATCTCCTCCTTTTCTTCACCACAGAAGGCAAATTATATACTTTGTAAACCCCATAACCAGACACACCACATATAGCAACCAAAAGTAGCCATTTCTTTCTCTTCCGAGAGAAAGTCACAGCCTTCCTCACCAATTGAAGATCCATCAATACCTCCCTACAACTCAAGTCACGCAAACCCTACGGTTTCTAAATTGTGAAACAATGCCCTATGTTTGCTAGTAACACTAAAAATACAAGGACAGCAAATAACATAAAAGTTCCAGAACCCTCTAGGTCTAATTAGAAGCATAACTATATAATTAAAAAACAACAAAACTTTCAAGATAAGAAAAAGATAAAATAGTGGAGAAAATATTACAACAGTATATATAAACACCACAATAAAAAATGCTTTAAAAATTAATCAAATAAAACTCACTCAAAAAACCAATATCAGGCAGAGAGATTACACAAATCACTTACAAGTCCAAAAACAAAACAAATTCAATTCAATTCTTCTCTACTCGACACAACCCAGTTGGAGAACTCAACCTAACTCAGCAGAACCACACAGAAATTAAGTGAGTAAAAAATATAAGACCAAAGCACAAAGATTCGATTTTATTTTATTTTTCTGCTGTACAACTTTTTTTTAACACAACCCCACAAGCTAAACACAGTTAACTATTAATAATCAATACATAAAAGTACCCAAAAAGTAAATAAATAAAAAATTTACAAATTTTTATGAATAAATTAATAAACAAAGAAGGAATTTTTCTTACGATATCGAAATGGATCAAAGAAACCAAAAAATCAACCCCAACTCTCACAACAAGAACAAGCAAGCCAAGATAAGGTAAGAAAAGCAACTGAATTTTTTCCCTCACTTGAGTACTCTTCAATATTGGGTATACAACCACATTGGAACCACATTCAAAAGCAAAGAAAAAGAAACAAGCAAGCACGAGATAAAATATGTTGTCTATACTTGTAAAAGAGATAAAAATGCACACAAAAACAATAACAATAACAATAACAAAAAAAATGTCTACTAATTTGAGAATTTTGATGAAGTTATTTGAAATAAATCATCAAATTAAGCAAGCTATAAGGTTCCATCCTTACAAGAAACTATGATTATCACAATAACCAACAACAGCACAAGTAAGACATTTTGAGCAATTAGGAAAAATATCAAATCAACCAGGAAGTTATTTCCCTAAATTTTTAGATCACCAAAAGCACAAAAATGCAACACAACAATTTAGTAACATATGCAATTAGTAAATTACTATGAAGATCATATTATAAAATATCAAAATATAATCAAATCCAGACCCCTTCACTTGGGGCTCATCATAATAAAAAAAAATTATGATTCTTCATCTTCAATATGCTAATTTTGAGGATGGACATAAAATTTGGATACTAATTTAGAACTCAGTTGTTACATTTACTGAAAAGTGACATGAATATTAACTCACTAATTTATTAGACTATTTTTGTCCCTGTCCCGTAATGGGGTAATGTTATTATTATTATAATAATAAGTTATTTAAGGTACCCAAAGGAAAGGTATAATAAGAAAATACCATTAGTACTAAATCATTTACTGTGGCACATAAAAAGAAGGGTATCAATCCAATGCGAAGGTCATGAGAGATTGCTTCAATAAGTAAATATAAGGAAATAGAATAATTAGTAGAAGAGTCTAGTTTAGCAACCTGCAATTCTCAGGGTACATTCCACCAATCTGCCATCAAAACATAAACACCATAATGCAATAAAAAAGCATAAAATATTAGCAAAATAAATTTTAATATAGCAAAGGTGCATCCAGCTGCAAAATTTGCTATCTTAGCTACAACAGTAACTATTGATTTTTGTTTAAAACATAAAAAGAAAGAACAAAACTCATCAGTACAACATGCTTTTAGAGGACCGACTAGGCAAACGAATGAAGCCAATTTCTATACAATACGATTAAGCCCCAACTGACTTGTGAAAAGGGCACTTCAATCCACAATAAAAGATGTTTAAGAAGCAAGGATGAATATATGCTTGGGATTAGAAACCAGTATTAGAATACATTTATATGACAATTAGAATTCTAAATCATGCACAACAGTCGGTATAAATTGGAATTCAAATAAGAAAAGCAGCACAATATGCATAACAAATATAGTGATAAATAACAATGGATGCCACAAATAATAATATTAAATATCTGAACCTACAAATAATAATTAATCGTATCCAACATTAAAAGAAAAATCACACACACTGACTTCCGACTCTGTAGTCTACGCAACTCCACACATATTAAAAGATATAATATTAAATATTTTCAAAGTTCGGCACCCACAATAGTCCACTCATATATACAAGCATCATACACCCTCACACAGTCACTCACCTACGAATCCATGAAATCAAATAACATATATTTAAATTAAATATATTGTGATTGGTGTGTGAGTGAATCTGTGAGGCAATCCAAAATCATCGCAAAGAGATTTCAAGCTTGGTCCAAAACTTCTCTAGAGCAGTCAAACAGTTCCAAATTATCAATGAATGTCAAATTCACAACATTTAACCACTTGAAGCATAGATGACTAATCAATCATCTGTTGCATTCTTTTACTCCTAAATAACAAATCTACAAACAATGTATCAACTAAAATAACCACTCAAATTCAACATCATATAATGATAACCACTCAAATTCAACATCATATAATGATAACTGAAATTATAAGTTCATTTAATTGGAAAGACAAGCTATTCACAAGGACCAATTAAGCCAACATATTAAATTAAATAAAATGAAATGAACATATTGGGAAATGGATCTCATTTAAAAGAATAAACAAACACATGAATACATAGTTCTACCTAAGATTAACTCAATTAACAGAGGGTGACTCAAGTCTCATGGTTTACATGTCATGTTTCATGGTTTCCATGACATGTCATTGTCAAAAACAAACAAAATCAAATCTATTACTAATTTTTATTGTTTCTAGCAATAAAAACAGTCCCAATCAACCTAGAACAGTAGTCACGATACAAATTGCAACAAAATTTCACCAAAACAGCCCATGAACATTCACCTATTGCACTTTAGGACGAATGAGGCTAGATCAAATATTTACACAAACAAAGCTTGCATACATAAAACTAGTAATATACCTCAAAACTCGCAAGCATATGCAATCGACTTCTACGGTGTATGATGGACTTCCTTGATCAAACTAAGAAGAACGTGTATGTATCACTCAATATCTGATATCTTGAGAGCCTAAACAAACTAACATAGGTGTGCGGTTTCAAGGTTGTTTAAGAGTGGCCTCAAGGTGGGTTCAATGTGAGTTGACTATTTATATTTGTCCTGTTAACATGGTTTCATATCTCATTTTGGTGGTCACAACAAGGTAAACTGATACAATCGTACGTCACAATGCAGTCAATGAAGTCATTAGAAAATTGTACCTCAATCTCTCTCCTAATATCTGAGAAACCGTAGAACCTCTTGTCAAGCAGATGGAGGAACTCACCGTACTCCTCCTCGGTCTTGGTCTGTAGCAGCTGAAGCACGAGCAGGCGACACGTGCAGATATCATTGCCTCGTGGCAGGAAGTCTCTGTCGACGAGCGATTCAAGGACTCTAGACTTGCCGCTACTCTGGCTACTAACAATCGCCACTTGTGGCAGATCGATCGTGGACTAGAAAAAGAAGGGAAAGAGGAGCTGTAGAACCTCAAATTTTAACCAGGGATGAAATTGAAAATATTATAAAAATTTGTGTAAAAGTGTAAAGGTTAAAGAGTTATATTTTGAAAGTTTGAGATTAAAATTGTAATTTTTAAATAGTTGAGGGGGACAAATTTTAATTTGGCCGGATTACACAATCTTCTTCAACCTTCAGCCGGTCACTTTCTCTCTCTCTCCTCATTTTCTCTCCAGTCGCTCTATTCCCGTGAGTTCGACTTTGACTCGTCGTTCTGATCTCATCCGGCCTCCATTTTGGTCAAATTTGGTATCGTTGGAAAGCTCGCGCGACGTAGATTCTATAGATACCAATTTTGTCAAGTTTTATCATTGTTTGGGTGTTCGTTTCAACAAAGGAAGTTCTACCATTACCTAACTTTTATTTCTCTAGATCCCGACAAAACTATGCGATTTCGACTTCGACCAACCCCATTTTCGTGACCAGCATGTCAAGAACAACAAAGCCCGTCTAGCCACACGTCTCGCCACCGTGGTCGTCGAAATCCGTTGACGAAAAGTCACCGCCGATCGCCACATACGACGAAGGTGAGTTTTTCGACCTCCCGAACTTGAAATTTAGTTTCGGACGCGTCAACGGACTTGTTTTTAAGTGTAGAATCCATTTTTAGGGAAATTTTACCTATCGGGCAACCATGTTAAAAATTATTTATTTGTATTACTTTGTAGATTCGATCCGAAACGACGATAATTACTTTAGGAATCGAGGTTTTTGGAGTGATTAATAACTTGTATTGAGGTAGGACTTCTATCATAATCTTTTAGTAATTTTTATGTTAAAGTGGAATTTATTTAAAATATATATGTATAATTTTGAAAGTATGTTGATGATATGCGGATATATATATTGTGGATTGTTTTTGGAAGTATTTGTGGTTTGTTTGGTGAAAATTTACGGCTTTATGATAGGTTTATAAATTTTGGCTTATTGAATTAGCAGCCGTTATACTGCCGAAATTTTATAAATAAAAAGGAAAGCTGTCAAAATATCGAATTATATATATATATTGTATTGATTGCATGGTAAACTCATCTAAATCATTTTGTTAACTTAAATAAGGTGAAAATCCACCGTCCTAGTCATTGTGTGATGCTATCAATAGCTATTCATATGATACGACTTTATGTTGGGGTTACTGCGCGGGTTATTGCACTGGGTATTTTCTGGTATGGCTACCAGGTCACTGTATTTTTTGCTAGTCATATGATACGACTTTATGTCGGGTTACTGCGCGGGTTATTACGCAGGGTATTTTCTGGTATTGCTACCAGGGTCACGGTGTGTCAAATATTCTTTTTCTTATTCAAAATAATTTACTGAAAACTATAGGCCACCGGGTATATGACTAGGGAACAGGATTTACCTTGTTTTGAAAATGACATGACTTTATATAAACACTTAAATATTGTATGACTATTCTAGTGGCCTATATATTTCATGAAATGGTTTATTGAATTTGTTAAACAATTAAGCATGTAGAGTTTTAATAATGATTTTAGAAAGCGGTTTTCAAAATCGTATCGGGAATGAAATTCTACTGAGCACTAGCTCACCCCTCATTTATTTTTCCCTTTCCAGGAAATGTGCAGGGTGATTTAGGTGGCCATCAGGCGGATTAGATAGAGAACCAAGGAAATCAGGGATTATGCCCGTGATATGGATATTTAGTTTATTTCATTTCAAGTTTGGTATTTGGAATTGAATGTCCTTGCAACTCATTTAAGGGACTTGCATTCGATGTATTTAAGACATTGTGTTGAGAACACCAAAGTGTTGGAATTCCATTTGAGATTCTAAATGAATGTGAATGCTTAATTATGATAAGTTGATTGCACGACTAAGTGTGTATGATTTTATTATTTACTCTGAATCTATGATTTCTAGTAGGTGTTCACATATCTGTGGGAATGGTCCCCACCGGGAATTAAAATGATTTTGAATATTTTTGTTTCATCGTTCATAATATTTTATTTTTGTACTCCGAAGTATCCAAAACAGGAAAATTTTCTTTATATTTTTAAAAATTAAAGTTTTCTATTTATTAATATTTACGATTCTACCACGGCCCAGGGCCCGGGTCATGACAGAAAAGTTGGTATTAGAGCTTTTGGTTTTTCATATCTCAGAATGTGACATCTACTAGAGTAGATGGTTGATATTTTACTTCGTCGGCATTGTTATTTTGTTAATACTCTGGTGTTTACATATTGAGGTTGAGAAAATGCCTCCGAGAAGGAGAGCCCGAGGACAAGAGTCTAGGACTGACAGTCTACCCTCGCCGTAACCTACGAGAGAACATATGACCAATTTCTTTAAAGCTTTTATGGTGATGTCTGCCTCTCATGCTCCCCGGGTCAAGGACAAAAAAAATGAAAGGTTAAGGGATTTTTGTAGAATTTTTGATACTCAGTTTGATGGTTGACAAGACTCTATAGCCGCTAATTGATGGTTGAAAGCAATTAAGAGATCTTTTTCCCAGGTCGATACCCCTAGAGGGTTCTGGGTGGATTTTCTGTTTACAGACTAATTGGTGACGCAATTATATGGTGGGAAAAATTTGAGAGCACATCGTGATCTTACGGGTATAGATTGGGATGTTTTCGAAGAATTTTTTCGTGATAACTATTTCAACGCAGGTCACGGACGGGCACTAGCTGACATGTTTGAGACTATTAAGCAAAGAGGGATGACTGTAAACGAATATTATACGAGGTTTATGGAGTTATCCCAGTATGCAGGTAGAGCTGATGAGTCTTTGTTACTATCGAAGTTTTTGATGCATTTAAGGCCCGCAATAAGGAGCAAAATCTATACCCAAGAATTTAAAAGGATCATAGATTGTTTAGCTACAGCCACCTTAGCTGAAACAATCGTTGGAGATGGTTTATCCCACCGAAATCAAAACCGTGGCAGTGGAGATAGGAAAATGACAGAAAAAAAAAATCGAGGGGGATGGCGTGGCAATAGTAATATTACTAGTGGGAGTGGCACCAGTAGTGGATCCTCCGGGCGAAGTGTGCCATATGGGAATTGCTTTAATTGTGGACAACAAAATCACTTCAAGAGAGTTTGCCCCTGTCTAAATAGGTCGTCATTATCCCGTAGAGGAGTTTCAAGGAGTCATTCAGATTTTGTTTCCTTCTAGGGTTAGCCCGTGCCTAATTAGTCACATACATCATCTCCAGCTTTCACCTCTCCTCCTCAATACCATCATCAATATCGCACGCCTACCATGGGGTTTAATTAGAATGTTCCTCAAAGTTTTTAGACCCCATGAGCATCTGGGAGTCAAGGTAATCGTGACTACAACATGGGTTCAAGTGCTAGTGGAAGTCATTCAGGAAATGGGAGAGGAAAAGGAAATGGGAGGGCCGGACAAGCTTATGCTGCCATTGCTGAAGAGACATATGATCAAACTGACAGAGGGGTAATTGATGATATGATTCTTATCTCTCGTTCTTGGGCTCATGCTTTATTTAATACTGGCTTAACCCATTCTTTTATATCCATGTTGTTCACAAATAATTTAGGATTGGGTGTTGAGAACCTTAGTATGCCTTTGAGTATAAGAATCCCTATGGGTAGAGTTCATGATTTGATAACTTTTTGTAAAACAGTGAGCATTGGGATAGGTGGAAGGAGGTTTTCTGATGATTTGATTGTGATGCCTATGAAGCAGTTTGATGTGATTTTTGGTAGGAATTGGTTAGCTAAGTATCGGGCTATAATTGATTGTTATAATAAGAGAGTGATACTTCACACAAAGAATGGTAAGGTTGTTTATCAAGCGACTCACGGGGTGTGGCAACCAAGTCCAATTTTGAAACCATTGTTAGATGGGAGAAGAATGCTGGAGACTTATGGGAGTTTGTTTGCTATTAATGGAGAAACGGGGATGGTAAACCAGTATTCCCCAATGTATGTAATTGAGGAGTACCCAGATGTGTTTCCTGATGAGTTACCAGAGTTATCGTCGAATAGGGAGATTAAGTTCTGTATTGATTTAATATCTAGAACTCAAACAATTTCCATAACTCCTTATCACATGGCACCAGCAGAGTTGAGGGAATTGAGGAAACAATTGGGAGAGCTTCTAGAGAAAGGTTTTATTCAGGAAAGTACTTCCCCTTGGGGAGCCTCCGTTTTGTTTGCAAAGAAAGTAGATGGTTCCCTAAGACTTTGTGTGAATTATCGAAAGTTGAATCAACTAATAGTGAAGAACAAGTATCCCTTGCCCAGGATAGATGAGTTGTTTGATCAATTGGGAGAATCAAAATTCTTCTCAAAAGTTGATTTGAGGTTCGATAACCACGAGCTAAAGATTCGAGAGGAGGATGTTCCTAAAACAGCTTTTCGAACCCGTTATGGTCATTTTGAGTTTCTTGTTATGTCATTTGGGTTGAGTAATGCCCCTGTAGCTTTTTATGGACCTTATGAATCGGATTTTTAGACCGTTCTTGGATAATTTCGTGGTGGTGTTTATTGATGACATTTTGATTTATTCCAAGACTCGAGAGGAACATGCAGAACATTTAAGGATAGTCCTACAAACGCTTAGAGAGAACCAACTGTATGCAAAGAAAGACAAGTGTGACTTCTGGTTGATCGAGGTCAAATTTTTGGGTCATGTGATCTCTCAAGAAGGAATATTCGTGGATCCAGCAAAGGTAGAAGTTGTTCTCAAATGGGAACGACCAAAGAATGTAACAGAAGTTCGTAGTTTTTTTTTTTTTTTTTTGGTCTAGTTGGTTATTATGGTCGTTTCATTGAGAACTTCTCGAGAATTGCTATGCCATTGACCAAGTTGACAAGAAAGGATGTAAAGTTTTTATGGGATGAAGAATGTGAAGCTGCTTTTTTAGAGCTAAAACAAAGGTTAACTATAACGCCTATTCTTACCGTACCAAATAGTAATGAACCCTATGTGGTGTATACAGATGCCTCAAGCACCGGTTTAGGTGATGTTCTAATGTAAGGGGGAAAAGTGGTGGCTTATGCTTCTCGTCAATTGAAACCACATGAAAAAAATTATCCCACTCATGATCTAGAACTTACTGTTGTGATTTTTTTGCCTTAAAAATCTGGAGGTGTTACCTTTATGGGGTAAAGTTTGATATCTACTCTAATCATAAGAGTTTGAAGTATCTCTTCACCCAACGGGACTTAAATTTGAGACAAAGGAGATGGGTTGAGTATATGGAATATATGCTTCGTTCTTTCATTTTGGACTTCGGAGGAAATTTGTTGGTGGAGTTTGTTTATAATAATAGTTACCAGGCCAGTATCGGTATGGCCCCATATGAGGCCTTGTATGAAAGGCCCTGCAGATCACCTTTGTGTTGGGTTGAACCAGACGAGCGAGTTACCATTGGACCAGAGATTATTGAAGAGACTACAGAGAAGATAAAGAGCATTCAGGGAAAACTTAAGGCAGTCCAGAGTCGCCAAAAGAGTTACACGTGGTGTAACTAGGTTTGGAGTTAAGGAAAAATTAGCCCCTAGGTACATTGGGCCATTTGAGGTCATGGAAAGAATTGGAGAGGTTGCTGATCGATTGAAATTGCCACCCCAGTTAGAACATATTCACAATGCTTTTCACGTGTCCATGTTGAGGAAATGCGTTGCAGACCCGTCTCACATTATTCCCTACACTGGGATTCCTATACAAGATAATATGACATACGAAGAACAACCGATACGGATCCTGATGAGAGAGATTAAAGTGTTATGAAATAGAGAAATACCTATGGTCAAGGTATTGTGGCAGAATCATACTGGAGATGAGACTACTTAGGAGCTGGAGTCAGAGATGTATCATAAGTACCCTCATCTATTTGAAATTTGCCTTGAGGTTGCATTTTGAATTTCGGGACGAAACATCTTTAAGGAGGGTAGAATGTAGAACCTCAAATTTTACCCAGGGATGAAATTGAAAATATTATAAAAATTTATGTAAAAGTGTAAGGGTTAAAGAGTTATATTTTGAAAGTTTGAGATTAAAATTATAATTTTTAAATAGTTGAGGGGGACAAATTGTAATTTGGCCGGATTACACAGTCTTCTTCAACCTTTAGCCGGTCACTTTCTCTCTCTCTCCTCATTTTCTCTCAAGCCGCTCTATTCCCGCGAGTTCGACTTTGACTCGTCGTTCTGATCTCATCCGACCTCCATTTTGGCCAAATTTGGTATCATTGGAAAGCTCGTGCGACGTAAATTCTATAGGTACCAATTTTGTCAAGTTTTATGATTGTTTGGGTGTTCGTTTCAGCAGAGAAAGTTCTGTCATTACCCAACTTTTATTTCTCTAGATCCCGACGAAACTAGGCGATTTCGACTCCGACCAACCCCATTTTCGCGACCAGCGTGTCGAGGACAACAAAGCCCGCCTAGCCTCACGTCTCGCCACCGTGGTCACCGAAAAGTCGCCGTCGATCGCCACGTACGGCGAAGGTGAGTTTTTCGACCTCCCAAACTCGAAATTTAGTTCCGGACGCTTCTACGGACTCGTTTTTAAGTGTAGAATCCATTTTTAGGGATATTTTACCTATCGGGCAGCCGTGTTAAAAATTATTTATATTGCATTACTTTGTAGATTCGATCCGGAACGGCGATAATTACTTTAGGAATTGAGGTTTTTGGAGTGATTAATAACTTGTATTGAAGTAGGAGTTCTATTCTAATCTTTTAGTAATTTTTATGTTAAAGTGGAATTTATTTAAAATATATATGTATAATTTTGAAAGTATGTTGATAATATGCGGATATATATATTGTGGATTGCTTTTGGAAGTATTTGTGATTTGTTTGGTGAAAATTTGCGGTTTTATGACAGATTTATAAATTTTGGCTTATTGAATTAGCAGCCGTTATGCTGTCGAAATTTTATAAATAAAAAGTAAAGTTGTCAAAATATCAAATTATTTATATATTGTATTGATTGCATGGTAAACTCATCTGAATCGTTTTGTTAACTTAAATAAGGTGAAAATCCACCGTCCTAGTCATTGTGTGATGCTATCAATAGCTATTCATATGATACGACTTTATGTCGAGGTTACTGCGCGAGTTATTGCGCAGTGTATTTTTTGGTATGGCTACCAGGTCATTGTATTTTCTGCTATTTATATGATACGACTTTATGTCGGGTTACTGTGCGGGTTATTGCGCAGGGTATTTTCTGGTATTGCTACCAGGGTCACGGTGTGCCAAATGTTGTTTTTCTTATTCAAAATAATTTACTGAAAACTATAGGCCACCGGGTATATGACTAGGGGACAGGATTTACCTTGTTTTGAAAATGACATGACTTTATATAAACACTTAAATGTTGTATGACTATTCTAGTGGCCTATATATTTCATGAAATGGTTTATTGAATTTGTTAAACAATTAAGCATGTAGAGTTTTAATAATGATTTTAGAAAGCGGTTTCCAAAATCTTATCGGGAATGAAATCCTACTGAGCACTAGCTCACCCCTCCTTTATTTTTTCCTTTCCAGGAAATGTGCAGGGTGATTTAGGTGGCCATCAGGCGGATTAGATAGAGGACTAAGGAAATCAGGGATTATGCCCGTGATATGGATATTTAGTTTATTTCATTTCAAGTTTGGTATTTGGAATTGAATGTTCTTGCAACTCATTTAAGGGACTTGCATTCGATGTATTTAAGACATTGTGTTAAGAACACCAAAGTGTTGGAATTCCATTTGAGATTCTAAATGAATGTGAATGCTTAATTATGATAAGTTGATTGCACGACTAAGTGTTTATGATTTTATTATTTACTCTGTATCTATGATTTCTAGCAGGTGTTCACATATCTGTGGGAATGGTTCCCACCGGAAATTAGAGTGTTTTTGAATATTTTCCTTTCATCGTTCATAATGTTTTATTTTTGTACTTCGAAGTATCCAAAATAGGAAATTTTTCTTTATATTTTTAAAAATTGAAATTTTCTATTTATTAATATTTACGATTCTACCACGGCCCAGGGCTCGGGTCATGACAGGAGAAGTTTGGTCTTGCAAAGGAAGAAGATGAAGGGCTCAGAAATTGACGGAGAGACAAAGGTGGACTACCGATCTGCCAAAGCACATAGAAAGAATAGGAGGAGAAGAAGAAAAGGAAGGAGATGAAGGGTTGCGGCGATAGAGAGTGAGGGAGCGGCTGGAGTTTGAAGGTGAAAGGTTTGATGTTTGCAAAAGGGGAAATTACCTCTTCAACCTGTTTTTTATTACAAGGGTATTTTAGTATTTTTATGTGTAATTTGAGACCCAATTGTTCCAGTTATTGAAAAGTGACATGAATGTTAACTCATTATTTTATAACATCATTTTTGTCTCTGTCCCAAACTAAAATGCATGGTTTGCTTTCCTTAAGACTCAAATTTTTGTTGGGATTTCAAGAAGCATTTTTTAGTAAATACTATAGGTAATAGTGGTGGTCTTGGTTTATTTTGGCAAGATAACTTGGATGTTATTGTGCTCTCATATTCTTAGGGGCATATTGATGCTTTAATTCATATGAGTCTAGGTGGTTTGGCTTGGAGATTCACCGGGTTTTATGGGGACCCCAAACCTCATATAAGAGTAGCCTCTTGGGAACTTCTTCGATTGCTGAGGATAGTTGACAATCTTTCCTCGCTGGTAGGGACAATTTTAACGAACTTTTGAAGCACTTGGAAAAATGTGATGGCTCAAACAAGGTGGTGGCCGGTATGATAGATTTTAGACAAGCTTTACTTGATTGTAATTTATGGGATATTGGTTTTCAGGGACCTCTCTTTATGTGGAATAACAAGCGTCATGGACCTGCTAATGTACAAGAGAGGCTAGACCGTTTTATTACAGATCAAGCTTGGAAAGACCTTTTCACAATAACTTGGGTAGCTCACCTTCATTTCATGGATCGGATCATTGACCAATTCTTTCACACCTTTAAGTTCAAAGTTGAAGCCCATAAAAAACAGTGTTTCAGGTTTGAACCCTTCTGGTTAAAGGACGATAAATGTAAGGAGTTGGTTCAAACAATGTGGAGGATGTTTGGGAATGTTTCTAATGCAGGTGATTTCAATCATAAACTACACAGGTGTACAGCTGCATTAACTGCATGGTGCAGGTGAAGTATGGTTCTCTGCGTATTAAGATATCTTAAGAGTAAATTAAAAACTGGTAGAAAACTTATACAGTTGCAGTGCAAGGACGAGTGCCATGGTAGAGCTTAAAGCCACTAAAGAGGAGCTTAAGCATCTTCTCTCGCAAGAGGAGTTGTACTAAAGGCAATGGGAGAGAGTTGATTGGCTTATTGCTGGGGATAAAAACACCCGGTTCTTTCATGCTAAAGCCGCTTCAAGGCGACGGAATAATGAAATACATAACTAACAAACGAAGATGGGGTGGTTGAGTTATCTACTGCAGAGGGCATATCACGTTGATTAACAATTATTTCTCCCATATTTTCAGTTTTTCGCTACCCAGCAATGAAGATATTGGCTCATGTGCTCATCATATTCAATCCTTCTTAGATGATGCTGATATTGTAGTTTTGAATGCATCTTATTGCATAGAGGAAATTAAACACGCACTTTTTGCCTTAGGCTCTACGAATGCACTGGGACCAAACAACCTGTATGCTATATTTTTTCGAAAGTTCTGGAATACGATTTAGGCTGATCTTTTGACCATCTGTATGAACATTCCGAGTGGGACCTATTCTCTTCAAGAATTTAATGTCACCAATATTGTTCTCATACCTAAAAAGCAAGACCCTTAAGGACTTCAGACCTATCAGTCTGAGCCCTGTGGTATGCAAAGTGATAGCCAAGGTGCTTGCCCGTGACTTAAGGAGAGTTATTCCTTGACTAAGGAGTCTTTTGTTTTTATTACTTTTCACTTAATGGGTCTAAATTACATCTATTAACTTAAACTCTCTTAATCAATATTTTTAGCCGGATGATCGCCACGTGATTTTGGAGATCCTTGTCAGTGTGAAGGATGCTGTGGATTTTCTTAAGTGGCACCACGACAAGAAGGGCTTGTATATGGTGAGAAGCGGCTATCAAGTGGCTCTTAATTCCAAGTCTGAGAGATCTCCTTCGGCTAGTTCTAATAAGCAAACCTGGCGGAAGGTTTTTTGGAATCTCCATATTTCCCCAGAAGTTAAAATTTTCGCTTAGAGAGCTTGCAAAATACTCTTTTAATTATGCTTATTTTGTTAAAAAGATATATTGTGCCTAATGACTATTGTAAAGCTTATAGGGGAGCTTCAGAATCAGTCACTCATGCATTGTTTAGGTGTCCTGCTATCTGCCCAGTTTGGGAAGCCACTGCCGTGGCACAAACGCTAATTTTTTTTAGCCATCTCTCGACTAGAGATGTTTTGTGGGGTGCTTGGAAATTATTAGGCAAGGGTAGTCTTGACAAGCTCTGCATGATCATGAAGGCTACTTGGTGTAACAGAAATGTAGATCTTCATTCTGGCAGGATTCGTGGCGGTGCTGAGATCACATGCACTACAGCTGCTGGATGAATTTCAATCCTCTACTGCTGTTGTGTCTCTCAAATCCTTTAGCTCACCTTCTTCTTTTAGTGCAGATTGGCAGCCTTCTCCTAGTGGTTGCTTTAAGTTGAATACGGACGCTGCGGTGCGATCGGGGGTGTCTCATATCGGTCTTAGGCTGGTTATCGGAGACCATTTAGGCTTTGTTGTTTCCGCTGATTCCTGGCCCATGTTTGGTCACTTATCTCCGGCTTTGGGTGAGTTGTTAGCTATGAAGGAGGGTCTTTTATTGTCCAAAAGTCTAGGTTTTAAAGTCCATATTGCAGAAGTTGATGCTTTGAATGCAATTTCGGATGTCAATTCTGCTGTTGTTCATCCTGATGATGCATCACTAATTGTACAGGATATGAACGTTTTGTGTATGGAGGTTGGCGTAGTTAAGTGTCAGATCATTCTGAGGACACGAAATCGTTTGACTCACTAGCTGCCCTACCTTGCCTTGACCTCTAATGAGGTTTAAATGGGGTCGAATATCATTACTCAGTGTTTATTTCCTGGTTTGCAGTAAAGTTGTATTTGATGAAAAAAATACTTATTTTTAAAAGAATAAATAATTAGATTTTAAATTTTTATCATATACCCATGTGATGGTCTGATAGAGGTTAACATTTTATTTCAATTTTTTTTTTCTTTTTTTCATGGTAGATTATTTCAAAATTTAGTAGTTGCAATAATTGTAAACAAAAAAAAAAGTAGTAGCAATATTTATAATTAATAATGTACCATTAAAAAATTTAAAATTCGTAGAGTTTATGATGATCCGGTATAATTGAAAATATTGGTACACTTTTTGGGTATGTGTCGAAATTTGCTGTCATCCTTTTGCCAATAGAAGAGATTTGAATGGTATCAATGTCAGAAACTCAAAAAACTCAGTTTAAAAAAAATAAATAAATAAAAAAGAAGAAATAGAAACTCAAATAACTCTTCAACTCTGAAAGAGCCGCACATGATGACTGCTAATTGTCGACCAGTTAGCATCACGTAACCGAAAAACGCCGGTCAACTTTGTGCACATGACGCCAACGTATCCTCTAGTTGTTCTTTAACAAAAAAGAAAATATATAAAATGGTCTCATTTTGGAGAGTCTACTTAAAAATTAACCCCCCTTTTTTTTTTCTCCTTACAAAAAAAGACCTAAAATGGACAAAAATGTCCTTAATGAAAATGCCCAAAAGTTGCAACTACTTTTCTTATGTAGTAACTTCTGCCTAAAAGATCTACAGCTCTTACTTTCCACTTCTCACTTCCCACACCTCATTCTCTTCTTACTTTCCACTTCTCGCTCTCTTATCACTTTCCACATCAAAGTCGTTGCTCTCTTTCGACGCCCAACAACAGAAGGAGGTTTCTGAACCGTGGAAGAACTGCAGATGGCTACGTTGAACCTACTGCTCTCTCTCAATGCCCAAAACAGAATTAGTTTTTTGGACCGTAAAAAAATTACGCCCACAGCTACCACTCATCTTCTCTGCGGGTGGGTAGTATATTTGACTAGTTTTAGTTATCTTGGGTATGTGAATATCGTATTTCAGACCAAGGTTGGCGTAGTGAGTGGGTTGTGGCTAGTGCATTTTGTATATGGTTTTGTGGGTATAATTAGAACGTGAAAGTTATATTGTATTAGTAATTGTTATTGGTGAATATGTACTTTGAGGGTGGGATTTGTAACGGAGACTAATAATTGGAGTTTAGAGGCGAAGTCTTCATATGAAGGTTGGAAGTCCAAATTTTTAGGTTAAGAATCCCAACCTCGAGGTTGGAAATCCCAACCTTGATTGAACATCCAAGTTAAAATTCTCAACCTAACACTTTCGGTTGAAAATCTTAACTTGGATATTCAATCAAGGTTGGGATTGCCAACCTCGACATCAGAATTTGCAGGAAATCTCAGTGAGGTTGAAAGTAGAACCAAGAAACAAACCCAACAAGATAAATCTTGAAGGCGGCAAAGCAAATTTTGTCTTGATAATATAAAGAAAATGAATATACATACTGTTCATTGATGAACATCTCTACTGCTTTCTCATTTACTGCACTAAGAACTCCTGTAATGGTGCCTCCAGCCCATCCAGCAGCATAGGCAAGATACATGGTCGGGTATTTGACTTTGTTAGGTTTCTCAAATGTTAGAGAACCAAGTCTGTAAGTTTTAGTAACTAATCAAATAAAAACTGATAACAAAAATTTAAAACTTTAACCAATTTCAAATTATATATATAGGACTCTTGGTATAAAGACACAATTCATCCTTAGACATAATTCGAATATTACAACTAAAAGAAAATCTTCAAAAAAGAAGTTTATGGTTTGGTATGGTTTGTTTTGATTTTTTTTTCTTTTGATTTTTGATTTTATCATATTTTAATAGTTTTTAATATCATTATATTAAATATCTTGAGGGTAAAGGGGTTTTCGCCATTTGTAAGCATTTTTTGGCTGAAACTAACAGAAAAGAGTATTTTAAATTTATGGAAAACGGTTGTGGGGTAATTAACAATTACGTCAAACGATAGGGGGAAATTGTGATTATATCTAAAAATAAATAAAGTAGGCCAAATGCAAATCAAAATAAAGGGATGCAAATGAATAGAAGTACAAAGCAAAGAGATGTAACATTAGACAATTGAAAAGCAAAAGATATCAAGACTATGTGGAACCACTTAAAGTTTCAATGTATCATTTGTAGCTACATTGAAATCATTGGATTTTAATTTTATAATATTTAAGCCAAATCTGAGTGCATCAGTGAGGTGAAGAAACCAAACTATTTTCTTATGCATCATTCCTATTTGCGATAAGAAAATCGACATGCATATTAAAGTTAAAGCAAAATGCACAACATTAGTTTAATAGTACTGTTGTGTATATTTTAGTGACTTGGGAGATGGACTGTTAAGGCCCAGTACTTCAACATTAAGTGGATGTGAGTCCAGAAGGTTCGAAAGTAAAAATGATGTCGTTGGAGCGCAAGCTACTATATCTAAGCCCAATAGCAAGAGGCCCAGCAAGCCTGGTAATCTGGTCATCTTATGAGCTCGTTAATATGGTCGATATAAAGAGTTCGCTATCCTTCATCAACCCATGCTTTGAGATCGTTTACCAGTGTAATGGGTTTTAAGCCCAAAAACCGGTATTCAGCGAGCTCGTAATATGATTAATATCTCGCGCATCAGCTCGGTCAACAAGTCTAGGATAGGAGTTACTCGTTTATTAGCTCGTGCATCAACTCGCCAGAATATCCTGCTAGATCATGAGTTCGCTATGACCAGTCCAGTTAACCTTCTAGAAGCTTGAAGTAGCTTAGTTTGGGAAGGAATCAACTTTCCGATTTCGGTGCAAATCAAATTTTGAGATTTTCGAAGACTATTACTAATCTATTAGAAAAGATCTCGGCACCATAATTATCATAATTAATGTAAATAATTTTTTGCCTTATCTGTATGTAATTCAAACTTACTAAAATTGTATCACCCTTCACTATAAATAGGGGTGCAAATTCATTGTAAAGGACAAGAGAGAAATAATATACTGTTACTCTACAGAAATAGAGAGTGATAGTTGTGGACGTAAGCCTATTTATAGCTCAACCACGTAAAAATCATGTTAGTTGTTTTTATTCTTAGCCTCTTTCTTTTCTTTTGTGATGTTAGTTGCTGTTTCACAGGTATTTGGTTTGAAGAATTGAGTTGACTGAAAAATCACATCGATATTTTGGCGCTAGAAATAGGGCACAGACTGCAATTCTGCGACTTTTCTGAATTTTGCAATTCCAATCTGTCACTATGGCTAGGATAAGAACGACCAGAAGTACAGAAGTGGTAGTTGACCAATCTAAATGTCATCATGAACAGTAGAATCCCATTTGATTGGAGGTAATATGGCAGGAATGTCTTCTGCTATTTTGCCTCTGCTCCCTCCACGTCAACCATCCATTGCTGCTGTTGGAGGAGACGTCATGCAGATTTGGCAGCAATGCTAAGAGGCTTTGAAGAATACCATGATGCAATTGGCAGACGCAATCAAAACTTTGACACAGGTGTAGGCCCAAACAACCCTGAGGAATGTAGAAGTCTGAGATCAGTCAATTGGTAAGGCATCGGTCTAAGGAGAAAGGACTATCAGGGAGAGGGTACTACCGGAAGGTTCAATTCGCTCCTCAAATTTGCATTTGAGGGGAGATGGACAACATGTTCGAGAAGAGAAAGTGGCACTTCACCCAGTAAGCTTAAGGGTAAGGGTAAGGGTGAGCCATGATAGGAGCCGCCGTGTAGAAGTTGGTCGTGAGTATGAGCGAGCTTGTGGGCACGATGAAGAGCGTGTGCCGCGTAGAGTTTCGCAGAGGGTAGAGAGCTCACACAGGGGGAACAGGTCGAGAGATTAATTTTTGGGTGACCAAGAGAGCCTAAGGAGCAGACGATCTCCCACGAAAAGAATTGAGCCATAAGACCCAATGGTTGAGGAGTTAATGTAGAGGGTCCAATAGTTGGAGGCTTGACTTGGGCCTTAGGGTCAGAGACAATGGTAGGAATAGAGGACCCCATTTACAAAAGAGATTGAGATGGAACCATATCCTCTAAGGTTTAAACTCCCGAGTGTCCCGTTCTATAACAGTGATAGCGACCCCTACGACCATCTTAATGCGTTCAATATCCTGATGGATTTGCAAACGTCTAACCTTTTAGTGAAGTGTCGTGTCTTCCTAACCACATTAAGGAATGTTTCAAGGCCTTGGCTGAGGAGTCTTCCAGTTCACAGCATTAATAGCTGGGAAGAGTATCAGAAAAGGTTCATTAATTAGTACAGGGCATTGAGAAAGAGCTCATGCCACCTCATCACCTCGTGACGATTTTCCAGCTGCAGAATGAATCATTAAAGGACTATATTTATAGGTTCAGAAACGAGGTGAACAATGTAGAGAATCCTTCGGATAAAAGTATCCTCACGGTGATCTCGACGGGGCTCAGAAAAGATGGAAAGCTCTAAGAGAGTATTTGTATGTCTGTTGTAAAGGATTTGAGTGAGTCTTATGAACGGGCTATTAAGGAGATCAGGTGGAAGGAAGTTTCTAGGCCAAATAAGCCCAACGATCAGAAGAATGGAATAGGTAGTTCCCATCAAGGGAAAAAGAGAAGTCATGGTAGAAATGAGAAGCATGATCAGAAGAATCGCTCCAGCAATCAGGTGGTAAAGTGGGCTAAGAATGAGCCCAGAAGAGATCGACCTTCTTTTCCTCGGGGCCACTATGAAAGTTACAGCACCTTGTTAGATAGGCAGAACAAAATCTTTGAAACAGTGAAGAACAGGAAAAATTTCAGGAGGTCGAGACCCACGAACATCCCCAACATATTTCGAGGAAAAACTGTGTTTATCACAATAAAACTGGGCACTTTACTTCGTAATGCAAAGAGCTCAAGAACACCATTGAGTAGTTGATTAGAAGAGGTCACTTAAGGGAATATGTAATGCGACCTGCAAACCAGCGACCCCAGCAGTAGCATCCCCAACCGGTGTAAAAGCGTCCTCATCCAACCCAATAGCTCGCATAATAGCTCCCTAGCAGGCTACTGAGCAGGATCATATGCACACAGTACGGACCATATTTACAATACATGGTGGGCCACATTTCGCACGGACATCGAACAAGTCGCACGAGCGTTATGTGCTCGAGGTTAGTAATGTCATGTTTACAGGCCACAGTGAGATAGAAGGACCCACGAAAAGAGCTAGATTGGCTTCAGACGGCATCGTGTTTACAGAGGAAGATGTCAGAGGAGTTCACTGGCCTCACAATGATGCGCTGATCATTCGTGCCAAGATTGGTAATGTTGAGGTACGGAGGATTATGGTGGACACTGGCAACTCGGTAAATGTGATGTACAGGAACTGTTTTGAGCAAATGGGTTTGAGACCTAAACAGTTGAAGCCATCTCTTGAACCTCTCTATGGATTCACTAGGGATGTAATTGTGCTAATGGGGTAAGTTAGGCTCCCCTTTACGGTTGGAGATTCAAGTCGTCAGTCAATGACATTGGCAGATTTTTTAATTATTGACTACTCTTCGGTCTACAATGTCATTCTAGGAATGCCAGCCATGAATGATCTGGATGTGGCAGCCTTAACCAAAACCCTCACTATCAAGTTCCCAACACTTAATGGAGTGAGATATGTTCGAGGAGAACAGCACTTAGCACAACGTTTTTATAAAGATGCTGTGAAAATGGGAGTTAAAGAAAAGAAGGTCAATATGGTAGTCGGCAAAGAGCTGCGACCTGCGAGTAAAAGAATGGTGAGTCAGGATTTAGATCTAATGGAGGTGGAGGAAGATAGAGCAACAAGTCCTGTAGAAGAGCTCGAAGATGTATAGGTTAGTGAGGTAGATGCGGAGAGATGCCTCAAGCTGGGGAAAGATCTACCTCTAAAGATAAATGCCTAGCTCGCCAATTTCTTGGATGCTAAGTTGGACGTCTTTGCTTGGAACCATGAAGATATGTTGGGGATCAATCCACAAGTGATGTCGCACAGATTAAACATAGATCCATACCACAAGCCAATTGGCTAGAAAAGGAGGCCGATGACGAGAGAGAATTACGACGCACTTAAAGAAGAAGTCGATAAACTTCTGGCGAACAAGTTTACAGGGTGGCTCATTATCCGATTTGGGTGGCGAATCCAGTTCTGGTCAAGAAGAAAAATGAGAAGTGAAGGACCTTTATCGACTTCACCGACCTCAATAAAGCATGTCTGAAAAATAGTTTTTCTCTGCCAAGAATTGACCAGCTCGTGGATGGAACTGCTGGCCACCAGCTCCTCAATTTCATGGATGCCTACTCGGTGTATAACCAGATCCCAATTAACACTGAGGATGAGAAGCACACCTCTTTCATGATAGATCGTGGGCTCTACTGTTACAAGGTCATGCCTTTTAAGTTGAAGAATATAGGGGCGACCTACTAGCGATTGGTTAATATGATGTTAGAGGATCTTATTGGCAAGATGATAGAGGTTTATGTGGATGATATACTAGTGAAGTCAAAACAGATGTTCGAACATGTGCATGACCTGAAAAAGATGTTTCAGATCCTACAAAAGTATCAGATGAAGCTGAATTCGTTGAAGTGTGCATTTAAGGTAACTTCAGGTAAATTATTAGGCTTCATTGTCAATAACAGGGGAATTAAGACGAATCTTGAAAAGATTAAAGCCCTAATTGATATGAGGTTGCCTAAAAGGATAAAAGATATTGAAAGCTTTAACAATCAAGTCGTCATGCTTAGTAGGTTCATATCTAAAGCAACCGACAAATGCATCCCCTTCTTCGATGCCCTGAAGAAATAAAGGGGCTTTTAATGGACAGATGAATGTGAAGTAGCTTTTCAGCAATTAAAGGAATACATGGGCCGAGCTCATTTGCTCTTCAAGCCAGTGAAGAAGGCAAAATTGATCGTTTATTTGGGGGTCTCGCAGTATGCTCTTAGTACAACTCTGATTTGAGAAGAGAACAAGATTCAATTTCCTGTTTGTTATGTAAGTAGGAGGCTGCTCGATGCGGAAACCAGGTATACTCCAATGGAGAAGCTTGCCTATTGCCTGGTAATGGTATCAAGAAAGTTGCATCCGTACTTTTCTAGGCCCACACAATTGAAGTACTGACCAGATACCCTTTGAAGCAGGTTCTTCAGAAGCTAGACATCTCAAGTTGCTTACTTATATGGGCCATCGAGCTTGTCCAGTTTGAAATTGAATTTAAGCCCTTGTACAGCAATAAAAGGGCAAGTTCTAGCAGATTACATGGCTAAGTTCATAGGGCCAACAGATAAACAAGTTGAATCCTCGAAAGGCCTATTTTGGGAGCTCTATGTAGATGGATCCTCAAGCTAGCAGAAAACGGGGGTAGAAGTGATTTTGATAAGTTCGAAGGGTCACAGGATTTTATGTGCTTTGAGATTCGGTTTCTAAGCCACGAATAATGAAGTAGAGTATGAGGCACTGCTGACAAGATTGAGGTTGGCCAAAGAAGTACAAGCTGAGCGAATAAGAATATTCAATGATTCCCAGCTCGTGGTGTGTCACATTCGTGAAGAATACTAGGCCAAGGGCTCCAAAATGGTCATCTATTTGCAGAAGGTACGAGATTTGTTGAAGGCTTTTGAAAGATATGAGGTGCAACATGTTCCACGAACTCAAAATTCACATGTTGATGTCTTAGCTCACCTTACCACGGTTAAAGATGTAGAATTTATGGGAGCTATACCTGTGGAATTCTTGCCAGCCCCAAGTATAGAACATTGAGATGAAATGATGGCGATTATCACAGCTCAGGATTTATGGATGAATCCCCTTCTAGAGTACTTACAGGAAGGAAGACTGCTAGAAGATAAGTTAAAAGCTCATCGCCTTCGAGTGTGAGCAGCTAAATACTACATTTATGATGACATGCTTTACAAAAGAGGATTCTCAGCTCTACTGCTCATATGCATAGACGAGATAGACTGCCAGACTGTCATGGAGGAGATATATGTTGGTCATTGTGGTAATTACGCTGAGGGGCTATCTTTAGCTTAAAAAGCACTCCAACAGGGGTTTTATTAGCCAACAATGAAGCGAGATACAATTGAGATAGTCAAAAGGTGTAACAAGCGTCAGAGATTTGCTAAGGTTCTTCAAGCTCCACCAGCTTTCCTATAGCAGATGGTTAGTCCATGGTCTTTCGCTATTTAGGGCATAAATCTGATCGGGCATCTCCCAATAGCTCACGAAAAATGCAAGCATGCTATTATTGTAGTGGATTATTACACCAAACGGGTAGAGGTAAAAGAGTTCGTCGAGATATCCACTACAAAGGTCGAGAAGTTCATGTGGGAGAATATAATATGCAGGTTTGGAGTTCCATAGTAGATCGTGACTGACAACAGGTCCCAATTTAGTAGTAAGCAGTTTAAAAAGTTTTGTAATGATCTTAGAATCATGAAGAGTTTTTCAGCTGTAGACGACTCTCAAGCTAATGGGCAGGTCGAAGCTGTCAACAAGATCATCAAGTAAACCTTGAAGACTAAGCTGGAAGCAAAGCAGAGAGCCTGGATAGACGAATTGCAAAAGGTGTTGTGGGCCTATAGAATAACCATTTGCAGCACCTCAGAGGAAACTCCCTTCTCGATAGTGTATGAATCAAAGGCTATAATTCCAGCAGAGTTTGAGGTCATTAGTCATAAATGTTTGAAAACAATTGTAAAGAAACCTAAGACCTAAGGATTTTGCGAGGAGCTTGCAGGAGTCTTCTATAAGTCTTGGTTACTGGGGTTTCTTGTAGAGCTGCAGGTTGTGCCCATGGGGCTATTTGCTGTGAAGAGCCCGGAGAAGGTCCTTGCTGGGATAAGGGAGTGTTGCTCGATGAAAGAGCTGATGAGGTCGCGCCTTGAGCAGAGACCTTAGAAGGAACTGAAGGAGCATCAGCTCGAGGAATTATAGGTTGAGTGATTGGAGGAGTTAGGCTCTTTTGAGTAGCCGAGAGAGTAACTCCTTGTT
This sequence comes from Dimocarpus longan, assembly GCA_022984855.1. NCBI lineage: Eukaryota > Viridiplantae > Streptophyta > Magnoliopsida > Sapindales > Sapindaceae > Dimocarpus > Dimocarpus longan. The sequence goes on from CM041021.1 coordinate 10,347,961, forward strand.
GAGCAGTCTTAACAGTTTGAGCTTAAGCAGCCTTGGCAATGCAAGTCGTATATTTCTTCACCTCATCAACCGCATCTTCTTCGAAAAATGAGAAGTTCATTTTTGGAAGCTGTTTCCATAGTCTGTATAAAAATAAACTTTCCATTTTCAATGTGGCGTCCTCTTGAGCCTGTTTAATACGAGTTTCGACTTGAGCGACCTTTTCTTTTATCGCATCTACGTCTTGCTTCACCAGCTCAAATCTCTTCTTGGCTGTATCAGCTCATTTCTAATGAGAAAGCGCTTATTGCTATAACTTTTTGATCTCTTCCATGGCTTTGTCAAGCTAGCCTTAGAGTGAGGAGACTGTACTCTCCCATAGCCATAACGTTTTATCTGTTTTAGCCTTTTGCACCTAGGCACTTTTAAGTTTTTGTTTGAGCTCGTGAGCGGCATTCTTAGCCTTCTCAATCTCTTCCTGCGAGACACACAGCTCACCCTCGAGCTTTTCTTTGTCGCCCTCGAGCATTTTGATGATGGCCTAATGCGAAGCTTTCTCCTTTGTGTAATTGAGGAGTTCTTTGATCAGCTTCATTAAACCCATGGAAGCTTGAAACAAAGAAACATTAGCACTAAATAAAAGTGAAAGGGAAGAGAGAGGAAAGACAGAGTCAATGAACTTACCAACAAATTGTAGCGACTTACGTAGCCGATCAGCCTGTCGCCACTTATCTCATCCTTCTAAAGGGTCGACTTTTCAAGCCCCAAGAACTACGGCGTGTAATCTAAGAGGTTGTTGTAATATTCCTCAGCATCGAACTCTTGAGTCTGCTCCTTAATGCTCCCTTTAGTTGCAATCTCCTTTTCCTTTGTCTTTAGACGCTTTGGAAGAGCTTCTGAAGGCCTTTTGCCTTTGTCTGTAGCCCCGTGTCACCCAACTGATGAACTACCTGGGGTCAGGGTTGGCTGACTAGGGAGCTCTCCCTGTGAGATAGCTACCTCTGCCTAACAGACTTATACCTCACACCCTATTTTAGTGAGGTCACTACAGCCTTTAGTTGAAAAGATGACCCTGCGGCAACTCCTAGAGCAATCTGTAAACTAGAGCCTCCAACAGTTGAGCTGGATCCCATCGACTGAGAGGGAGGAGGTTTTGTAGAGCCTGTTATTTGAATATTCGGATCTACAGACTTAGCTTCTGAAGAGGATGGTGGCACGTCCAAGTTAAGTTTTACCATGGTAACAAGTTTCCTCTTGGATGAGCTCGATGTCCTTACTTTACACCCTTGGAGAACAAAAGAGACCTCCCTTTTTTCGCGAACCCCAACGTCTTGATAAAGACTGAGGCACTTGCTACCGATCTAGGGCGCGAGCTCGTATTTCGATAGAAAGTAATCGTTCAGAAACTGGTCATTTAGCAGGCTCTTAACCTCAGAAAATCTCTACAAAGCTGCCAACTTTTCTTTAGAAAGCTCAATTGAGCTCTTAGAGACGTCTGCATATTGCGACAAGAGATCATTAAAAAAAAAAACATATATGCTTAAAAATGGTGAGCTGGCAATGTGCTCACTAGGGGAATAAGAGAAAGCAAAGTATTTAAGGTCAAAAAGGGACAGCAGGACGTATAGAACCAACGGGTCTTATAGTCACCCATATTTGATTTGCTGGTCCCTTTGGGCAGATACACTTTATAAAGTGAGTTATGGGATGCAGTATAGAAGAATCCATCTTGCTTCTCCGCTTTGAGACTTATGGTGATTTTGAAATGAAAAATGTGTTGAATTATGTTTGAAGTTGGCACTGGTAGTTTATTTTTAGTAAAGACAGCAGCTAAGGAAGTTAGTTGAGCATAAAAGTTGGGGGTAAGTTGGAAAAGAGCCATAGAGAGATTGTTTAGAAGGTCGATAAGGTAGCGAGGAACTGGAAACCTAAATCCAGACTCTAGGTGTTGGTTGCTAATCGCTATAAACCCTGAAGGAGGGTAAGCTACATGCTCATGATTAGCCGACGCCATTGCATGGCATCCTGAGGGGAAGTTAAAATGTTCTACTAACTAGGTGAGCTCGCAGGGGGGAGACAGAGGACTTATGTTGGAAGAAAGGTTCGCGAGTAAGAAAATTCTCTCTCGTTGTAGGTTCAGGTGCGACCTCACTACTTTGGGAGGACACACCTTTTGTGTCCCTAATCTGATGCTCAGATTACTCTTCGACATCCTCGTCAGCATCCCTTATTCTGTGATTATGATGCCCGACTTGACATCAATAAAAGAAGTAAAGGGATTAGGTTGCTACCAACAGACCGAACCTAGAGTACTAAAGGGTTTTCCTAAGTCTACTCTCCTAAATATCAAGTCGTGCACTTAGGGAAACTACTGAGAACAAGGGGGCTATAGGTGTGCGCCTATCAGATCGCAAAAGCTATAGAGAAGCAATAGACAGATTTTATGCTCTACCCTATTTCTACGAACAAGTCAGAGTTTGAGTGTCAAGCAACCACAAACAAGAAACAGCAAGCAAACGTGCTTTTAAAACGATCAAACAATCTTTTTGTTCATATTTTTCAGGCAAAAAATATATATGAAGAGTCGAAAAATATTCAAGCAACAACAGAAAACAGATTCATAGAAGCAAAGAATGTGGTGCATACCAAGATGAATGCTAAAAAGTAGAGTACGAGTGTGAAAACTCACCTTGAACGCAGTAAGATCTGGCGGTTCTGGAAAAAGAACGTTGAGGGGTGGCGACTGATGGAAAGAAACTGGAAAGCCAAAAGTTATGTAGTTTTGAAAGTGACAAGAAAGAAGAAAAGGTAGAGCGACTCCACCAATATATAGGCGTCAAGTCCTATCTGTCAGATCTAAAAGTCATGTAACTGCCCTTAATCCTACGATGCAGCGCAAACCTCGGGATTTTGTCATTATGCGCAGTCAGTTGAAAGATGTGCGCATTAAAAGCGCACTGCATGAAACGTGTAGGGTACTGACGTATAGGGAATCGCCACGTGTTCAAAAATAAGGCAGAATTTGAAAGGGCTACGCAACAAGTCCCTCCAAAGAAGTTTTATCAACGAGCTCATAGCTTCCAGTCTGTAAAACTCACTGAGAGCTAAGGGGCTTGTGTTATGTTTATTTTAGTGACTTAGGAATAGGCTGTTAAGGCCCAGTACTTTAGCATTATGTGGATGTGAGCCCAAGAGACCTGAAAGTCAAAACGACGTTGTTTGAGCGCAAGCTACTATATCTAAGCCCAATAGCAAGAGGCCCAATAAGCCAGGTAATCTGGTCTTCTTATGAGCTCGTTAATCTGGTCGATGTAAAGAGTTCGCTATCCTTCATCAACTCGTGCTTTGAGATCGTTTATCAGCGCAATGAGTTTTAAGCCTATAGACCATTATTCAGCGAGCTCATAATATGATTAATAGATCGCATATCATCTCGGTCAATAAATCTAGGATACGAGTTGCTCGTTTATTAGCTTGTGCATGGACTGCTCGTCCATTTGCTGGTGTATCAGCTCGTCAGAATATCCTTCCAGATCATGAGTTCGCTATGACCAATCGAGTTGACTTTCTAGAAGCTTGAAGTAGCTTAGTTTGGGAAGGAATTAACTTTCCTATTTCGGTGCAAATCAAATCTTGAGATTCTCGGAGACCATTATTGATCTGTTAGAGAAGATCTCGGCATTATAATTATCATAATTAATATAAATAATTTTTTGCCTTGTCTGTATGTAATTTAAACTTACTAAAATTGTATTACCTCTCACTATAAATAGAGGTGCAAATTCATTATAAAGGATAAGAGATAAATAATATACTGTTACTCTACAGAAATAGAGAGTGACAATCATAGACGTAGGCCTATTTACAGCCGAACCACATAAAAATTGTGGGAGTTGTTTTTATTCTTAGCCTTTTTCTTTTCTTTTGTGGTGTTAGTTGCTGTTTCACAAGTATTGGGCTTAAGAACTAGGTCGACTGAAAAACCACGTCGATAAGTACTAACTATTTTCTTCTCCCAGAATGAGGCTAAATAAACACCTTTGTCTAAACAGATTGAGGAATACCTAAACAAAATAAAGTGATTGCCTACAATTAGAGACAACCAGCCATATAGGTGAGCAAGACATCAAAGTAGTTCAAGTTCTAATCAAGAAAATTGAAAAAGTACCATGATCGACTACTGATGTAGCTAACATCCATAATGCTTAAATCAATCCCGTTTTGCAATAGCAACCTAAACCTTTGAGTAAGTGGGAATGATATCTTGGCTGTGCGGATAGAAATAAGTAGTCAAGGAGAAAATTGCTATATGCTAACATTATAGAATAACAAAACCAATCTCGTCTGAAACACAAAGATATGCATAATGCACATGATCAAAAATTGTAAAACATTCAGAAGAAAGAAAAATAATCACACAAAAAGCAGAAGCTACACAGAAAAGGCCAACACTATTACATGTCACTAACTTGTTAAGAAATGTAATATTCAGCAATCCAAAAACTAGGATCATTAGAAAAGAATTGAACCTACAACAAACCTGAAGAAGAAAAAGTTGACCCAAGCAAAAGTAAGAGTCTGTCTAGTAAAAAAAAAATCAGTTAATTCAAGCAACTGCACCAAAAAAATAAGAACAATGATCATTTATTCCATAGTTTCGATTTGCAATACCTGTGGAATGGTTATAGAAAGATTTTTCTTCATCATATCCATAACCATGTTAGGATCAAAAAACATCTGCACTTATGGATTCTGTGTCTATCCTTTAAAAACATGTAACAATCCATTTTCCTACCAACACGTTCACATTCTCATATCATCAATAAAAGATATAGATATACGTAACAACGCCAAAATTGTATTCAAATATGATTTAAGCTATAACAACCACTATTAAAATCCTCACACAAACCATATCAAATCATAAATTTCAAACCTTTGTCCATAATTAACTATCTAACCATATAAAGCGAAATATTAATTAGATAACAGGCATTAGTATGTAACGAGGTAAATTGTGAGTAATTTCTCATGGTACAAGCATAACCATCAATGTAACAAATAGAAGCAACAAAACTTTACTTGGAACTATAGAAAATCATTTGCACCAACATGCATCCATAAAAGCCAACTTTATATGACAATACATATTTAACCATGTTGTTAATTGAAAAATTAAAATCAATGGTTAAAGAAAAAAAGCTGAAACTTACATTTATCATATCAAAATACAGTCTCAAAGCCTTTTCCATGCCATTTTGCACGAAAATAGTCCTTTAACTACATTTTCCTACCAGTCAACGAACAATGATTGAATTAGTTGTTGCATTGAACTCTGAAACCAAGGGCTGCAACAACAGCTTTCCTAGCAGTTGTTGCATGAAAGATTCTTTTGCATCTGTCTACTCCAACTAAATTGTCCTAATCTTCCCTAAGTAAAAGTGGTATTGGCATAACTGCAAGAGAAAACAATTAATACCTAATTGAAGCTAAAAATTAACATCTTTTGAAATGTATGCCATACCAGCCCTATGGCCAACAATGCCATAACAAAGCCAAAATTATTTTAATATATAGAGATCTCAAAGTACTATGTGTCTACTAACATAACTCTGACATCCAACAAAAGATGCATTGACAGAAAGCAACATTAAAATAGAAGTGCAATCCAAAGAAGTGAGATTACAACAGATTTGAGAGTAAGAAGACACTTTAAAGCCAACATAATAGAGTAAGAACATGTTGTAAGGGGCAAATGTAATTACAAATGAGGTGAAGTAATGAATCATAGATAAACAACATATATTAATAGGGGCACAATATATACCTATACTCAACAACCTTTATACAAATGAAAAGGCACCAAGATAAGTGAACATTTACTGTTTATGCAACCATTTAGTGCAATTATCTTACCTTCTTGAAGGATAGAAGCTACATCATCAAAGTGCTTCGTAAGACTTGGAAATACTAGTTTGATTTTGCTCAAGAACTCATCCATAGTCAACTTAGGAGGATCGATCTGACTGTTGTCATGCTATAGAAAAACAGTGACTAAATTTCTCAATAGCTTATATACTTGCAGATTTTTATAGTTACCAGATGTTTCCATAGTTGTATATTTATTGTATGGTCAATGATGTGATACATTTAAGAGTGCACTTTGAAATCATCTCATCATAGCAAAGCAGAGTAGGAAAAGCTAACACAAAAGTGGTTCATATTGAGTAATCAATCCAATCAAATCTCAAAGGTTGAATTCACAATACTTAGAGGTAAAGACTAAACATCCATTATAAAGAGGAATCTAGAAGAGGCTTAACATCCATTATAAGAGGAATAACATTAAAAAAAACAAATCATTGTTTTAATCAATAAATATTTCAACAATGAGTAATACAATAGGGTACCTATTCACGAGAGGCTTATATTACTTTCATAAAAATGAGTAGGCCACTTGTTGTGTAGGGGCTTGAAATTATTAGTATCATTTCACCTTGTTTTCATTAGAGTGTTGCTGAACACTTGTAGTAGCACCCCATTTTATAAAATCCTGCAAAATTTAATCATAACTACACCAAGTGATCTCATAAGTTAAACAAATAATATAAGGATGCTAGGAGTACAGTTCAGAAGTTGTCGATGTTGTCTCATTTAAAAAATTAAACCAACTAACAACAGTAAATCAAGAGCATTTATTCTTGAAATTAATGTACCATAGTAACACATCATTCAGTTTCATCAACTGTCATATGTGGAATAGAACCAACCTTTCAAAATACTGAAAATCTAATGTACAAATTGTTGTACAAGCTCAATTGCATTATCGCATATTGGTTACATTTCTCAAAATGCAATGGAAGTATTGAAAAATACTTCATTACGTCCCCACCATTGGCCGCTATGCAATCACTAAACTTACCAAAAGTTTTAACACTAGTTTCTACTCTAAAGCTTCTCAAATTTAAAAATAAGAGTAAAAGAATAACACATGAATAACATTTTCAACTTTGAATAACACAGTAAAAAAAAACATTTTCGTTTTCAAGCTCTAAGACCCTCTTAATGAAATCATTTTAGCTTCTAAAGATTTCTTCAGATTCTCCACCTAACAAATATTTTTAAATAACAAAATTTAGAGCAGATTAATTGAAATATTTTCTAAACTTAGTATTGAGAGCTCATGACATAGGAAGTATCTGTTATGGATGTTTTCATGACCAAGACAAGTGGACTGTTAAAGCCCAAGAGATGAGCCCAATGGCCAGAAGCTCAGAAAGCCTAGTGTAACTTTCTATATTCAATTTTACGTTTTATAGTGTTAGAAGCTAAATTATTGAATAAAAAGGGTAAAGTAGTCAACCCCCCCGCCCCCCTTTGAATAATATTAAAATACAAATAAATGTTTCAAAATAGGAAAAGTTGAGAAAGAGCGAAACGGTCATTTCATAAATAAGAGACATGAATAGATAGTAAAGTTGTAAAACTTTGATTAAGTAAATTTAACAATTAAGATATATGAGAATTTGACTAATTACTTAAAAACCAATTGACTTTTATTAGTTAATTAAATGGCTAAGGGCATTATAGTAAACTAATCAAATTAAAAGCTATATATGTGAAGAAAGAACTATCACCAACACTTAGTCGATTTTAGGAGCAAAAATTAGAGAATGAAGAAAGAGCAAAGGGACGACAAGGAAGACAGCAAGAAGAAAAGGGAGTTCAAAGGTTTCCAAGCCAAAATTTAGTCTCCAAATCAAGTGTTCAAGCTAAAATGAGTTAGAAGAGCAAAATCAAAACAAGATCTTGGTAACTTATCATCCTTTTTCCTTATTGTTGATGATGTTAGATTGTTGGTATATTCGTTAATTGGGTTGGATTTTATTGTTGTTATAATGAGAGTTTTATATGGAAATCAAGTCTAGGACCCTAATCTAGTGATAAGGAAGCTGAGGTTGTATGTTAGAAAGCTTGAATGGCAAGTTAGAATATATATGGGAGAAACTCTAACTTGTGATTTAAGCTAGTGAAAAGTCAAATAAGTGTTTATAACTTGTTTGATGAAATGATTGAAAGAAGGAAAGAATGACATGTGAGTACATGGGGTGTGTCATGGTCAACAAAGGGATATGTGATTATCCTGAACATTAATTCATATGAGCTTGATTCTATGCCTATTATAGCTTAGGAAATCATATGAAAATACTAGTTTTGCAAGAAGAAATGAAATGTAATCCATGTGTAGTGTATGTGCATGTCACGACCTATGAAAGGGCATTTGACCTCATTGTGTTTTGATGATGTTTATGAGGTATTTAGGGTCTTAAAAGTATCATAAATGAGTAGGAATCAAGATAATTAATATGGATACATAGGGATACATAAATGGCCTACAATTTAGTAAAATAGTGAAATAATAGTAGAAGGAAAGAATAGGCATTTGAAGAGGCTATAGTGACCTGATCTATTTGAGCTTAATTGAGATGATTTTAGACCTCAAAATATGCATGAATTTCATAGCAAACCATAAAAATTTGAAGGGGAAGATTTGGATAAAAATTGAGTAAGTTATGGCCTAATAGCGCATCGATGTAGTCGTAAAGTGAGTTGAGAATGTAAATGTATTCTTTAATGCATGAAATGAATGTATTCAATCATAATTGAGTTAAATAACCTTAGATACAAAAGAAATGACATCGTTGCATGTGTGATGCAAAAATATGCATAAAAAAGTATCGAAAAACAGGTGTTTTCCATAGGTTTCACCCCTTGATACTTAAAATTTTTTGAAACCGTTTTACAAGCGACCTAAATGAGAGATAGAGAGATGATTCAAGTGAAAGCGGAATGAAGAAAATTGCTAGGATAATCCCTAGCATAGATTCGTCCAAAGAGGGGTTGAAAATGTAATTTTTCGTTTCAAGCTTTCGAGCATCAATTTAAGTGTTTGGGGGTGTTCCTAGGTGATAATAAGTGAGACTTATGCAAAGAAATCAGAATTAAGAAACTTTGGTTAAGTTAGAATTGAGTAGGGGAATTTGTAGTGAAAAAGAGCCTTTAAAAGAATTAGTGTGTTAAAGGCAATATATATAACTTTATGTGGCTCGCTTTAGCATACTCTAAGTGAAAATGCGTTATGTAGGTAACAAGCAGGCTAGTAGAGCACGGGAGGCTCGGTGACTAGTATAGCTCGTTTGGATTGAGGTAAATGTTCTATCACTTGTGTTATTTCAATTCTTCGTTTAAATACATATATATTGTTGTAGCTAAATGATTTCAAAAACGATCTTCAAAAGTATGAATTAAAATATTGTAAAATGTTCCTTAGGTTGGATCTAGAAAAGAAAATTTGAAAATAAAATGTTTTCGAAAAGAAATAAGTAAAGAGTTTTGTAAGCCAATGTATATACCTTTAGCTATTCGAGATTTAGCGCTATGCAGCATGTCGAAAATTTCGTTTGTAGTCACTCAGTTTTCAGAGTATCTAGCGTGATATGTATGATGCAGAAAATTTCATACATGATCGTTGAGATATAGAGAGATTTTTAACGATATATTGTGATGCAGTAAATTTTGCATATAGTCGTTTAGATTTATTGTTTTGACACTACGTTGCGATGCAGCAAATTCCACTCATAGTCGCCTAGAGTTATAGCACTACATTTACGACGCAGAAAATTTTGTATTGTAGTTGCTCATATTTGAGATATTTTCACAATACGTTTGCGATGTAGTAAATTCCGCATCATAATGGTCGAGATATCTCACTAGCTTCAGGTTTGGCATCGGTTGAAAAATCGCCACTTGATGGTTCGAGCACATTAGGGGTATACATGGTGTGTTTAGAAAAGAAAATTTTTAAAATCAAACATGGAAGCTAAATAAATTATAAACTTCAATGTGATTATTTTTCTATTATTTACATATGTTGAACTAACGTTTTTGCTTTTGTGTAGCTTGTATATTTTATCAGAGGTCGTACAGATGACTTTGCATCAAGGAAACCATTATTGAAAATTTTAGGTGGGCAAAATTGAAGAATGCATCAAACAAAACATACATTTTGTTGTTGTAAATGACATAAATGAGTGATTGCATGTTAGATATATGGATAATGGAAAACTGTAATATCATATTTTGATATGTATATATAGTTGGAACACTTGCACCTAACACATTCGAATATGTGATATTTCTATATATATATCTGAATGCATATGAATTACTTTCATGAAGATTGTTGAAATATAAGCTTGTGGAAAATTTTATGTGATGAAAATTATATATTTGTGAATCAAGTATGTTGTGAAATCGCTTGAGAAAATGAATGTTTGTGGCCAAATAAGTTGGGTAGTGCATTGAATAGTTTGAAGTGTGCTTTTCTTTATAGGTAAATTTTGGAAATGTTAAAAATACAGTCATTATGCTGTCAGATTTTTCTTAAAAATTCGTTTTGAATTGATTTTGAAAATACACCCATCCAATTGTTTACAAAAGAAAAGAATGCATTTAAATCGATTTAAAGAATCAGGCAAGATTAAGGGATTCGCTCTGCGCATCTCTTTTATCCGATAAGTCGAATTAAGGGAGGACCGTTAGAGTGCCTGGCGAGATCCTCCAGACAAGAGTTCAAAGAGAATCTAGTTCGGGTCTTATCACCCAGCACTCTAGTCAATCAATTGCTCATCTATCTACTCAACCTTTTGAATGTGCTCGTTTATCAGCTCGATCATGAGCCCTGTTCATGAGATCAATTTTCTGCTCATTCATCATATCATTGTCTAGCCCGTCTATCATCTCGATCAGTAGCTTGGAATGGGATCGGCTCGATAGAGAATCTTATTCGCTCATTAGCTAGATAGGATATTCTTTTCGTTAAAGAGCTCGTTGTATTAATCCAATTGACTTTCTAAAAGCCTTAAGCGGTAAAGCTAGAGAAGAAGTCAACTTCCTTATTTTGACCCAATGTTTTAGCCTAACAAGAGGAAGACCTAGCAGGCCTAATAATCCGAAGCCCGACCTGACTAGTTCCCATTATCAAGTTCATAATAGGACGACCTCGTGCATCCCAGATCACGGGAGCGAGCTCTTTTTTGTCACACATCTCAGATTATAAGTTAACTGTAATCAGAACTATCAGACCAAAATACAGCTCAAGGTGTATCGTACACTCCAATCCGTTAGAGATTACAGTATGAATTAAGGAGATCTCACCTAACCAGCATGAGTTTAACGTCTAAACTATACTTTGTCAGAAAACTTTGACAAATGTTACAGTTGTCAGTCTTGGAAATGTAATTAATCATCATTACTTTATTTTGTCTTATTATGTATTACTATAGCACCTTCCATTTTTTCTATAAATAAGGGAGGAAATTCATTGTAAATGAGAGAGAGAAACACTTTTATTGAGATGACTGTTACTCTGCCAAAATATAGTGAGAAAACGGTGGACGTAGGCATTTTTTGGGCCGAACCACTTAAAATATTGTGCGCCTACTGTTCTTCCTTTTACCTTTCTCATTCGTTTCCTTTGTTTCTCGTTAGCTATAGTACTGGGCTTCAATGAACCTACGTTCACCGATATTGAACGTCAACAGTACCTCAGTCTTGAAGTTTTTGTGAGAAAATTCCAATTGCTTCAATGTGTCTTCATTTGTCTAAGATATGCTCTTATACTATAAAACTTAAGAGAATTTCACATCACTATTACATTGCACAAAGCACAGTAAGCATCTTATTATGTAAGATAAGCACTTGAAGCATATGAACCTTGTTGGCCAACAATTCTTCCCTCAAATTTTCTAGCTCATACTATTGGTAACAACAGGAGATTAAATATCCAAAACATATCAGGTGTTTACCCAAAAACTTGAATAGTAACTCAATCTATCAACCCAAAAATTTTTAATTTTTATGCCAAAAACCCAAGTCATTATTCAAATTCAAACCCAAATCATGTTCAAATACAAATGTCCACTAAAATAAATTATATGTCATAATCCAAACCTAAACTCACATAATCTTATACCAAACAATAAAAACAGCACTCGATCATACCAAACCCAAGTCATTATTAAATGAATTTTCTCCTTTAACCAATAAGACACCAAAACAAATGTACCTGAACATTGATTATCCTAATAAGGAAACAAAAACATACCTATCATCCATAATCAAGTCAACAATGAATAAATTGCTCACAAATTCATAAAATAAATTCTGTTTTCAATACGAAACTTACTCTCCGTCACTCTCCTTTCAAATATTTCAATCAAGTACAATAAAGCAAAACAAAACATTATAATTCAAATCCCACATCACCAAATTTGATCACAAAACTATTGAGAATTCAAAACAAAATCATGCTTAAATTCTTTCAGAAACATAAACGTAATAGAGATTTACTGGTTGAGATGGACAACATTGAGATAGGGAGGTTGTCAATCTGCAAGCTGCAAAGAAACCTGTGAATTAAGAATTGATGTTAGAGAGAAGTCAGAGTTAACAGAAAACAAGTAAACATAGTCAAGCAAACTAGAGTGAAAAAGGCGCAATCGAGCAAATTAGAGTTGACACGTCTGCGATAGCGAGAGATGCGCGTAGTTGAGTAGACCAAACGGTAATACACGATGACGATGGAGAAAATAAGGTGTAAGAGAGAGAAGAAAAAGGGGTTGTGAGGGAGAAAAAAAAAGTGATGCTAGGGTTTGTGAGAGACAATGAAAAAAAAAGGTACTTGTTCTTCGCTAAAGTTGAGAGTCAAGCAAACCAGGCAATCAGACAGCGGCAGGTGGAGGTCAGCGATCAGTGAGATACGACGGTTAGGAGTTACGATGATCAAACAAAAAAATTGGCTACTCAGATAGTTAACGTTGGTGGTTGGAGGTCTGATGGTAAAGTGCAACGGTGGTGGGTATAGGTGCGACAGTCAAAGAAAGTTGTTGGACAATAAGAGAGTGATCGATAGTGGGTGGAGGTGAGGTGCGACGATGGTGGGTGGATGTGCGATGGTGATAGGTGATGGTGAGGACTTCGGATCGTGGGTTAGGATTCTTATAGCAAGAACGAGAGAGAAAAGTTAAGAAAAGAGAGAAAGAGTGACAAGTTTGGTATATAGAGAGTGACTATCACATACATAAAAGGCGTGGATCAGTTGTAATTGGATTGAGTAATCAAGGAAATTTTTGTTAAAAGAAAAAAGGCACGCTGCAAAGATTAACAAAAAAAAAAAATGTTCATTTTTTAGATGGTTTTCACAACAAGGTTAGTTCACAACTAAATGCTTAAAAAACAAAAAAAAAAAAGTCCAATTGTTGGGTAGTAGAAGGCTCCTGTCATGCACAAACGTCAAAAACTATTATGATTTACAACATCCAGTGGAGTAGAATCTCAGATCAACATTGTTTATTCATTTTGTCTGTAAGTCCACGAAGTCATGGTGCATGACCTTACTTTTGGAACCGACGGCGACTGGGTAGATTTCAACGGTCACAGATGTCACTTATAATTCATATTGTGCCCTATGATACCATTCGATACAGAATCTACGTAGGGCCCATTGTTTTGCAAGACCTTTCCCATTTGATTTCCACGTTATTTTTCACTCATCCCCGCCACAGGAGAATGAAGAGTGTCAAATAGAGAGAGAGAGAGACAGCCCTGTTTGTATTAGATCTTAAAGCTAAGATGAAACCACATCAAAATTGATGTACAATTTCCAGTCTAATATAAAAAAATATGATGAGATTAAATATCATATAATATTATTTGAAAATACAATTTCATAATATCAAATCTTTATAATAAATAGGAAAAAAATTATTAATCACTTGAACTAAATAATTATGAAAAAGTGTTCGAGTTTCAAAATGATATATACATATAATTTTGAATTTGAAATAGAATGTTGTGTAAAATATCATAATAATTATTTTTATTTTTTAATAATTTTTAAACATTAAATTTCTTTTTATTTTTGAACAATTACAATAATAAAAAATTCATAAAAATGATATGACTTAAAATCATGATATTAAGGATGTAAAGATAATGAACATACCACTCACAAATTTTATATCTTTCTAAACTGAATAACAAGATTTTGATGTATTGAACACAAATTGCCATGTAATAAATAAGTAAGATGAAACTTGAAATGACAATATAAAAACCTTACTTCTTCGAATGATATTTTGATATAAGAATAATGTTATATTTTTTAAATATTTTATCTAAATTTATGTTTAAATGATATGATATATGAATTATCAAAATTTTATTAATTATCTTATCATTTAAATTTTGATAATTTATATTTATATTATTTGAGTATAAATTTAGATAAAATATTTAAAAAATTATATAATTCCCCTTTGGTAAATAGGAAATGTATGTAAGAGGATGCATGATATAAAGGTGTATTAAACGGCAGGTGATGGCAACGCAGGAGCGAGTGTGTAGTCGATAGCGAAGCACATTACATCAACCAAAAACAGACGAGGACGAAGTAAGGAGTAGGAGGCAGAGAAAAAAGAAGAGGCGCGGGTGGTTGTCGTTGTGTTTGCGCTTCCTCCAATTTCTTTTTATCTTTTATCAAATCCACATTTTCCATTTCCTCCTTATCTCTCTCTCTCTCTCTCGCTCTCTCTCTCTCTCTCGCTCATGGCTCTGAAGTCAGTGTCTCCGATTCCTCACCTGAGCGCGGCTGTAAAGCCGAGCTCCGTCCTCTCCTCCAATAACAACCTCTTTTTCGTTGATTTCGTTGGATTGTATTGTAAATCCAACCGGACCAGACGGAGAATCTCACTTTCTTCTTCTGATCGAACTCGTTTCGCCAGAAACAACTCGTCCGTTAAAGCCGTTCTTGATCATCAACGTATCAACTCTCCCTTGGACCAGTCCTCTCCTTCTCAACCTGATTCCAAACTCAAGGTCTGTTCCGTAAATTCTCAACTTCAAAAACTCCACGTCCGTGCCGTATAGTTTGTTTTTGTTAGGCTATGTTTGTGTACATACATGCTTTGTTGTTTTAATTGGATGCGTGCGTTGTAAATTCACGTCATGTTTTTGATTTTTTGTTGTAATGTTTTTGAATGAGTTCAAAACTGCTGCAATTTCACATACAATTCATGTGGTTTTAGTTTCGTAATTATGATTGCTCTTTTGATTACAAACAACTCTTGTTTACTAAAGTAAGTGACAATTGTGGAGCTTGTTTGTCTCGTAATTGAACTTTCAAAAATGAGCTAGGCATGAAAAATAGTTACAAAAGTGCGAAGGATACTTATCCAATTGCTTCGTGTATGGTTTGTCACTCGCCAACAGAGTTTGAGGGACAAGGGTAGAGTCCCTTTTTTTTTTTTTTTTTTTTTAATGTTTTATTCATCTAAGTTGCAAATTTAGGTGAACTTATTCACAAAGTGTTTTAACAAGGAAAATATGGTGTGGTGTATGGTGTCCTTCCTTATCTACCTCTTATGTGCATGGTTAAAACCCCTTGCTTTGTTCAATTTAAATTATTTATCAGAAAATACGTTTGAGGTATCGATAAAAGTCAATCTGAAACGCATGAAAATCAAATTTAATAAGAATATACCTATTCCATCATATATTAGTATATAATGATCAAATGTTACTGGGCACTCTTAGCCTTAGTAAAATTGAAGGCAAGGATTGGGCTTGTGCCATCAGGTTTTGTCTCTTAAACTTTATAATGTTATAACATTGGCTAAGTTATAACATGTTAAGTGCATTCTTCTTTCCTTTCATTGTTAAAAGGTATACTGCACATCCTCCAGTTGAAAAAGTGAAGTTCATGTACGTATGACAGTATGATGAACCCTTACAAATGGTGGCCTATGTTGGTTATCCTTTGCTGTGAATAAGAGTGCAGGGTAGATGGTTAAATGGGCTGGTAGGTTCAATGTGAGAACGCATCAGGACATGGGGTTATCTTGAGCAGAGCAAGGTTGTAGTATCAATCTAGTTTGGGAATACTTAATAATCATGTTAAGTCTAAATATTCTGGTTATACTGACATGAGATTTCTTTGTATTATTTTTATTTCTTGCTTAATTTCTTTTGAAATTCTTTCTCTTACGTTTACTTTTATGATGGTGTTTTAGTTTTTCTTCTTCTTAAAGGAACAAGTGTTGTAATATGCAACTTTTGGTGTCTTTGTACTGTTTTTTGGCTGTTCTTTTATAGGGATTTTTAGTCCTTTTAGTGGACTGTTGATTCACTTTTGTAATTGCATTTTTCTTTAATAATATGTCTGTTTTCTATTGTTAGGCAGTGGTTGGACTCAAAACTTAAATTGATAGGTTAAGGCCAAACAATAGTTTTGAAGCAGTCGCACACCTCTCCATGGAATGCCGATGGGCTTGCATTCCAGTCCTACCTAAACATATACATAAGTCAATTTAACAAACACAGATACAATATATATTGGGAGAATCGAACACCGAAGCACTATCACAAAAGTTAGCTTTGATATCGTATTTAGGTAATTGCTAGACCTAAAATGTCAAGTTATGTAAGGCCAAATGTGCAGTTCTTAAACACTCTTTACACCTAAATAGAAGGGACAGGTGTCGTAGTGTGAAATTGCCTTTCTTTCTAGGCACTTCATGAATACTTAAGACGTATAAGATAGCATTGGCAGTTTAAAACTTTTTGGTCTTGCTTTACTGTCAACACCTTTTGGTTTCCACGCAATGTCATTATTTTTTTATGGTTTCTTCAGTTGTCCTCATGCTCGTGAAAATGAATTAAATCATATGTTTATGGTGTAAATTTGATGCTCAGCAGGTTGCCAACTTGGAAGATATAATATCGGAGAGAGGAGCATGTGGAGTTGGATTTATTGCCAATTTGGAAAATAAAGCATCACATGAGATTGTTAAGGATGCTCTTACTGCTCTTGGCTGCATGGAACATCGTGGGGGGTGTGGAGCAGATAATGATTCTGGTGATGGTTCGGGAGTGATGACTTCGATCCCATGGGATTTGTTAGATGATTGGGCTGAAAAGCAAGGGATTGCTTCCTTTGATAAGTTGCGTACTGGTGTCGGAATGATTTTCTTTCCTCAAGATGGTGACCTTATGAAAAAGGCCAAAGAAGGTGATTGTTAAAAGAGCTTTGGTTCAAGTTGTTTTCAGCAGTGATACAAGTGTGTGAATATGTGAATGGTTTTTGATGTCTCATTCTGCTTTTTCTATAACTTTTCCATGATGTTTATATGATTATTGACATGAGCATGAGTATGCGAGCCCTTGATGCCTTCTTTTGTTTTTTCTTTAGGCTTTGCTCCAGAGTATTAGTAATTTTTTGTTAGTGCAAAACATCCCAAATGACTTTTGGTGTTAGTGAAGGAGGATTAAGATGTATTTCATCGGTGGTGTTTGGTACCATTGGCATTCTGTGCAAACATTACTGTTGGAACATAGATAGAGTTTAACATGATCTCAAACAAGGAGAATCACAGTGCTCATTTTCCGTTGGCATCCTGTGCAAACATTAGTGTTGGGACACTCTTTTATAGTATTTTGAGTCAAGATAGTTTCTGTTATTCTGGTTATGCACATTAGTGTTGTAATCTCAGAGATCATGCTCTGCTGTAGCAGATTGGTGTTGAAATATTGATAGAATTCATATAGTCATTTCTGATAAATGCAAAACTTGACCGAGGGAACTAACTGTAGTAGAGGAACAGTATATGTCATAAGCATATTGTCTTTCCTTTTTGATTATTATTATTGTAATTTGCAGTCATGTGTAATCTTTGGTTTTTTTATAAAGTCATATAAACCAAATTGGTTGAGTTTTGGCTAATTCAGTGGTTTGTGAAACTTTTTTGTCTGATTTCAGCTGATGAGATGTAATTAAGCTAGGAGATGTCATGGAGGATCTTGGATCCTTGTTTCCAGATTATTGTTAATGCTTCAACTAAATGCTGTACTCCCAGGGTTTAAAAGAATTCATTTAACAGTGCAAGTGATTAAACTATCAAACTACTATCAAATTGAAAGATTTGGCTGTGTATTGTATGCCTTGTGGAACTGAGTAAATTATTTGTGCCTCAACTATGTTGTGTGCTGTGTTGTGGTGGAACCTTCTATTATTTATTCTTCCATCTCTCTATTGTTTGTTCCTCAAATCTATTTTTAAGGTCCCTTTTTTTTTCTCGTCTTGGGATTTCTTTTGGAACTGCGTGGTCTTATCTATTCAGCAGTGTATTTATAAATGAATCTTTATGACTATGGTGACATTACGAAAACTACTGAGGGGTGGGGAAGCATGAATCTTAAAAGAATGGACTTTTTTAAACCATCATGTGTATAGTCTATCATTATGCGATACACTGAGTCTCCACGTTTATGATTCTGTTTTTGATAATGCAATATGATATTTGACTGTAAATTGTTCTTTTTATTGTAGTTATTGAAAATACTTTTAGACAAGAGGGTCTTGAGGTGCTTGGATGGAGGCCTGTTCCTGTAAATATGTCTGTAGTTGGGTACTATGCAAAAGAAACCATGCCCAAGATAGAGCAGGTATTTGTTAAAGTTGTTAAGGAAGAGGGTGTTGATGACATTGAAAGAGAACTGTACATCTGCCGTAAATTAACTGAAAAAGCAGCAACTTCTGAGAATTGGGGAAATGAGCTTTATTTCTGTTCCTTATCAAATCAAACTATTGTTTACAAGGGCATGCTTCGCTCAGAAGTTCTTGGGTTGTTTTATGACGATCTTCAGAATGATCTTTATAAATCCCCTTTTGCAATATATCATCGGAGGTATAGCACAAATACTAGTCCCAGATGGCCTCTGGCTCAACCTATGAGGTTTCTTGGTCATAATGGAGAGATCAATACCATACAGGTATAATTGTTTCAGGTGACATTTTGGTAATGATATGTCATTAAGTTGCATGTAATTATATGTGTACTGATTTGTGAAATATATTTATATATAAATTTTTAGGGGAACTTGAATTGGATGAAATCCCGGGAAACTTCATTAAAGTCTCCTGTATGGCATGGTCGGGAAAGCGAAATTCGTCCTTATGGAAATCCAAAGGCATCAGACTCCGCGAATCTTGATAGTGCAGCAGAAGTACGTAACTCTTTAGTATTAATTTGGTCTTGTGGTGTTCTTTCTAGTAGTATTGGCTGATGATGGAAGTTTTGAATCTCAGGAAGAAAAACTAAAGTTTTTTGTTTTTTGTTTTTTTTTTTTTTAAATTAAAGATTTTGGGTTGAAACCTTATAACTCTCTGGTTGCTTTCTGTGTGCCATTTCAGCATTCTTGTAACACAATAACTAAGGTCAATATGTTGCTAACCACAATTATTTTTATCTCTTTGGCTGTTGGCAAACTAGTTCACTTGCATGTTTTCTCTAAGTATAAAATATACTTCTTTATGATTCGGTGGTGAGATTGAAATGGGCTGCTACTTGTTTTGTGGTTTCTTTATGGAAGATTTTAGAACTTTTTGGGGAGGAAATAAAATTATGATCCTTTTGTTTATTTTTTTTTGCTTTTTTTTTTTTTTCTTTCTGTTTTATGGATGGTTAGAGAGGAATAGAAGAAGTTTTGATGAAGCTAAAGAGCAGGACAGCCATTTATGATGTATTCTTTAGAGTTTAGCTTCTCTATGGGTATCTACCTATGAAGAATTAAGGGATAAATCCCTCTTTTTGTTATGTTGAATTGGAAGGCTATTGTTAATTGATTGAATTCCTTTTACCTTTGATTTTTGTTCAATTGGTTGTTTACTCTACCATCGGTTCTCGTTTGTACTCATTATTTTCGTCTTTGAATAAAGTATTCTGTTTCCTATCAAAAAAAGAAAGAAAATTAAGCAACCTATCGGAGAGGCTTGTTGCAATCTGTTTTCTAGCCAGTTTGCTTGTGTTCTTATCATCTACCTCTTTTAGAGAGGTCCTCATTTTATTTGTTGTATTCGCTCCTTTGATTCCTCATCTCTATTAAGGAAGTACCTATTCTGTTGGCACTGCTGAAGGGTGCAATACTTGGTAATTATTGTTGGCCTTGTAAATAAATGCTTCTCTTATCATCAAAAACCAGTTTTCTATTGCACCTTGTGGGACTGAACAACTATGGGCTCTAGTAACCTTTATGTTTGATCTTTCACCTTCACTTGTTTTGGCTGTGATGATCTGGACCCATTCTTGAGCTTAAAGGCATTGGTTTGGATTTGTTTTGGAATATTTATTAAGATTGAATCAACCAGCTAGGGTAGTGTAAACCAGCAAATTTTCTACCTAACAAACTTTTTACACATCTTCATCATGTGAAGACATTGAATTACATAATTTAATTGCTGAAATTGGATAGGATAGTGGTTGGATTTAGTGATCAATTCTCCTTCTCATGGTTATCACACGGAATGATTGCCTTTTTTTCTTCTGTATCTCATTGTTCTCGTATTAAGGTTCTTGATAGTTGTGTTGTAATAAATGGTTTCCCATTCTGTCTATTATTATTATGTTTGTTTGTCCTAAAGCTTATTGCTTTCTGATATGAGATTGCTTTTGCATTCTCCTTTGGTGTTTCTGTACATCATTTTCATTGTCTGGCTTCGAGTACTGCTTCTTACTGTTTTTACCATGACATGAGGCGTTTTCATATTGTTTTAAGGAACAACCCAATTTGAGAAAGTGTTACCATGAGTGTCGGAAAAGTGTATGATCTAGTTAATACTACTTAAGTATTTTTTATTTTTTATTTTTATTTATTTTGGGAAATTGTGTTGTAAATCGTCTCAGTATTTTGTCTTTCAGAGTTGAAAAGCTTCAAATGAAGAGGAAGCTTTTATCTGAAAGAGCAAAAGAATCTACCTTGTGCATAAAACAAGATAACTCTTGCAAATTTCCCAATTTGATTATTTCTATGTTTTCAGTTTAGTGGAATTCTTTCTACCATGAGCCCTGCTTCAATTCCCTATTATCCCTTTTGGGAATAAAACCAATCTTAATGAGATTATCGTGGGTGGTTTGGGTCATTTTAATCATTTAGCTAGACAAATTAGGATTGGGAGTAAGGTTTTCTCTCTAGATTTTGATGAGGAGCTGGAAGTGTAATCAAGTTGATGGAGAGGAATAGGCATGGTTGTTTAGAGCTAAAGGTGGGTTTGGAAGGTGCTCATTGGATGGGAAATTGCTTCTTAGAAGCAGCTCGGAATATTGGTGATAGGAATTTCTTTCGCATTCGCAGATTCAACAAGTATCAGTTGTGGATTAATAGATTTGAAAACTTTAGAGGAGCTTTTTCAAAAGTTTAGTCAGTAGGTGGCAATTCGGGTTTGAAGAGCATTGTGATTCCAATGGGACTCAATGCGGCAGGGTAGTCTGATTGTGCAAATCTGGTTTTTAAGCATTTTTCCTTTTGAGTCGTGATGCAGCTTCTGTAAGGGTGAGGAAGGATGATTGGGTTTGTAAGGAGAAAATTAAAGTTCCGGATAATAATATCTCTAGAAACAGTAGAAGATTTGAGGAAGAATGATGGTGAAGGGAAGGGAGTTAGTTATGCAGAATGTCTTGTGTTTGGTGAATGGACTAGAGCAGTGGTCTGTTCTAGGTTGAATGGCCATGGCGATTGGAGATTTATTCAGAGAGCCCTGTCAAATTTTCTAGGATTTTTGGTTGAGCTGAATCCGTTTCACGATGACAAAGCGGTTTCCTTTTCCTGTGATGTCATGGAGGCTGCTGATGTTGGAAAGTTTGAAAAGTGTCATTTAGAAGGCAATGTTGTTGTTTCTCTACAGCTCTGGAATCAATAAGTTAACTGCTCAAAGGAGAAAATTGCTTTTGGTGGAGGGTGGATTGCCATTGAAGGACTTCCCTTTCATTTATGGAAAAGAGAGTCCCTTGCCAAGATAGCTGATTTCTGTGGGGGCCTCGTTCAAGTTGATGATCGTACTGTATAT
This sequence comes from Dimocarpus longan, assembly GCA_022984855.1. Taxonomy (NCBI): domain Eukaryota; kingdom Viridiplantae; phylum Streptophyta; class Magnoliopsida; order Sapindales; family Sapindaceae; genus Dimocarpus; species Dimocarpus longan. The sequence continues at coordinate 10,369,898 of CM041021.1, forward strand.
CTTCAGTTTTTGGGGGAAGCAAGGATTAAAGTTGGTAGGGTAGAGAACGCTTTTATTTCTGCTGTTATAGGAAATAAGGATGGAGATAAGACTATCGACATCAGGATCAGACCCATATCAAAATCGTCCTTCAACTTCAGAAGCTTCAGAAGATCTAGCTACTCTTTTTCTAGGTGCAAGGTTGAAGATGAGTTTGTCAGGGGAATAGATACACGTGTCAACAGAAGGGGGTTGAGTGCAGTAAATAATCAAGATGGGTATCATCCCAAGAATAACCTAAGAGGGGAATGGAGAGCGAAGAATGATTAAAGATCCAGAATCGAGGAAAAGTTGGAGGCGGAGGTGGCTTATGACTTCCGAGGCAGGGGAGAGTTGCAAGTGGAGATAGCTGGGGGTTTCCGAGGCAAAAAGGGGCTGGAGATGCAGTTGGCTGCTGATTCCGGAGGTAAGAAGGAGATGGGGAGTGACGATTTGAAAGTGAACCAACCAATGTCAATGATCTGCCTTTTAAGGAGAGAAGCAAGGTATGGACGGGATGAATTATTTGGTGGGCTTAAGTGACAGAGCCCATTGAAATTAGTGGGGGCAAAACTCAGTTAGTGACCCTGGGCCGAAAAGGAAATATGGGTCCTTGGGTTTAGATAACAGGACTAAGGACTTGGGTGAGCCCTCAAATCCTCTTTTGCTGTCTCGAGCTATGCTGAGGCCGGGCCCAGCTGCATCTGATGGATAGGTTAGAAGTTTAAAATCATTCCGCCCAAAGCTGTTGCATCAATTTTCTTTCGGCCTTCCTCTGACGGGTCAATCCGGTGGCAAGGTTTTGGGAATCGGCAATGGCGGAGCTCCAGTTTTGCAGTTAGACGACACTGAATTTGATGAATAGAAATCTACTGGTGCCGATAAGGGGGGAGATGAAGTTTCAGAAGTTGGTGAGGACTCCTCTAGCTCGTCGTCCACCAGGTGTTGCAGTTCAAATTGCTTAAGTTTGGGGACAAAAGTTGGAATCGCAGATGAAGGGGTTGGGTCGGATATTCCTTTAGAGCTTGTAGATGGTGGAGATAAGGAGTTTGGTTTGAATCAAGGGTGTTTCGTTGAACATAAGGTCTCGGACAGCGACTCAGATGAAAGCTGAGAAGAAGTAAGCGACTCCCCTCAGAATAAGGATATCGAGGACGAAGATATTAACCTGTCCTTGCTGTTTGACGAGCAGAAAATGGACTTGGCTAATGCCAGATTAGAGAGCTGTGCAGAAGTTGGAGACACAAATGGCGGAACCTTAATCCATTATCAAAGGAAGAAGAAGTCAGCGATCAAGGTAGGTAAGGAAGGAAAATTGGCTGCTCATGCAGTAGGCAGAAAAGAGGTAAAGGACCCTTCATTGTCAGAGGATGATGAGAAGGCATGGTGTTGTTAAAAAAGGATGAATTTAACTCTTTCTTATCCGGCTAAAGCAGGCCAGAATTCTTCTCTTGTGGAGTTGGGCCCTAAGAAAAAAAGTTGGTAGTTGTTGAATCTTCGTTGGGGTTTGAATTACGAGAGAAGAGGAATAATCTGTCGCAAGGGTTCCCAAGAGATATCATGAAGATTTTGAGATGGAATGTGAGAGCGTTGGGTTGTTGGAAAAAAAGGAGGATGATTAGCGATGCAATTAGAAAGGTTGATCCAAATGTAGTTATCCTAATTGAGTCTAAAAAACAGTTTGTGGATTATAGTATTATTAGAAGTGTTTGGGGTGCAAGATTCAAGAAATGGGTTTATCTTCCTTTGGATGGTAGTTCTAGTGGTATCGTTATGATTTGGAACTCCAAGACAATTAAAGTTCTAGGATCGGTCATGGGGGAATTTTCTGTGTAAGTTAATGTTAGTGATGGTAATGGTAGAGATTGGTGGCTCTCAGGGGTTTATGGTCCGAATAAGAAAAGAGGGGGGGCTTTTTGGGAGGAGTTGGTGGGCCTGTTTGGGCTATGTTCTCCGAGATGGTGCATTGGTGGAGACTTTAATGTTGTCAGATTTCCTTCTGAAAAGACTACTAATGGAAGAGAGACTAGAAGTATAAAGGATTTTAATTGCTTTATTCGTGAAGCTAAGTTGATTGATCTTGTCATAAACTTTTCTGAATTTACTTGGTTTAATTTTAGACAAAGTGTAGTTTGTTGTGGACTCGACAAATTTTTGTTTTCTAGAGAGTGGGAAGAGCTAGTCGAGGGAAAGGTTTCTCAAAACGCTTTAGTGAGAACAATTTTAGATCATTGTCGAGTGAGAACAATCTCAAATCATTGTCCCATCTTGTTGGATTCTTCTCATAGGAAATTGGGCCCTACTCCTTTTAAATTTGAGAATGTTTGGCTCCAACATCATTCCTTTGTTAGAAATACGGCTGAATGGTGGAGCAAAGCAGAGTTCTAAGGGTGGAAAGGGTATAGGTTTATGAAAAAGCTCCACTGGATCAAATTGAAGTTAAGATCTTGGAATAAGGAAGTGTTTGGAGACATCTTCAAGGAGAAGAATGAGATTGAGTCAAAAATCTCAGATTTGGATAGTCTTGAAGTCGAAGGGTTGCTCAGTGATTCCTTGAGATCGGATAGATCTCAGTTGAAGTTGAAGCTCGAAAACTTGGTGCTGAAGGAAGAAATTTGATGGAGATAAAAGGCTAAGTTAAATGGGTTAAAGAAGGAGATTGCAATTCTAAATTTTTCCATAAAGTCGTTAATGGGAGAATGAGTAGGAAGTGCATTGATAAGCTTGAATTGGATGATGGATCTATAATTGAAGAGGAAGGGGCCATTGAATGTGAAATTATTCGTTTCTGAAGAGGAAGGGGCCATTGAATGTGAAATTATTCATTTCTCTCAGAACTTATATACTAAAGAAGTTGGAAAGACCTTCTATTCAAGGTTTGGATGGGATGACATTGGTGGAGATAAAGCTATTTGGTTGGAAAGGCCTTTTGAGGAAGGAGAAATCAGGAAGGCTGTGGTGGAATGCAGCAAAGAAAAAGCTCCCAATCCGAATGATTTTAATTTTGATTTTTTTCATGCTTGTTAGGAGATCATTAAAAATGATTTGATGGATGTGTGGATGTGTTCAAGAAATTTTTTGAGGATGGGATAGTTAATAGAAGCATCAATGCGACTTCTATTTGTCTCATTCCAAAAAAATCCAATTCTTTGAAGATTGACGATTATAGACCAATTAGTTGGGTCTCTAGTTTGTATAAAATTATCACCAAAGTTTTATCTCTTAGATTGAAAGAGATGTTGGATGACATTATTTCTAGTTGTTAGTCTGCTTTTGTTAAAGATAGATAAATTCTTGATGCTGTCCTGATGGCTAATGATATGGTGGAGGATATCAGAATGAAGAAAAAAGAAGGTGTTATTTTCAAAATTGATTTTAAAAAAACTTATGATCATGTCGATTGGGACTTTGTGGATTTCATCTTGGAAGCAAAAGGCTTTGGGCTAAAGTGGAGAAGATGGATCAAGGGGTGCTTAAAATCTATAAATTTTTCGATCATGATAAATGAGAGACATAGGGGTAATTTTTTTTGCTTCTAGAGGTCTTAGACAAGGTGATCTTCTTTTTCACTTTTTGTTTATATTTTTGGTGGATTGTTTGAGAAGATTGATTGATAGAGCTAAGGAGTGTCATCTGGTGTTCTCATTTACAATTTGCCGATAATACCGTATTATTTTCTTCCAGTAATGAAGAGAAGTTTGGTACTTTGGTTGAGTTGACTCGATTGTTTTGCTGGATTTCGGGGCTTAAGGTTAATTTGGCCAAAAGTGTTGTGGTAGGGATTAATTTTAATGATAGAAAACTTGTTAGTTTGGCCACCGCTTTTGGGTGTGAGGTTGGTCGATGGCTGTTGAATTATTTAGGAATGCCTTTAGGAGGAGATCTGAGTTTTGGGCCTCTATTGTGGAGAAAGTTGAGAGGAGATTAAAAGAATGGTAAAATGCCTTCTTATCTAGGGGTGGAAGATTGGTCTTGATTCAGGCGGTGTTGCACAACATTCCTATTTATTATCTTTTCTTGTTTAAAATTCCCTTTTGGGTGGCAAAAATAAGTGAGAAGATTATGATGAATTTTTTGTGGGACGGGATGTGCAAAGAAAGGAAGATCCATTTAGTTAGTTGGAATGTTGTTTCCTGTTCTCGAAATAAAAGTGGTTTAGGGATTGGCAACATTGCTAAGAAGAATTTGGCTTTGTGAGGTAAATGGATGTGGAGATTTCCTTTTGAATATAATTCTTTGTGGTATAAACTAATCAAAAGTAAGTATGAAATTCTAGGAAATGGATGAGATTCCAATGAGGTTTTTAGAGGCTTTAGCCGTTGTTCTCGGAAAGTTATTATGCAAGGCTACCACGAGTTCTCGAGTAATTTGAGGTTCGTTGTCAGCAACGGTGCTCGAATTCGGTTTTGAGAGGATTGTTAGTTAGCGTCCCAACCACTTTGCTTAAAATTCCCAAGATTGTTTAAGCTTGCTTCTTCTTATGAGGCTTCAGTCTTAAATAGATGAGACTACTCTTCTACTCATGGAGATTGGGTTTTTGATTTTAAAGGAAATTTGAATGATAGGGAAATTAAGGAATTTTCTTTCCTTATCTCTCTTCTTGAAAGTGGTGGTGTCAATTCGGGGATGGATGATCATAGGGAATGGCGGTTAAGCTCCGATGGTATTTTTTCGTGCAAGTCCTTTTTCGAGAAGTTAATTCAGGATGAGTCTATTCCTGGGTTTAAGTATGCTAATCTTATCTGGAAATCAAAGGTCCCGAACAAAATCAAGCTTTTAGTTTGGATTATTGTGCACCGAAAATTAAGTACTTGTGACAATCTTCAAAAAAGATATTCTAGTACTTGTGTCCATCCTTCTCGATGCATTTTGTGTAAGTATAATGGGGAAATCTTGGATCATCTGTTTTTTCATTGTCCGGTGACTACTTTGTTATGGAACAAAATATTTTCTTTAGTTGGTATGAAATGGGCTGTTCTGCATTCTCTTTCTTTCTTCCTTTTGGAAGAGTTCAAAGTCCTAGGAGGAGGTAAAAGGGCTAGTATTATTTGGAATTGTGGAATCTTTGCCACCTTATGAGTGATTTGAGAGGAAAGAAACAGGAGAATTTTTGAAGATGTGGAAAAGGTGATGAATTTTCTAGGAAATAAAGTGTTTTATTTGGGTTCCCTATAGACTTCTTCTAGTGAAGAGTTTAAAGATTTATTGTTATTTTTTATTATGCTAGATTGGAAGACTGATATTTTTTTATTGTTTTTTCCGTTCTTATTTTTGTTTTTCTTTTGTTTGTTCTTTTGGTGGACTTCTGGTTCACTTTTGTTTTCTTTTTCTTTCATTATTAAAGTGTTGTTTCCTAAAAAAAAAAAAAAAAAAAAGTTTAGTGAAATTAGGGTAAAACATGATCATAAACACTTTTTTTCTCTACGTGATTTGAGTGTATTCTAGTATGAGATGGTGAGATCACTTATGAGATTTTCGTGTTTATTGCCATTGGTGCTTTTCATAGGCTTTCCAAAAAATTGACTAGTTTTTATTGTTCTATCCAGTTGTTGATAAGAAGCGGTCGAACTTCTGAGGAGGCTCTCATGATTCTTGTTCCAGAGGCCTACAAAAATCATCCAACTTTGATGATAAAATATCCTGAGGTATGTTCTGTTGCCTATTTGCAAGGCTATATAAGGAGTCTCTAAGATTTTGTTTTTAGAAAAAATTTTCTACTTAGGGCAAGCATTATTAACTTTTTCTTCTAGTTAAAAATGACAAGGTATAATTGCCGTTTCTTGCTCTACAAAATCAACTGAATGAAGACTTTGCCTACTTATTTGGTGCCTATTAAATGAATTCTTCTGACACTACAAAACTAATTTGGGTCTTAAATTGAAAATATTTAGTGATAAATATTTCATCTTATTTCTCTTTGAAACATTACATTCTTTTTATATAGTTTAAGGAAACAAACCTTCCTTAAATTTAGGAATCTCAGCAATGTCTTTAGAATTTAAACCGAAACAAACTAAAAGAGTAGGATAACTTTAAAAGTTTCTAATCTTAATTATTCAAATTAATTACTACTGTAAGAGCAATAACTTTCCTAAGTAACCAAAATAAACACCTAATTTTACACCCCCTCTCAAGTTGGATGATAGATATCCATCATACACATTTTGGAATACAATTTATCAAAAACTGTTCGAATTAATGGTTTGGTGAGAATATCGACTGTCTGAGAGGAGAGGGCAGTAGGTACACTAGATCAATGCTTATTTCTTCAATTTTTCTTTAAGAAAATGTCTATCAATTTCTACATGTTTTGTCTTATCATGTAGTACTGGATTCTTGACAATTTTAATAGTAGACTGGTTTTCACAAAACAATTGTAGTGCACTATCCACAGGAACCTTTAGCTCGGTTAGAACTGTTTTTAACTAAATTCCTTCACACACTCCGTGCCCCATAGCTCAAAACTCATCTTAGGCACTATTTCTTGCTACCATCGACTTTTTTTTAACTTCTTCAAGTGACCAAATTACCCCATGCCTAGCTGCAGTAGCTAGATGTAGATCTTCTATCTGTGATTGAACCTGTCCAGTCCGCATCTGTGAAAATCTCTACTCTTCTGCTCCTGTTTTTCTTGAAAAACAGATCCTTAACCTAGAGTTAATTTCAGGTATCTCAAGATTCTCACAACTGCCTGCAAGTGTTTCTTCTGTGGTTTTGTTCATAAACTGACTTACAACACTTACAGGAAATCCAATATCAGGTCTTGTATGAGAAAAATAGATTAGCTTTTCAACTAACCTCTGGTATCTTTCTTTATCAATTGGAGGACTGTCCAGTTGCTGTCTCAACTTCAACCGTATAGTCTATGAGTGTCTCAGCTGGCTTGCAGTCACTGAAACTAGTTTGTTTCGATAAATGAAGAATATATTTGTGTTGAGACGTCACGATACCTTCCTTTGACTGTGCTATTTCCATGCCAAGAAAGTATCTCAAATTCCCCAAATCTTTTACCTCAAACTCCTTTGCTAAGAACTGTTTTAGCTGCTGAATTTCTTCTTCATAGTTCCCTGTGAGTATTATATCATCCACATAGACTATAAGAATGGTCCATTGCCCATTTGATCCATGTTCAACAAACATTGTATGATCTGATTGGCATTGTGCAAAGCCTCCTTGTTTTACTGCTTTTGTAAATCGTTTAAGTCAAACACGTAGAGATTGTTTCAAACCATACAACAACTTCTTAAGTTTGCAAACCAGTTCCTTATTAGCTGTATTTTCGAAACTTGGTGGAATTCTCATATATATCTCTTCTTTAAGTTTTCCATTTAAGAAAGCATTCTTGACATCCAACTAATGAAGCTTCCAATCTAGATTCGTTGCCGAGGAAAGCAGTACCCGAACTGTATTAAGTTTCGCTATCGGTGCAAAGGTTTCTTCATAATCAATTCCATATGATTGAGTAAATCCTTTTACTACCAATCTTGTCTTAAATCTTTCAACACTCCCATCAGCCTTGTGTTTAATGGTGAAGACCCATTTATTGCCAACTTGATGTTTTCATTTCTCCCAAGTTTGATTCTTTTCTAAGGCTTTAATCTCTTCATCTACAGCAGCTTTTCAAGCTGAAACCTGCAGTGCTTCTTCTATGCTTCTAGGAATCTCCTCATGCATGATATTGATAGAAAAGGCTCGAAACATCGGGAAAAGTTAGTCATATGATACATACTTACAAACAGGGTATAATGGCCTGCTTCTACACTCTCTTACCCCTTTCCTTAAGTCAATAGGTAGCTCACTGTCACCTTCTACAGCTTCTCTATCAATGCTGTCAACATGTTCTGTTTCTGCATCATCAATTTCAACATTTGCGTTGCCTTCTTGGACTGATTCATTTGGTTCAGAGTCTTGGTTTTGTTGTATTTGTAGTGGAACTCTTAATTGCTCTTGGTTTTTTCGTCTTATAGTATACACAATTAGCTCTTTTCCAGTTGGAATGTCTCTTGACTCAATAACTTTATCAGAATTATTGGGCATCCTATCTCTAACAGAAGAAGTATTTTCTATATGGATAGAGTTTTCTTCATTAGATAAATCAAGACTTGATGTAGTCTTATCAAGATTTTCTAGATGCTTATCATGAGAAGTTGAGAACAAAGAGTTTGCATTTTAGAAGGAGACATGATAACATCTTGTATGAGATTGAACTTGCTCTCACACACATCTAATGACTCAAACCAAGGCTTATCAACATTCTCCCCATGATGATCAATCGCTAACCCTTCACCCAAATTATTTTTGAAATATGGTTTTGTCTCCATAACGATAACATCTTTAAAGATATAAAATTTTTTAGTATTGGGAGAGTGGCATCTATATCCCTTTTGTGTTGGTAAGTAACCAACAAATATACATTTTAGGGATTTTGGATCAAGCTTATTTCTATGAATTTGATTTATGTGTACAAAAGTGGTGTATCCAAACATTTTAATTGGTAAATCAAAAACTAATCTTGTATTTGGATAACTTTGTAGCAAGACATGACAAGGAGCTTTGAAGTTTAAAACTCTAAATGAGAGTCTATTAATCAAGTATGTTGCTGTCAGTACAGCCTCTTCTCAAAAACATTTAGGCACATAAGTACTAAACATAAGAGATCTTGCTACGTCAAGTATATGTCTATTTTTCCTTTTTAAGACCCCATTTTATTGAGGTGACTCAACACTTGAACTTTGATGAACAATACCCTTTTGCAGCAGAAAATTATTCAGTTCTTTATTGAAAAATTTTTTGCCATTATCTGTTCTGAATATTTTTACTTTTGTTTCAAACTGATTTTGTATCATTTTTACAATGTTTTTGAAAATCTTAGACACTTCTTATTTTTTTTTATTAAAAACACTTATTTGATCCTAGTGTGGTCATCAATGAAGGAGACAAACGATCTCGCTCCCATGATATTTGGAGCCTTAGAAGGACCCCATACATCACTATGTATTAAAGTGAAAGGCTGAGATTGTTTATAGCCTTGTATTGAGTACTTTTGACCTTCTTTTTTTTTTGATAGAGAACACACTTCACACTGGAATGATTGAGGATTTTTATTTCCAAACAAAGTTGAAAATAATTTTTCCTAGCACATGAAGTTCGGAAGCCCTAAACGATAATGCCATAAGAAGATGTCATCTTATTTATTAAATTTAACATCCTTATTGAACAAACTAGGTGAACTAGAAGAAGATTCATTCTTAGCTAAAAAAGAGTGTGTCCTAGAATCGGATCCAACTTGAAGTATGTAGAGTTCGGCGTGCAAATCAACATTGCCAATCGTCCTTCCCGAGGTTCAGTCCTGAAAAACACATTAATTTGCTGTAAACTTAGTAACACAATTCAAATCTCTTGTTAACTTACTGACAGAGGGTTGCAATCTAAATTAGATACTAACAGAACTGATTTTAATAAAATATTTGAGAAGACCATCACAGAACCTGTACCAACCACTTTCGCTAAAGAACCATAAGCAATCTTGGCTGTTGCACTGCTCTAGTTTGAAACAAATTCACAAAACAATGATCTATCATTAGCATATGGTCAGAGGCTCTTGAATCAACAATCCAGGCCCTTTGTAACTCTTTTTGAGCATTAAGAGTTGATAAAAAATTACCTCGTTGAGCTACTATTCCACTACCCTTAAAGTAGGAGAAGTTGATTGTGAACTAAAATATTTCTTCAAAAAATTCAGTTGTTCCTTGCTAAACTACTTCTGCTCTATTGTGGATTCAGTCTCAGTTTTTGCCATCAAATTTCCACGACTCTCCTTGCTGTGCATTGGTCTCCAATCTGTTGGTTTTCCAACTAACTTCTAGCAGGTTTCCTTAAAGTGACCAGCCATTTTGGAATGATCGCACCAAGGTCTATCCCTCCTTGGTCGATTCTCAACTGAGGGTGGTTGTAAATTGTTGTGAACTGTAAGTGCAAAGCTGTCATTTCCTGAATTTTTAGACTTGGTTTCAGTACTGGTACTTCCCATCATAATCTTTTTCCGGCTTTCCTCTTTTTTTACCATAGAAAACACATCTTGAATATCTAGTAGTGGTTTCATTCCAAGAATTCTTTCTCACCCAGTTGAGGATTCAGCCCAAGTAAGAACATGAAAGTCTTTTTTCGCTCAATAATCTCTTTGCACATGTTGTTGTCATTTGCAATATCCCACTTGTGCTTCTCAAACAGATCAAGTTGTTGCCATAATCGAGTTAGCTTGTTGAAATATTAAGTGACATTCATCTCCCCTTACTGCAATCTGTAAAGAGTGCTTTCTACTCCAAATAACTCTGCAACATTATCACTACTAGAGTATTGTCTCTTAGCCGCATCCCATATCTGTTTTGTAGTCTTATATAAGAGGAAATTCTCACCTATCTCATTAGTCATGGAAGTAAGAAGTCAAGACATAACCATATTGTTTTCAGTCTTTCATTTCTTGTACTTTGAATCATTTTCTGTAGATGCTTGTATGGTTCCTGTCAAATAATAATCTTTTCCTTTTCCACAAATAAAGATGTATACGGATTGCAACCACTGTAAATAATTGTGTCCATTCAGTTTGTGTCTAGTTATGAGCATATGAGAGATGTTTTCATTGTTTCCATTATCAGAACCACCACTGTTATTTTGAATAGGTAGCTTCGTGTCGGAAGAAGAAGATACTGGACTGGTAAGAGGAGCACTAGGCATAGCCATTTCGTATTTAGTCATAGACTATCTTAGGGTTTAAAAAAAAACCCGCTCTGATACCATGAAAATATTTAGTGATAAATGTTTCATCTTATTCCTCTTTGAAACATTACATTATTTTTATATAGTCAAGGTTCCTAAATATACAGATGGGTCACGTAGATGGACGAGTCTCGGTTCTGCAGGTGCGAGACTCAGATCTAGAAAGAGAAAGCTCTTTGGGCGACGATAACTCGGCAGTAGAGATGTCGGACGACGACGAGAAGGAAGCCGGCAGAAAAACATTCAATAGGTGCTGTAGTTTGAACTACTTGAAAATGGGAGAAGAAGAAGGAAATGACGATCAAGGAGCCGGGCCGAAATTCTCTCTCGAGCTTGCAGCAGATGCAGGCAAGGAGTTGGACTGGAAGCTTGGGAATTTTGTTGATGAGATGGAGTCAGATAGTGAGTCTGATGGAAGCCGAGTAGAAGAAGATGTACTGTCTCAATTGGAAGCTACCGGTGAAGATGATTTGAATCTGTCATCTTTGTTTGACGATCAAAAGTGGGGGTCAGATAAGGAGAACAGCCCCAGATTTGTGGAGGAAAAGGGTAGGGACGGATTTAGTCTTCAGTACCAAAGGAGGAAGAAGGCAGTGATTCAGGAAAGGGAACAAGAACACTCGAGCTGTCAAAAGGTGAGTTGTAAAGACGTTAAGTGGTTTTTATGTTCAGAGGACGGGCAGAAGTGTATGATGTTACTAAAAAAGATGGACTTAACTCTTTCTCTCCCTGCTAAAGTGGTCCAAAAATCTTCTAGTGTGGAGACAGGTAGCAAGAAGAAAATAAGCAGGGAGGTCCAGAATCTTCAGTGGGGTTTGAATTATGAGAGAGGAGGAGGCAGGTGTAGTAAGGGTTCTTAGACGCTATCATGAAGATTTTGAGCTAGAATGTGAGGGGTTTGGGGTGTTGGAAAAAAAGGAGGATGATTAAGGAGTCAATTAGAAAGGCCAATCCATATGTAGTTATTTTAATTGAGTCTAAAAAACAGGTTGTGGATCATGGTATTATCAGAAGTGTCTGGGGAGCAAGATTTAAGCAGTGGGTTTATTTACCTTCAGAAGGTAGTTCCGGTGGTCTTGTAGTGATATGGAATATCAAGATTGTCAAGGTTTTAGGTTCAGTTTTGGGAGATTTTTCGGTTTCCATTAATATCTCAGGTATCGATGGTAAAGATACCTGAGACTAGGCTTTTTGGGGTCTACGGGCCGACTAAGAAAAGAGAAAGGAGGGCGTTTTGGGAGGAGGTGTCAGGTTTATTTGGGTTATGTTCTTTGCGATGGTGTATTGGAGGAGATTTTAATGTTGTTAGATTTTCTTCTGAAAAATCCTCTAGGGGAAAGGAGACTAAAAGCATAAAAGACTTTAATTGTTTTATTCGACAAAACGGGTCTAATCGATCCAGTCTTGAACTACTCGGATTTTACTTGGTCTAATTTTAGATAAAATGCGGTTTGCTGCAGGCTTGATAGGTTTTTATTCTTGAGTGAGTGGGAAGAGTTAGTTGGAGGAAAGGTTAGACAAAATGCATTAGTGAGAACTACTTCTGATCATTGCCCTATCATGTTAGATTCTTCTCATAGGAATTGGGGTCCTACTCCTTTCATGTTTGAGAAAATTTGGCTGGAACATCGTTTTTTTTTTAGAAATATGAAGGATTGGTGGAGTGAAGTGCACTCGCAGGGGTGGAAGGGTTATAGGTTTATGAAGAAATTGGAATGGGTAAAAAAGAAGTTGAGAGAGTGGAATAAAGAAGTTTTTGGAGACATCTTCAAGCAAAAGAGGGAGATTAAGGATAGAATTTTTGTTTTGGATAGATTGGAAGATGATGGGCTGCTTTCTGATTCTTTAAGATCGGAAAGATCTCATCTGAAGTTGAAGTTAGAGAAGATGGTGTGTAAGGAGGAAATGTTATGGAGACAAAAGGCTAAAGTTAAATGAGTTAAAGAAGGAGATTGCAATTCTAAATTCTTCCATAAAGTCGTTAATGGGAGAATGCGAAGGAATTGCATTGATAAGATTGAGTTAAATGATGGGTCGATAATCGAAGAGGAGTGAGCTATTGAAGGTGAAATCATCCGTTTCTTTAAGGAGTTGTATTCTATAAAAGATGTGGATAGACCAATCATTCAAGGTTCAAATTGGAACCGTATAAGTAGAGATAAAGCCATTTTGTTTGAAAGACCTTTTGAAGAAGAGGAAGTCAGGAAGGCAGTGGTGGATTGTAGCAAAGAGAAGGTTTCAGGTCCGGGCGGATTTAACTTTGACTTTTTTCATGCTTGTTGGGAGATTATTAAAAATGATTTGATGGAGGTCTTTTTGGAGTTTTTTGAGAATGGGATAGTCAATAGTCACTAATGCAACCTATATCTGTCTCATTCCAAAAAAATCTGGCTCATTAAAGATTGGCGATTGAGCCAATTAGCTTGGTGTCTAGCTTGTACAAAATTATTGCAAAAGTTCTTTCCCTAAGACTAAAAGAGGTGTTGGATATTACTATTTCTAGTTGTCAGTCTGCTTCTGTTAAAGGTAAACAAATTTTGGACGCTGTTTTGGTGGCTAATGAAGTGGTGGAAGAGTTTAGATTGAAGAAGAGAGAAGATGTTGTTTTCAAGATTGATTTTGAAAAAGCTTATGATCATGTCGATTGAGATTTTTTGGACTTCGTCCTGGAAGCAAAAGGTTTTGGGTTAAAGTAGAGAAGTTGGATAATGGGCTGCTTAAAGTCGGCAAATTTTTCGATTGTGATAAATAGGAGATCCAGGGGAAAGTTCTCTGCTACTAGAGGGCTTAGACAAGGTGATCTTCTATCCCTTTTTCTGTTTATCTTTGTGGTGGATTGTTTGGGAAAGTTGGTTGATAGAGCTAAGGACTGCCACTTGGTGGAAGGATTTTGTGTTGGTAGGGAGAATGTTACTGTATCTCACTTGCAATTTGCTGATTATACTGTTTTCTTCTCTTCCGGGGATGAAGAGAATTTTGCTTCTCTGGTTGCGGTGCTCTGTTTACTTTGTCTAGTGTCTGGGCTGAAGGTAAACTTGGCTAAGAGTGTAGTGGCGGACATTAATTGTGATAATAAGATGTTAGAGGATTTGGCCGATGATTTTGGGTGTGAGATAGGGAGATGACCGCTGAAATATTTAGGATTGCCGTTGGGAGGTAATCCGAGATCTTTTGAGTTTTGGGCTCTAGTGGTGGAAAAAGTTGAAAGGAAATTAAAGGGCTGGAAAAATGCTTTCCTTTCGAGGGGTGGAAGATTGGTCATAATTCAAACTGTATTGCATAGCATTCCCACTTATTATTTATCCTTGTTCAGAATTCCTATTGGGGTGGTAAAAAGGGTTGAGAAGATTATGAGTAATTTCTTGTGGGAAGGTATTGGCGAAGGTAGAAAGGCTCATTTAGTAAGATGAAATGTTGTTTCTCGCCCTCAGCATAAAGGTGGATCGAGAATTGGAAATATAGTGATGAAGAATTTGGCTTTGCTTGGCAAGTGGTTATGGAGGTTTTCTTTGGAATCTAATTCTCTGTGGTATAAAGTGATTAAGAGTAAGTATGGAGTCCAAGGAAATGGATGAGATTCTAATGCGGTTTTTCAAGGCGGTAATAGATGTCCATGAAAATCCATTATGCAAGGTTTCAATGCTTTCTCGAGTTATTTAAGGGTTATGGTTGGAAATGGTGCTCAAATTCGGTTTTGGGAGGATTGTTGGTTGGGGTACCAACCTTTTTGCTTAAAGTTTTCAAGATTGTACAAGCTCATTTCTTCTCAAAATGTCTCTGTTTTAAGTAGAGTGGATTATTCTTCTTCTCATAAAGGATGACTCTTTGATTTTAGGAGAAACCTGAATGATAGGGAGATTGAAGAATTTTCTTTTTTTATTTCTATTCTTGAGGGTGTTTCTCTTAATCCTGGTTTGGAGGATTGTAGGGCGTGGAGGTTAAGTTCCAATGGTATCTTCTCGTGTAAGTCATTTTTTGAAATGTTGGTCCAAGATGATTCAATTACTAGGTTTGAGCATGATAAATTGATATGGAAGTCAAAAGTTCCGAACAAGATCAAGTTTTTGGTGTGGCTTCTGGTTCATGGGAAATTAAACATTTGTGACATCATTCAAAAGAGATATTCTAGTACTTGCCTTTCAGTGCGTCATGTGCAAAAATGGGGGGGAAAATTTGGATCACATGTTTCTTCATTGTTCGGTGGTTGGTTTGTTGTGGAATAGGCTGTTTTCTCTAGTTGGCTTGAGGTGGGCAACCCCTAAATGTTTACGTGCCTTTTAATTGGAAGATTTTGTAGCCTTAGAAGGAGGTAAGAAAGCTAGGATTCTTTGTAACTGTGGAGTTTTCGCTATCTTATGGGTTATTTGGAAGGAAAGAAATAGAAGAATATTCGAAAAGGTCGAGGAGGAGGACAACTTTTTAAAGGATAAAGCGTACTATTTAACCTCTCTCTGGGCGTCTTCTAGTGAAGAATTTAAACATTTATCTCTATCTCTTATCTTATTAGATTGGAAGGCTGCTGTTTGTTGATTGTTTCTTCCTTTTTGCCTTTAGGTTGTTTGTTCTTTGGTGGACTTCTGGTTCACAGATGTATTTTATTTCTTTTATTAAGAAAGTCTTTGTTTCCTATAAAAAAAAAAAATACATGGTACGATACGGTACGGGTATCCCGTATTAGTACGGTACGATATGCTTGATATGCATTATATGACATGTATATACGATAAATGGTTAAAAAAAAGGAAAATTAAATTTTTAATATTTATTTTCTAAAAACACTATTTATTTACATTTTAAATTTTTTTTAATATTTATTTTGGATTAAATAAATATTTATTTTTTATTTTACTTAATCTTTAAAATTTTAATGTTTACTTAATTATAGTAAATAAGTAAAAGGTTAATTTTGATTTTTTCTAGGATAATTCAGTAAATTCATGGAATATAATATTAAAAAAATGTTATAAAAAATTTAGTATATTAAAACACAAAAAACGATAGATCTCGCCCATCCATTTCCCTGATGTTAGCTGTCTCACCCCTTTCTTCATTAGTTTGTCAGTTTTCAAAAAACAACAAAGTTATCACTTATCACCTGTTTCTTTTCTTCTCTGATTAGTTTTCTTCCTCTCCAATTACTTCTCTTTCAACCATTTTCTCTTCTTCTCCTTCTCTCCTCAGCTTTCCATTTCCCTCCGATCCCACATGAGCAAAGTCGTCGGAAAGCTTCTGTCCATGAGAGAGAGGGACTCAATTGGGAAGAAAAGGGAGGATTTTAGGGTAGACAACCTTTTTATACCCCTTTTTTCCAGACTGTTTTGCCCTTAACTTCAAATACGATTGTATATTGTCATAAATAAACACCTAATTCTACATAAATAATGTAGAACTTAGGTCATCGTACTTTTGTTCTTTAGTAAGCTAATTTAAGTTTAGTCAGGTATTCTATTGTGTAGGGTTGTTTGTTTTATGCAAATTAAGTTTTTTGATAGGAGTTTTTTGTCAATTAAGTCATATCACTCAACACGTAAATTGAGTAGATATGTGTCGTTTGTTTTTCACTTTACTCTTAAATTAAGATTTTAAATTAAAATAAAAATTCTTAATTTAATTTAGCCAAAATTTGTGATTTGAGCACAAACTTCCTTCATTAACCTTACAGAATTAAGAGCATGCTCACTAATTGAGAATTATTAGGAGGGAAATAAAACTTAATTATTGATTTATGATTACATTGTTTATTAAAAATGATTGAAAATCAAATTACGTGAATCCCACAAAAAATGAGGAATTAAGTTTCGTCTTGATGGGAACTTAAGTCCCCATTTCCATCCAAGAAATTAAGTTATCTTTTCTGATTCCTTTTCCAATTGATTCCCTTTGATATTTATTCCTAAGGAGTATACATGCCCTAAGTTATTACTAAAAATACCCATATTCTAGAAGCATTTCCAACCTTAGAGATGACAAATGGATTGGATTTAGATTTTTTTGGATCCAATTGTTTTGGATTTCTATTTGGATTTGGTTTAAAAAGATTTTTGAACCAAATGTTTCGAAGCTATTTGCCTTTCGCTTTCGTTTGACTACCCAAATCTAAAAGACTTAGGATCTGCCCAAATTTGGATTATTACTATTATTATTGTCAGATTTGTTTTTTCAGTTGTTATTATTATCATTTTTTAAAATTTAGTTCATCCGGGTCAAAAACTAAAAATTTTTGATAAAGATGGAAATAATTTATGAACTTCATCCTGCTGTTTCATACAAATATCGAAATTAATTTTATGCAGTTTTAAAATTATTTAAAATTTGATTAACATATTTTCTGGATTTTCTAGTTAATGCTTGAATAAGTTTGTTTCGAAAGACATATTTTATGAAAAAATATATATATATATATTTTTTGGTTAGGCCATAGCTGCCAATTCGGCACCTCTTTTTTCTGTAAGAAACTTCTTTTTTTTTTTTTTAATTAATTTTCAAATATTTCTGATTTATTAATTATTAGAAACAAATAGGATTTGGATTCTCATATTATTAGATTGGAATTGTAATTGACTTCCATCCTATTCTAATTCAGATCACCGCTCTTCTATTTTTGTATTTTGATATTTTGGATCACGAAAATCATAATTAGAATGGGAAAAAAATCAGATACCATTTGATTGCCACCTTCACCCAATCCTAACAAACCCCAACTCATTTTTAAAATTTTAAAAATAATTTAATGAACTTATTTATTTCAAAAAGTAGTAAATAAAATAAGTATTTGAGAAAGAAACCTATTCCTATTTTTGTTCAACATTTTTATTTTATATTAAACATAGTTCCAAATTTTATTATATTAATTATTTTAAATAGTTAAAATTAAGAGTTATGATATATATCTATGCAATTAATTTTGATTCTAGTTCCAAAAGGAGAAAAAAAAAAAAGCAAGAATTTTAATTTAAATAATATATTTAAATATATGATATTGTAAGGTTATAAATTAAAAAGAAAAGCACTCAATTTTTGTACTAACTACGAAGACATGTCAAAAAATGAAAACAAACATGTTAAGAAGTCTTAAACACTAGAATTATTATGATCTCAACCAATTTAAAATCTGTTAAAATTTAAGACAGAGAAATAGATGCCACCTTATTGTTTATAATATGATCTTCCCACTACTTTTAGTAAAATTTATGTAATATCATTGCTGCTAAAATGGCTAATACTGAATTAGTTATTCTTCCTTAGGTGGTTGATTTTTATGACTATTACAAAGGTCAGATGGAAGCATGGGATGGTCCTGCCTTACTCTTATTCAGGTAACAGTTCCAATGACAATGGTGAATGTTTTATTGTGGAAAAGAAAGTCATATTGGGCAATTATCTTTATTTGTTGGAGTGGTGTAAGAATAATTTGGAATGTGAGAGGTTTCCATCAGGACTGGCAATTGCATTAAGAACAGTCAATTTGTTTACTGACAAACGTTTAGTAAATTTATTTTCACAGTAAACTGTAAATTATGGGCATTATTGCTAATTGGATATTGTAGAGCAATAGTAGAATTTGGAAGCTTACAATTTGACATGAGGATTGAAACTTTTGCAATTGTTTAGCTAGGTGTCTATGTTTGTGGTGCTCCTGTATTTCCGATACAAAAGCCATTGTATATGAGTATTAGCTAGCTTAACCAATAAGGTCTCTTGTTATTGTGCAAGAAGTTGTAGGTTCAAGTCTCCCTCGCATTAAGGAAGGGAGGGATTTTATCTGTATTGTAATGAGTTAGAAAAATGTGTTAAAAAAATAAATACATGTAAGGCCATTGTTATGTAGAGAATATTTTAATGAACTTGTCTTGTTTTTTTCTTTAGCAAATGTCAATGGTATGAGGCAGCTTTACTGAATAAATGAAGAAGATGTAAGTCGTAACATGAGGGGAGATAAACTTAGTAAAGCTTAACGTTTGAAAGAGATTATTTCCATGTGACAAAAAAAGAAACAGAAAAAAACCTGTTTAGGAAATGCAAAACACTGAAGCTACAAAAAATAGTAGCTTACAAAATTTATTTGATGAAGCCTTTGAACAACACTGTAAACTGTTTTGGGTAGAAAGAACATCTTATTTTCATTCCACTAGGAGTACATATTTATTTCATTCAAGGAAACAAACTTCCTTAAATGTCGAGCCTATCACTAGAAATTTAAAAAGAGATTAGGATAGCACTAATAGTTCCTAGTTTCATCTTTTATTCAAAATATTACTGTCATAAGGACAATAACACAGTAATTACTCTTAACTATCACATAATTCTGCACCCTACCTTAAGCTAGATGATAAATATTAATCATTTCCATCTTGATACATAAATTTTCAAATGTTGTCCTAGCCAAAGGTTTGGTTAGAACATCAACTATTTGAGACACAGTGGGTATGTAGAGCAAGTTGACACTCCTTTTTTAAATCTTCTCTTTGATAAAATGCCAATTGATTTTTGCATGTTTCGTTCTATCATGTAACATAGGGTTCTTAGCAATTTTTATGGTTGATTGGTTGTCACAGTGTAGCAACAAAGAACCTTCTATTCATACTTGCAGCTCGATCTATACTCTTCTTAACTAAACTCCCTCACAAATTCCGTGTGCCATTGCACGAAACTTGGCCTTTGCTATGTTCTAGCTACCACGGATTGCTTCTTGCTTCTCCAAGTAACTAGGTTTCCCCACATATAGCTGTAATAACCAGATGTGGGCCTCTTATGAGAAATTGAACTTGCCCAGTCCGCATATGTGAAAACTTCTATTTTTCTGCTTGAATTCTCCTTGAAAAACAGTCCCTTGCTAGGTGTAAACTTCAGTTATCTTAGGATCCTGAAAACTGCTTGCATGTGCTCTTTTGTAGGTCTATTCATGAACTGACTCACACAACTAATAGAGAACCTTATATCCGATCTAGTGTGTTAGATTTGTTTCCCAACCAACCTTTGATATCGTTCTTTGTTAGCAGGGGCGCTTCCTTCAAGTTGTCCTAATTTGACATTATAGTTCATTGGAGTTTCAGCTAGCTTACAGTCCATCATTCCTGTCTCTTTTAGAAGATCAAGAACATACTTGTGTTGGGAAACCACAATCTCTTCTTTTGACTATGCTACTTCCATACCAAGGAAGTATCTCAAGCTTCCCAAAGCTTTTTTTCAAATTCTTTTGCCAAAAAAGCTTTCAACTGCCTAATTTCCTCCTCACAATTTGTAGTGAGAATTATGTCATCTACATACATAATAAGGACCGTTATTTTATTTGCAGGTACATGTTTAACAAACATGGTGTGATCCGATTGACATTGCAAAAAATCACTCTATTTTATTGCTTTGGTAAAACGTTCAAACCAAACTCGTGGAGATTGTTTCAGTCCATATAATGACCTCCTCAGTCATCATACTTTACCCCTGTTTGCTGGACTCTAAACCTAGTGGAATGCCCATATGCACCTCCTCTTCCAGCCCTCCATTCGAGAAAGCGTTCTTGACATCTAATTGACGAAGTTTCCAGTCAAGGTTTGCTACTAAGGAGAGCAAAATTGGAACCGTATTCAACTGTGCAACTGGTGCAAACGTCTCTTCGTAATTAATCCCATATGATGGTGTAAATCCTTTTGTGACCAATCTCGTTTTGTACTAGTCAATACTGCCATTTGCCTTGTATTTTATAGCGAATACCCACTTGCTGCCGATTGGATTTTTCCCTTTTGGTAGTTCTGTCATCTCCCATGTCCAGTTTTTCTCAAATGCCTTAACCTATTCATTTATCGTTGCTCTCCATTCTAGTATTTACAAAGCTTTTTTAACATTTCTAGGAACTGTTGCTTTCATGAGATTAGCTCGAAAAGATGAGGAAAGGCCATCATATAACATGTAATTGCAGATGGGGTACAGGGGTCTAACCCTTTTCCTTAATGCAATAGGCAACTCACTATCATCATTTCAGTATCTATTACTGGGCTATTAACCTATTCTGTTGTAGCATTTTTTTCATTTGTATTTATGAGTTCATCCTGGACTGTCTCACCTGGATTAGACTCTTGGTTTTGCTCAACTTGCAGTGAAACTCTAGTCTGCTCTTTGCCTTTTCGGTTTCTGGGATACCCACCAATTCCTTTTCAACTAGAATATATTTTAGACTTGGGCTGTTTAGGACTGTTTTTAGTGGACAGAATATTTTCTGTACGAGGCAAAATGGTTTTGATAGGAGACTTCAAACCTGATGTGATATTATCAATAGTTTCTAGATGATTATCTCGATGAGATAAGCTCTTAGAAGGGACTTCAGCTATATCTAGTAATGGATAGGATTGCCTTTAAAAGAAATTGGATAACTTATTGCAGGGCTTATCAAATCTCTCCTTATGATAATCAAATATTGACTCTCCTCCATCTTTATTTTTGAAAAATGGTTGAGTTTCTAAAAATTTAACATCTTGTGAAACATAAAATCTTCTTGTTATAGGAAAATGGCATTTAAATCCCTTTTGAGTTGGTGAATAGCCAACAAACAAACATTTAAGAGATTTGGGGTCAAGTTTACTCTTATGAGATTGGTTAACATGAACAAGAACAATGCATCCAAAGACTTTGATAGGAAGATCAGAAATAGGTCTTGTTTTTGGATAATTTTTTAAAAGAACATGGCAAGGGGTTTCAAAGTTCAAAATTCTAGATGTAAGTCTATTAATTAAATATGTTGTTAACACAGTCTCTCCCCAAAAATACTTTGAAGCATTGCAAGTAAATATGAGAGATCTTACAACTTCCAAAATAAGTCTATTTTTTCTCTTCGAGACATCATTTTGTTGAGGTGTCGTAGCACAAGAGCTTTGATGAATTATTTCTTCTTGAAATAAAAACTTATTTAAGTTATTATTAAAGAATTCCCTGCCATTATGAGTTCTAAAGATATTAATTTTTGTGTCAAGTTCATTCTGGATCATTTTAACAAAGTTTTGAAATATTTGATGCACTTATGTTTTTCTTTCATTAAATAAACTCACGAGTCTAGTATGATCATCGATGAGGGAGACAAACCACTTGGTTCCAGTGATATTGGGAACTAGAAGGGCCCCAAACATTACTATGAATTAAAGCAAATGGGTGAGACTTTTTATAACCCTGAATGGGATAATTTTGACGAGTTTGTTTAGACAAAGAACACACCTAACATCGAAAAGATCAAGCACTTTTATTACAAAACAAAGCTAGAAACAACTTTTTCAAATACACAAAACTAGGATGTCCTAGCCTAAAATGCCACAAGAAAACATCATTGTCTTTATTGGGACTAACGGATTTATTCAACAAACTACAAGAAGATACATTTCTAGATGAAAAAGATTGCTTGCTGAAGTCAGTTCCAACTTGAAGCAGAAGAGTGCTGCGTGCAAATAAGCATTGCCAATCATTCTCCCTAAGTTAGAGTCCTGAAAAACACATTGGTTGGTAGTGAACTTAGCATTACACTTCAAGTTGTTAATCTACTTACTGATAACAGATTGCAGTCTAATTTGGGTATTAACAACACTGATTTAAGTGTAATATCAGGTGAAACAACAATAGAACTTGTTCCAATAACTTTTTATAGGGATCCATCAGCAATTTTAACCATGGAGCTGTTGTTATTTGGCTCATATTCACCAAATAATGATTTATTCCTTATCATATGACCAGAGGCTCCAAAATCCACAATCTAAAACTTTTGCATTTCTTTTCTAGCATTTAAAGCAATAAAGAAATTACCTTGTTGGGCCACTGACCCAATTTCAATCACAGTTGATTGAGAAGATTATGGAGCGAATAAACGCTGCAATAGACTCATTTGTTCTTTACTAAACAAGTTTTGATTTGCTGTTGTATTACTTTCACTTCCTGTCACTAGATTTCCTCTGCTGTTTTTGCTGTATTTTGGCTTCCAGTTAGTTTTCCAACCAATTTCTAGGTCTTTTACAATGATCACACCAAGGCCTCCCTTTTCTTGGTTGATTTTCCTTCGAATTTTATTGAGAATTGCTCTGGACGATGAGTGCTGAACCGTTAGTACCTGATGCTTCTGATTTTGCCTTTATACTTGAACTCCCCATCATAATCTTTTGCCGGCTTTCCTCCCTTTGCACCACTGAAAAAACTTCTTAAATGTCAGGTAGTGGCTTGATTTTAAGGATTCTGCCTTGCACTTTGTCTAACTGAGGACTCAGTCCAAGTAAGAATATGAAAACTCTTTTTTGCTCAATAATCTCCCTATACAAGTTGCTGTGATTTGCAATATCCCACTTGTATCTCTCAAACAAGTCAAGCTGATGCCATAAGCTAGTCGGTTTGCTGAAATATTGAGTGACTTGCTACAGTCTATAAAGAGTGTTTTCTACTTCAAATAACTCAACTACATTATCGCTAATGGAGTATTGTCACTTAGTTGCATCCTAAATCTGTTTTGCAATTTTGTATAAAAGAAAATTCTCACTAATTTCATTAGTCATGGAGTTGAGAAGCCAAGACATAACTATACTGTTTTTAATCTTCCATTGCTTGTACTTTGAATTGTTGGTGCTTGTATGGTTCTGGTAAGGTAATAATCTTTCTCTTTTCCATAAATAAAGATGTATACAAACTGTGACCACTGTAAATAGTTGTGTCCATTCAGCCTGTCAAGTAATGGGCATATGAGGGACGCTTTCATTGTTTTCAGAACCTCCATTGTTATTCTGAACAGGCAGCTCATCGTCGGAAGAAGAAGATACTGGATTGGCAGGAGGAGCATTAGGTGTAGCCATTCCGTATTTGGTCATAAAAATATCTTAGGGTTCAAAATAAACCAGATCTAATACCATGTAAACTGTTTCGAGTAGAAAGAACATCTTATTTTCATTAAACTAGTAGTACATATTTATTTTATTCAAGGAAACAAACTTCCTTAAATGTAGAGCTTATCACTAGAATTAAAAAAGAGATTAGGATAACACTACTAGTTCCTAATCTCATCTTTTGTTCAAAATATTACTGTCATAAGGACAGTAACACAGTAATTACTCTTTAACTATCACATAATTCTGCAAACACAATGTGGTGGAGTGTTGAGTGACTGGAAATTATGATCGAAAAGACTTAGTTTGCAGTGTATCAGCTACTTGGTTGCCTTCTCTGAAGACATAAAAACATCTTTATTTGTATAGATGTTGAAAATGTCATGCAATTTAAGCCATTGATTTCTGACTTAACAATAATGCTCCTATGGACTTGAATTTCTTGTAAAATGATCTCTGCTAATGTGCCCCAATAGTTTGGGCTTCCTTTAAGAGCTTCAACCTGACACTCGTCATATTTTTGGCTGTAAACACTTACGTTTTTCAATTGCATTTGAAATCACTCAGGTTTGGATAAGAAAAACTGTATATCTCTAGGTTTTTACAACATGGTTTAAATAGACAATGAGTACCTAACTTCTAGGAGAATGATTGACTAATTACACAAATTAAGCTAGTCTATTTCTATACATGGAAATACTATAATATACATTAAATCCTAAGATATTTCTCTCCTAGAGTCATGTGATTGGTCAACATAATTTCCAACACTCTCTCTCAAGCTGGTTTGAAGATATCTTTCATAGCCAGCTTGGACAACAGATCTTCAAACTGTCTTCTGTGAAGGCTCTTTGTGAGGATATTTGCCGTTTGTTCTGCAGTAGGCAAATAGGGCAATGCTTATATGACTTTTGTCGATTTTTTCTTTGATAAAATGTTTATCAATCTCCACATGTTTGGTCCTGTCACGTAGGACTGGATTGTGAGCTATTGCAATGGCAGATTTGTTGTCGCAATAGAGTTTAACTGGAGAAGTTGACTTGATGTTTAGGTTTTCTAAGATTTTCTTAATCCAAAGTCCTTCACAAATATCTAGAGCTGTCGCTCTATATTCTGCTTCTGCACTGCTTCTTGCCAGTACGTTCTGTTTTTTGCTTCGCCATGTAACCAAATTCCCACATACAAATGAACAATATCCAGAAGTTGATCTTCGGTCTGTAATGCCCCTAGCCCAATCTGCATCTGTATAAATTTGAATCTGGAAATGACCATTGTTAGCAAAAAGCAGACCTTTTCCAGGTGACCTCTTTAGGTACCTCAGAATTCTCATTACTGCATCAAGGTGCTTCTGTCTTGGTGAATGCATAAACTGACTCACAGCATTGACAACAAATGTGATGTCTGGTCGTGTATGAGTTAGGTAGATGAGCTTTCCTACGAGCTTCTGATACTGTTCTTTATCAACTCGTTCTTCTAGTAGAGCTGCTTCCAATTTCAGATTAGCTTCCATAGGAGTCTCCGCAACTTTACATCCAAGCATACCAGTCTCACCTAAAAGGTCCAAAACATATTTCCTTTGGCAAATTGAGATCCCTTGTTCTGACCTTGCAATTTCCATTCCCAGAAAATACTTTGCTATCCCTGAATCTTTAACTTCAAATTCACGGGCTAATAAACTCTTAAGTTTGCTGATTTCACTGCTGTCATCACCCGTTAGAATAATATCATCTACATACACAATCAACACAGCCGGTTTTTCATTACTAGAGGTTTTTACAAATAGAGTATGGTCTCCTTGGTTTTGTTTGAAACCTAGTTTTTTAACAACCTCCCCAAATCTCTCAAACCAAGCCCTAGGTGATTGTTTTAGTCCATATATAGACTTGATCAGCCTACACACATTTCCCTTACCAACAAGATTTTCAGAACCAGGAGGAGGTTCCATGAACACCTCTTCATCTAGAAAGCCATTTAAGAAAGCATTCTTTACGTCTAATTGATGTAATGACCATCCAAGATTTGCCGCTAGAGAAAATAGGATTCGAATTGAGTTAACCTTAGCAACAGGAGCAAAAGTTTCTTGATAATCAAGGCAATGTGTTTGAGTGAACCCCTTAGCTACCAACCGGGCTTTATACCTCTCTATAGACCCATCGGTTTTGCATTTGATTGTAAACACCCACTTACACCCCACTGTCTTTTTCCCTTTAGACAACTCAGCAATCTTCCATGTATTATTTTTTATTAGTGCATTCATCTTCTCCATAACTGCCTTTTTCCAACTAAGACACATTAAAGCTTCTTGTATGTTTCTAGGGATGGAAAGGTGAGATATTTTTGAAGTAAAGGCTTGATGATGACTAGACAATCTATGGTATGACAGATATTTGGTTATAGGATGATTGGTACATGACCTGACACCTTTTTTAATGGCACTTGGGATGTCAAGATCTGTATCCAACACTCTGGTGTTATGATTTGTGTGCAACTCTGTCATGGTAGAAGGATAATCAGGCTGGTCAGACAAATTGGGTTCAAAAATCATAGAGGTATTACCTGGATAAGGCTATTCACGAACAGGTTCAGTGGGATCAGATGATCGACAATTGCCTTGAATGGATTGATGGTCTCTTATTATTTTGAGACTTCTTCCTGGTATAAACCAGTACTTCAGGTGTTCCACAGTCAAATTCTGATCTTGTGATGTCAATTCTCCCCTTGAAATAGGCAAATTTTGACTTGGAGTAATGCTAGTGTTCTGATCTATAGGCCTAGGTTCACTTGGGATATTAGGAAGATAGGGTGCAGGAAAAATGATAGTGCTGGTTTTTTACCTTGACAGACCCTACCAGTACCTATTCCCTCATCTTCTAACACACTCTGATTCTCCCTCTGAAGATGAGTTTCAAAATATGGTTGCTGTTCAAGAAATACAACATCCATACTCACATGTACCTTTCTAGTTGTAGGATTAAAAACTTTATATCCTTTCTGGTTATTAGTATACCCAATGAAAATGCATTTTTCAGACCTAGGTGAAAGCTTGGATCTGCCCACATCTGGAATATGCAAGAAAGCAGTACAACGAACACTTTTAGGGGTAAGTTTGAGTGCAACCTATTTTCTGGAAATATTTTTTTCAAACAGTTTAAGGGTGTTTGATGATTTAGAGTTCTAGAAGGAACCCTATTAATATTATGCAGCTGTTAGGACTGCATCTCCCCATAAGTAATGTGGGACATTCATAGCTAGCATGAGGGCCCTACTAACTTCAAGAAGATGACGGTTTTTTCTTTCGGCAACCCCATTTTGTTGGGGTGTATGACTACATGTAGATTGATGTTGGATGCCTTTATCTCTTAAAAATTGACCTAAAGTTTGATTGTAATATTCTTTCCCATTATCAGTCCGTAAGATACTGATTTTTGTTTCAAATTGCGTTTCAATCATATTATAAAATATTTTGAATTGGTCTTGAACTTCAGATTTTTGTTTCATCAAATACACCCAACATAGTCTTGTGTGGTCATCAATAAAAGTTACAAACCATTTTTTTTCAGATAAAGATGTAATATTACAGGGCCCCCAAACATCACTATAAATTAAGTAGAAGGGTTTTGACGCCCTATAGGGTTTTGAGGCATATATTTGTCTAGTACTCGTGGAGAATGAACAAATATCACATTGCAAAGTCTGATTTTTTAACTTTTGAAACAGAACAGTAAACAAGTGCTTTAAGTAAGGAAAACTAGGATAACCTAACCTATAATGCCAAGTCATTATTTGCTCTCTAATGAGAAGAGAGTTTACATCACAGGACAGCCCCACTGCCTACTTTTTATTGTCTTTGAAATAGTAGAGTCCATTTTCCTCTCTAGCATTGCCAATCTCCTTCCCTAATTTCTTGTCCTGAAAAACACAAGTTTGAGATGTAAAAATGACAGCAAAATTGGAATCTATTGACAGCTTACTAACAGACAATAGGTCACAAGACTGGTGTGGAACATGTAAAACAGATTCTAGAGTAATGTTGTCAGATATGTTCACATTTCCTTTTCCAGCAATGGGAGAGAGACTCCCATCAGCTAGTCTGACCTTTTTATTACCAGGGCAAGGGCTGTAATTCTGAAACAAGGATGATATACTTGTCATATGGTCTGATGCACCCGAATCAATAACCCAGGGTGTATGGTTAATGTGACTTAAACAGCTAGTACATAAGTTACCTGTGTGGACAAGAAAACAGTTAGGAATCGATGAATTGTTCACCAGTTTAAGAAGCTGATCTATCTGTTCTTTTGTGGGGGAAATCTGTTCTGTTGAGTTGGCATGAGATGAGCCTTTTTCCCTGGCCTTCCGATTTTCTGGTTTTCCATTCAGCTTCCAACAGGTTTCTCTGGTGTGACGGGGGCGATGACAGTGGTCACACCAGATTTTTTTCCTTTCTTCAGGTTTGCGAGAAGCTTTACCCGCTGAACTCTCTTGTGAAACCAAGGCTGAAGTCTCAACCGGACTAGGTACTGGCTCCTTTTTTCCCAGCATCACAACCCTCCTACTCTCCTCTCTGCGAACTTCTGCAAATACTTCATTCAAAGGTGCCAAGGGGGCGTCTACCTATGATACGGCCCTTGACATCATCGAATTCAACATTCAGCCTTGCCAAGAAGGCGTAAACCCTGGAATTATCTATCTCCTTCAGATAATGAGCAGCATCTGTAGGATCCTTCCAGGTATAATCCTTAAACATGTCTAGCTCCTGCTACAGCCTCTTCAGTGCTGAAAAATATTTAGTTACTGTCTTTGTCCCTTGCTTTAAGTCTCCAAGTTTCAGTTGTAACTCATAGATCTGGGACTGATTCCCAAATCTGAGTACATTTCTGTTAAGCTGTCCCACAATTCTTTGGTTGTCGAATAACCAAGGTAAGTGGAACTCACATCTTCCTCCATAGAGTTGGTGAGCCATGCCATTACCATTGAGTTCTCTGCCTCCCAAACGCCATATTTTTCATCTTTCTTGTCAGGTTCCTTTGTATCCCCAGTTAAGTACCCTATCTTACATCGTCCACGAATATACATTCGGACTGATAGGGACTAGCGATGAAAATTCTCCCCATTTAGTTTTATAGTTGAGATTCGAACAGGGTGATGATCAGGCTGACTAGATGGGTTTTCAGTATTTGACGCCATGATAAGGTCAGAGAATTAGCAAGCTAAAGTCTTAGATTTGCTCTGATACCATGAAATCACTTAGGTTTGGACAAGAAAAACTGTATATCTCTAGGTTTTTACAACATGGTTTAAATAGACAATGAGTACCTAACTTCTAGAAGAATGATTGACTAATTACACAAATTAAGTTAGTCTATTTCTATACATGGAAATACTATAATATACATTAAATCCTAAAATATTTCTCTCCTAGAATCATGTGATTGGTCAACATAGTTTCCAACAACATTTTTATTTTACTGCGTGTTTCTTTCTCTTTTTTGCCCTGTTTCTGCTCAATTGATATCCTTATTTGGATTGTTTCTGTTCTTAATTTATTTGGCACAGCGATGGAAAAACTGTTGGTGCTTGTCTTGATAGGAATGGACTTCGGCCTGCTAGGTATTGGCGGACAACTGACAATGTTGTCTATGTCGCCTCTGAGGTGTGTTTTATATCTTCTATTATTTGTAAATATTTGTGGATAATGTTATGATGTCGGGCTTTGAGTGGTTAATGCATGAATCTGCTTAAGTTGAGTTACTCTTGAGTTTGAGGGTTAGCCTATGTTGGGCCTAAAGCTGCAGATCAGGGACAAAATGATTAATTTTTTTGGTGGAAATTACTAAAAATAGCCCTAGCAAAATGTAAAAATTCATTTTGGCAGAAAAAAGTTACCATTTTGGGACAAAAAAGTTACATTTTTAGCTCCAAACAAACCATATTTAGCCCTTGAAACATTTCATGTGCACTATTGTAGGTGAATACAAGGGCTGAAAATGAGTTGAAAGCAGTTAAATTTTCGTTTACGGAGAAAATCGAATTACTTTTTTTTTTCAAATTCTCATTTTGAATAACTTGAAGCCTCTGAATTTACCTAATGACTTTATGACCTGATGTCAAAATGAAAGGTCACCAAATTTTGGTTTGTTTGAATTTAGTATGTTATTGATTATTGAAGAATTTCAGAATAAGTGGTATATACATTCTGATGATTACACCCTAGTTTAAATATTCATCTACTAGCTAACTTGTAGGCTAATTACACACAATTAGGCTAATTACAATCTTCTAAGTATGGAAATATTTATTAGGAAATCAATCCGTAAAATATCTCCTCCCTACAATCAAGAGATTTGTCATATCATTGTTTTCAACAATTATTTTTTTGAGTGATAATAAAATTTATATTTTAGTTTTATCAAATCTTTACTGTTTATTCGTTTCGATTTCGAAACAAATTTCCGCTACACCAGTTTTAATTTAAATAATATTTTTAAAACCAGCATTTTGACTTTAGTCTTAAAAATGGAGAGTTACATGTCAAACAAGGCGTAGTCAAGAATTGAAGAAAGAAGATGCTATTGTCATGTGGGAAAAGTATGTTTATGGGCATCTTTGTGGGCTTCGGTGACATGACATAGGAGTTTACATTGTCTATATATTTTGGGGAGGTTGTCCATGAAAAGATAGTTTAAACTGATGATTTTTTACTATTTTCTTTGTAATTATTGGAGTTGGTGGTGTGTTTCAGATCAGAAAAAAGCCAAATAGGTAAAATTACTCAGGTTTGTTTTGCACAATTTCAGGTTAATAGCTAGTGGTAACTGGTAAGTTAAGTGTGTGGCTTCTTTCCTTATTTTATTGCTTACCGATTATGATATATGTTACTTTAATGAGTATGTAATCAATGGTTGTGTGGTGAGATTTCTTGACGTCTTGCTAAATTGTTTTGAAGCTTTTGCTGGTTTATGTTACATAAAATATGATTCATTTCACTTAATCTACTTAGGTTGGTGTTGTACCGATAAATGATGCAAAAGTTACTATGAAGGGGCGTCTAGGTCCTGGAATGATGATAGCTGTTGATCTACTAAGTGGCGAGGTATGTGCAAGTGCAATTTTTTTCAGCTTTACGTAGTGCCTGTTGGAAGTTGTAATAATTATTCATGTTCATTAATTTAGCTATTTAATGTTATCAATTATTCTGCTTTTAAAAGCTTCAAGGCTTTAATCAAAAGGTTTAATTTTGTCATCATTATGAAGTTTTCTTTTCATGACAGTGCTGGCATTTTTGCTTATTTTCTAGCCTGAATGCCTTTCTATAGTTATCTCCATTGATGGTTTTGATCTCTCTTTCTTTCAAGTTTTACAATACTTGTATTTAGTGATAGCAGGAATGCTATTAATGACAGATGTTCATTCTTTATTGTACTGTTAACAAGTATAAATTTTATTTTGTAAATTAGTCTCAAAACCTAAAATTTCGAATAAAGTTGACAGTGATGATCCAGTTTGAATACTCTGTAGAATAGTTGACATTAAAGTTTTTGGGACTTTATTTATTGGCTTAAAGCATATTAGCCAAAACATCAGCAAAACAACACAATTTTAAAAAACTTCAGCTTTATATCCCATTACCAAAGCAGTGAATTCTCCTTTATAATGATCTACAAGGTGTTGTGCAAGCCCATTGGGATTTTGCTGCCTGATTTAGTGTTATGTTATCCACAGAGTATAAGCTGTGCTGCAGTGTAAAAAAAGATGGTTGATGTTCCCCTTGCTTCTCTTGCTCATAACACACCAAGAAAGGGAGAACTGTATATGTCGGTTTTATTAGTCCTTATTTGTGTCTGCCCATACAGGATTTTAAGCGTTTTAAGAAATTTTAGCCTTCCAGTTAGTGTGAATTGGTCTAAAATCAGAGTGGGAAATGTAATCACTTTAGTGAGACTGACTTGCAAAAGAAGTACCTATAGGGGCTGGGATCCCAGTTTTTTCTATCCTCTTCGAACTTAGCAATAGAGAAATTATCAAGAACTGCAGAAAGTGCAGAAAATTTTTGTGCATCCCTGTCATTCAAATTCCATTTCCATTCCCTTATGGAGAGAGAAATCCACCCCAGAGCTGATGGGTGTTATGAGGCCTACAAAGTCTATATAAATGAAGAAATAATGTAGAGGAGCATTTTCTATTTCCAGAATTGCATTCACTCCGTTGCCCACATTCAAACTCGTATAATTTATGAGTAAGTACAAATTTGAGAGAGAGATCTCCTAGCGCATCTATTGGATCCATAGTTAACTATGTTACTCATTGTTTTGGATTTCATATCTACTCTTTTGTGACTGCATGCCATAAGGACTTACGCTCTGAAGGAATTCTGCAGAGTCATCTCCCCCGCAAAGCCCTATTTTTCCACATTTCCTATTCCAGATCCTTTCTCTTGAGATCTAGAGATCATCACCCAATTCAACAAATGGCAATCCTTAACTAATTCCACAAATCCTTCCCGCAATGAGTTTTTGATCAATTTTTCAGTGTACAACTTTTTATTATAGCCAAACCTGTATAAGTAGTCACATGTAAAAGAAATCAGAATTTATAATACTAAATTTGAAATTAAGATTAGGTGTTGTTTTGCAATAAATATTGTTCAGATGAACAATGGAATTATTATTGATACAACTTTTGATCCTTTTAAGGTATGTATTTGTTTTAGTTTGGTTTGGTTTCTTTTGATTTGGTAAAGTACAAAGTACAAATCAAATCTTTGATCGGTTTGTTTTTATATAAGGGAACTAGTTGGTTTAATATTTTTAAATAACCCAACCAAACCCTAAATTGGTTTTGTTTTGGATTTGTTACTTGGTTTAGCAGGTTGGGAGCCCACCCCTGCTTGTGATTGTTTCATTTATTATTTGTTTTCTTCAGATGATGATTTCAATTCTGAAAAGCAGTTTCAGGGCCTTGCTGGATTAAACTTTTAGTTATGTCTTTGACTTATTCATTTGCAGGTTTATGAAAATACAGAGGTTAAAAAGCGAGTAGCCGCACTAAATTCCTATGGAAAGTGGGTTAGTGAAAATTTGCGGTCCTTGAAGCCTGTAAATTTTCTTTCAATGACAGTCATGGACAATGAAGGAATCTTAAGATATCAACAGTAAGTTCAATTTTATTGCCCATTCTAAATGTCCCAAAAATGACTATATTGTTGTAACTAGTGGTGCTGTATTTGGGCTCTTATTTATAATGCTATGTTCACATGATAGGAATTCCATCCTAGAACTGGATTAGTAAAAACTTGATCAATGAGTGACAGCAGGATTCACGGAACTTTGTTCCATGGCTGACTACTTCCTCTGCTGTGTTTGTACTATTCTTCATGTTGGATTCTCTTTGAAAGTTAGATTTATAAGTTAGATTTCTTGTCCTTCAATTATTTTTTTCTTTCCTTTACTTCTCTTGTTGATTGTTGAGTATCCGAATTGTGCGATTCTTCAACATTATAAATGATTTATCACTTAGAGAAAATATAGGGAATACTACATGAAATATGAATTCATACTTCCAATATGGGTTTGACTATTTTCTAAATGAAGATAGCGTATTATTGATGTAAAAATAAAAAATGTTTTGAATTTCTTTTGCACCCCACTAGTGCCCCAACTTTTCTTTATATTTTTCTTTTTCAACAAGTGGAAGCCAAACAGATGCAATAAAGAATCTGAAAATTTTTATTTATTTTCTGCCGCACCCACTACAACAGATGAGTGATGATTAAATATACATGCCCTAATAAAACAACTAACTTTCCAACCACTATCAATATTTAATACACCACTAACAAATATATAATACACAACTAACACCCACTAACATAGTTTTAAAAGGCGCACCTAGGCGTGTGGCGCAGGGAGGCGCATTGCTGATGCTTGAACGATGGCTAGGTGTAGTGCCCTCGAAGAGGTGCGAGCCTGAAGCACCTAGGTGTAGAAGCCCAAGGAGAGCTTAGGCGCGCCTGGGCAAAATAAAGGGCAAAAACTGGCTGACAAGTCACTTCGACCACCTTGCTATCAAAACCGCCGCCAAAACCCGCCAAACAACCGCCGAAACTAGCCAAACAATCCTAAAACTCGCCAAACAACTTTGAAACCAGCCTTCTTGTCGCCTATCCACTACTCTCCTCACTCTAGCGTTCTAGTCGTCGAAATCAACACTCTAAGGTGGTGGTTGCTTGGCTGCAGACGGTGAGGAGAGCTGGAGAGAGAAAGACAAGAGAGAAGAGGGTGAAGGAAGGAGAGGCTGAGGAAGAGAGAAGTGATGGTTGGGTTTTTTTGACTGTCTAAACTTTAAATATATGTGTAGGAAAATTGCAAATAACTCCTTAATTTATGATAAAATACCCAATTAGAGCTAAGGGAAATTGTAAATAACTCCTTAAATTATTATAAAATAACTAATTAACCCACTAATTTGAAGAATAAACAAAAATATATATATATATATATATAAAGACCAAAATTTTATGATTTTATAATATTTTAAAGCTTTTTTTATAAAAAGTGCGCTCAATATGAGAAAAAATAATTAAAAAAAAAAAAAAAATCTTTAACCTATAAAATCATTCATAACATTAAAAAAAAATTCAAAATATTTCGAAATCATAAAGGGCCTTAGAGCTCGAAGGGTAAGGCGCATCTTTTACATGTGGTGCACCGTGTTGTGAAAAATCTCAAAATATTATAATTTTTTAAAATTATATATATATTTTTTTACATGTTTTTCAAACTAAATGTTTTGATTGAGAATTTTATCAAAAGTTGGGGTTTTATTCATAATTTTTACTAATATACATGTGTGTATATATATATACACATACATACATACATATATACATATATGTATGTGTATATATATGTATGTATTTATATATAATATATACACATACATATGTATGTATAATTCATACATATATATACACATACATATATGTATATATATGTATGTATGTATGTATGTATGTATATATACATACATACATATATGAAACTTGCTTTGGAAAACCTAAACCCAGCCGCCACCCACCTCATTGTCATCTTCTCCATCTCACTTCTCCCTTTTCTATTACGTCTAACCACCGGAAAGCATGCCCTCGCTGGCGACCCATCGTAAAGCAACTTTTCAAGTCGGCGACTCATTGGAAAGGATCTTCTCTTGTCGACGACCCACCAGAAGGCATCTTCTATTGCCGCCGATGTGTTTTCTCCACCAGAACTCATCAAAATGAGAGAAAAGTATGAGACAACGAAGAAGAAAAGTTGTGATCAGTTAGCTAGGCCTTTAAAAAGGAAAAAATTTGTTGAAATTCCTATTTTGCCCTTCTGGCCACCTCAGCTGCGCCTTAGACTACGATAGTCTTGAGGCGGTCTAAGATGAGTTGAGGCGGGCGCCTCAAGGAGTCCAAGGCGGGATTTTGCACAATTTTCGCCTAAACTGGACGCCTTGAGGTACCAAAAGCGATGAGGCGGCATCTTGAGGCATCTTCTCGTCTCGCCTCGCCTCGGATTTCAAAACATCGAGTGCACCTTGCCTTGTAAAGGCATGCGTGGAGTCTTACACCTTGTGCCTCGGGCTCCATAACCTTCGTGCCTTGTTGTGTCTTACGCCTTTTAAAACTATGTCTACTAACAAATATATAATACACAACTAACACCCACTAACAAGTATATAATACAACTAACACCCACCCACTAGCAAACATTGAAAAAAACGATAATGCCCATCTAGTTAGGACATATGTCCTCCAATAATTACAAAATAAGTGACTAATTGCAGCTGTTACATCACCAGCAGAATCATTTATGATTTACTTGAAAGGAAGGAAATTTTCATAAAAGAAAAGGACAGGGAATTTCTTCATCTCACGGGGGTTTCATAACTAGGCATTGGTTATACTAGAAGTAGACAGCATCTAGTAGCACATGGCAACTTTTAGCCTTCTTGAACACACATTTGTCAAAAATTGTTTTGGCTTCTCCTTCAATCCCCTAAAGAGTCATAATTTAAGCCTGTAATTTTTATTCATGCCAGAAAATAGAATGAATGAACATATGTTTATACTAATATATTTATGTATGTATATATTTCATATACTCATAGGATATTTCCTGTTGCTATGTTCAGTATGATAGTGTGAAGCTTTGTTTTGAATTTTGGATAAATTAGCATGTAATTGTTATGTTGGTCCATTCTCATTAATAGATCTCAATTTTCGATGATAGTTTGATGGTAAGGGGCTTATTTTACTTGTTTATTGAACTATTTTCATATCTAAAACTTTGATGGAACAGAGCATTTGGCTACTCTAGTGAGGATGTGCAAATGGTTATTGAGTCTATGGCTGCTCAAGGGAAGGAGCCAACATTTTGCATGGGAGATGATATTCCATTGGCAGTGTTGTCTCAAAAGCCGCACATGCTTTATGATTATTTTAAGCAGCGGTTTGCACAGGTTTGTTAAAAGAATGATAATTCAAATGTACTCATAGTTGCTATTATTGCCATTACGATTTAGTAATTGGTGTTTAGTATTCATTGAAGTCAGAATTTATATCTTTCTGTTTGAACATGGTGTTAGCCTTTTGCTCGATTTAATCAGTTCATTATTTTGAGTCTATGTTGTTAGATAATCCCATATTGGTTGAAGAAATGAATTTGTATTAGTTTATAAGATGATGATAAACTTCTACTCAAGAGCTAGTTTTTGTAGTAGAGTTAGACCCAAGACCCTTTTTTGACATGGTATCAAAGCAAGGCGATTTCTATATAACTTGTATGGCCCAAACTCAATTGCATGGGTGCAGGTGTTGCTAGGTGGGCACACT
Source organism: Dimocarpus longan (assembly GCA_022984855.1). Lineage (NCBI taxonomy): Eukaryota > Viridiplantae > Streptophyta > Magnoliopsida > Sapindales > Sapindaceae > Dimocarpus > Dimocarpus longan. The sequence goes on from CM041021.1 coordinate 10,406,405, forward strand.
GCGGGTAAGGAAAGGTGTTAGGTAGTCCCACATTGATTGAAGAAGTTAATTTATATTGGCCTATAAGGTCGGTAAACCTTTACCCATGAGCTAGTTTTTGTGGTTAAGTTAGACCCAAAATCCTTTTTTGACACTTGTTTCTTTGCATGACCTTTTTTTTTTTTTTTTTTTTTTTTGTGACTTAGATTGTTCAACTTTGTGTGTATGTTTGTGTCCCCGCCTCATCCCTTTCAAAATGCAGCTCCTTAAGGGGGTTGGTTGAGTTAAAGATATAGGAGAATATTTGTTGCTAATGTGAAAATTAATGGGAAATGTTTTCAATAACTTGGATTGCATTTACTAATTAGAAATGAAAATGAAAGGGATTCAAGTTTTTACGGAAAGAGAAAAGAGAGCAGTTAGAATCAACTCTCAAAATTCTATTCCAATGTATACAAACTTTTGAGAACTAGAAATGTAAACAAATTAATTCCCTCTCTAGTATTCACTCACTATAAAATATGAATGAAGCAAGATTGATTACAAAATATTCCCATGTGCATAACATCTGAAAATATATTTTAAATTGAAAAATTGTATTTTATATTGCTCATAAAAATATTATCATAGTAATAAAATACATTTCTAGTTATAAAATTTGAATCGATTAATAAAATATTTATATCAAACAAAGAAGACCCTAAATCATCCAAATTTAACTAACAATAAACATGTAACATACATATTTTGCAAAGCGATATATAGTAATTACTTCTCATGCATAAAATTGCATGTGGGGATGAATGATTAAGCTAACATGGGACTTAATAAGTTGTTCGAAGAAAAAAACTTGATATTGAATTTCGGTTTTGTTCAAAAATTGCGATTTGCGAAAATGGAAAAAAAGGAAGCACTTCTCTTTTAGTAAAATAGGAAGAAGAAATTAGGCTATCAAAGTTCAACTAAAAGGAGGTGAATCCAATCAAAGAAGTAATTAGAGATAAAAAGGATAATATGAAGAGATTTAATTGTGAGGCTGAGTAAAGTATGAAGGCTTGGTTTATTTTGGAAAAGATGAACTTGTCCTTATGATTATCCGGACTAGCAATTTATGGTCCTCCATGTAGGAGGGAAAGTGGAGCTTTTTGGGATGGGTTGGTTGGCTTGCTTGGTTTATGTGCACTAAGATGGTGTGTAGGTGGATATTTTAATGTGTTTCAATTTCCATTGGAAAACTCTAATGGAGTTAGGGAAACTAGAAGCATTAAGAATTTTTCTAACAATTTAAAATTTTGAGTTTAGTGGATACTAAAATGGTATTAGAGTCAAATTTTATGGTAAGTGTTGTTTCTAATTATTTACATTCTTTCGTTTTTGAAGATTTTAAAATTATTGGAGGAGGAAAGAAAGCTAGTATTTTATGGTATTGTGGTGTTTTTGTCATTTTATGGGTTATTTGAAAAGACAAAAACAAGAAAATCTTTGATGAAGTTGAAGAGGAGGTGAATTTTTTAAGGCACAAAGCGTATTATTTGACTTTTCTTTGGGTGTCTTCTCGTGAAGATTTTAGAGACTATTCTTTATTTTTCTTTATACTTGATTGTAGGGTTGTTGTTCACTAAGTTTTGTTTTTTGTTTTAGTTTTCGGTTTTTTTGTTGGCAGACCTTTGGTTTATGGTTGTAACTTCTTTATTTATCATTAATAAAGTATTTATTTCCTATTAAAAAAAAAAATTGTGATAAGTGCTTGTTAAAGCCCCTTCAAACCACACATGATTATATTTGAGTTTGATGTTATGTGTTTACTTTTGGGCTTGAGCCACGTGACAAGCCCAATGGTATTCAATATGAGGTGCTGTTTGAAGTTGTAAAATGCCGATGTTGGACCCTTTTCATCAACTTAAAGTTTTTAGCTTAATAGTTACTAACAATATTGTATCAGACATAATTATAGAGAAATGATGATTACATTTGGGCTTTTAGTGGGCTTAATACTTGTCTTAAATATCCACCTGCTTTTGCCTGTTAAGGAAAGACCTAAAAGACAATATTGTCCTATAGTTTACATCATCAGTAGTTTAAGTTAAGATTTTGTTTATTCTGAGAATCTTTGTTTTTTCTGCAATGATACTTAAACAATTATCTCTTAGACTATATTGATTAAAATTTGTTTGTTGTGTAATATAATAATGTGTTAGATTAGATAATATGTTCTTCAGTTATATTAAATAGTTTAATGAGTTGCTGTATCATTACAATAATTCCATGATCTCCACCATGGTGTTCTCTGTAGATTGTTTTTGGAAAGGTAAAGTTTGTCCATTCTTTTTCTTCCTTTTTGTGTCAGACTAGAATTTCATGAATTCATTATTTCAAAAAGGATGTTATAAGTTCAGAAGCATTGGAATAACTTTTGTACCTTGCTTTTTCATGTATGCAATGGATGATCTGTTTGGAAATCAGTCATCACCTTGTAGTGCTACCTATATGCCATATTTTTTTAGTAATGATGAATGACATGCTCTCAAACTCATGCCTAGAGGCTAGTTGTGCACTTGTGCTTGGTAGCCTCTGTTACAAGTGTTGTTAGGTAGGTGATTATAACATGCAGTCTTTATGATCTTTGATGTCCATGGAGTTGTATGTGTATGTGCTTGCCTTTCTGAATACAGACAAGCACAATGAGTTTACAGGTAGTGAGATGATTTAAAATAATTGATACACCAAATTGAATATTACTGGATTCTTATACATTAACACAGCCAATACGACTAGGTTTCCTTATAAGATATTGTATTGTTTTACATATGTTGATTGCCATGAGGGATGCAGAAAGTATATTCCATGATATGATGATAAGTTAGAAGCAAATGTTAGAGTTCTCAGGCAACCTCTTCTGGATTATTTATTAACTATATAAATCTAATATGTCGCATAATTTTTAGTCCTACCTTTATTCGCTACATTTTTTGATGTTATCACTTGATCATCTTTTTGGGATATCTAGTTACTTATGACATCAGAGATGTGGAATTTTATGGGATTAGCTAACTTTTATTCCTCACGACTTTTTAAATAAGAAAGTTGTTAATTTATACAGTAAGATAGATATGGAAACTACTAGATATTCTCCTCCTTTAATGAGGAGTTATCTATAACATTTGTCTAAAATACCAAGATAAAAATAATATTCTAATTTTAAGTGATTAGAGTTAACACAATCCTAATCACATTTATTCTCCTAACTAACTTAACTGACATGACTTTCAATTTAAGTATACATGTCTTCTGTGTGCATAAATTTGCTTGTTTTTGCTAACTGCTATGCATGTATATATGCAGGTTACAAATCCAGCCATTGACCCTTTGAGAGAAGGACTTGTTATGTCTCTTGAAGTTAATATTGGGAAACGAGGAAACATATTGGAGGTTGGACCTGAAAATGCTTCACAGGTTTGTTAATGTCCTTTTTCGGCCTAAGAGAGGCTTATTATTGATGTTTATATGTTTCTGTCAAGATGAATTTGCAGCAAAGATCGAAAGTTTAATCATTTGGGTGATTTTTTTTTTTTTTTTTTTTTTTTTTGGTAATGAAAAACAGGTTATTCTGTGTAGTCCTGTGCTGAATGAAGGAGAACTAGAATCATTGCTGAAGGACCCGCTCTTGAAACCCCAAGTTTTAGCTACATTTTTTGATATACACAAGGGAATTGAGGGTTCCTTGGAAAAGACACTATATAAACTTTGTGAGGCTGCTGATGAAGCTGTTCGAAATGGTTCCCAATTGCTTATTCTGTCTGATCGTTCTGATCAGCTGGTAACTTTCCTTTTTCTATTTATAAGTTTCTTTTTTTGGGTTTTCTTTTTCCACTTTTGAAACTGATGTAGAACTGATTTGCCAGGAACCAACTCGGCCTGCAGTCCCGATACTTCTTGCTGTAGGAGCTGTCCACCAGCATCTTATTCAGAATGGCTTGCGAATGTCAGCTTCCATTGTTGCAGACACTGCTCAGTGCTTCAGCACTCATCAGTTTGCCTGTTTGATTGGATATGGTGCAAGGTTATCCTTTATCTGGATCCTTCTAAACATTTTCTTTTTTTCGTGTGTGTGCAATGATTTTAACAAGAGTGTTGCTAAATTATTTTAAGGATTCATATGATTAAATTTAATGCTTATTACTGATTTTGCTTTTCCTATGGGCAACAATATAATTTATGTAATGCATCTGGATTAATCTATTATGTCATGGTTTCATCATCTCACTCTATTGATATAATTAATTTTTTTGGTTTACCCTCAAAAACTTCTTGTTGGCTCATCATTCTTGAATCCAGCTATTAAGTCAAATGCATGCCAATGGCACTTGCGAAATATTGCATGGATCAAATTTTTGTACTCATATTTATCATAAGATACAATAAAGCTAGTTTCATAAAAGATGTAATAAAGAGCATCAGTAGCACGAATCAGGTGGGAGATCTCTGAATCATCATCATCATCGTTATTATTTTATTATTGTTTTGGCATTTCCTTGACATGTATTATAAGAAACGAAAGAAGAGATAAATGGAAAGACACATACAGCAATAAATGAAAATAATGGAGAAAATAAACAAATAAAGGGTGTTCAAATACTTGGCCTGTTTTCATCTTAAAAAATGGGTATTAACTTTAAGATGATTTATTTATTTATTTTTTTTGGTTATATTTTATTGAGGTTACGTTGTTGTCATTACGTGTTCTTTTGGAGTATGTATGTGCATTTATTCGAACGGGGTGTTCAAATGATTTGAACTCTTTGTTTGTCTTATATTGTCCTGACCATGCATTACATTGTTTCCCAAAAATGACTTTTCCTCAGTGCTGTATGTCCTTATCTGGCACTGGAGACTTGTCGTCAATGGCGTCTCAGTAGCAAAACTGTGAATTTGATGCGGAATGGAAAGATGCCTACTGTAACAATTGAGCAGGCTCAAACAAATTTTTGCAAGGTTAGTACACCTGTTATATAAAGATTATTTTGTGATATACATTGTTTTATATTTTTTCCCTTTGAGCACATATAATTTTATCTTATCATATTCATAACACGGGGGGTTGCAGATTTTACAACTGTTGTTTCTCTACTTTATGATGCTGTGAATGTTGTGGTCTTTACTTCCTATTTCTTAACTTTCTAAGACAACAAAAACTGCACATTTTTCAAGAGGAATAGCCTTAGAACTTGTCATTTTCTAAAGTGGTCTGATACAGAGATTTATGAACGAGATATCGCAGAAGACTTTTTGGTGTGCAGAATGGTCTGAAAATGCTGTGAAGTGTTTTTAGTGATACTAAATGACAATTTGTGCACTATTCATTGGATAACCTAATTGCTATCTCATGACTCTACCACTCAAGCACAAGCAAACTGTGTAAGGAAATTAAGTTTATTATGTCTTCTGAGAAAACAATATTGGCACGTCATTAGATGGTCTTAACTTGTCCCCTTATTGACTAAAAAAAAAAAATTAGTTTTTGGTTGAATTCTTGTTCCTGTGCAGTATGGCGGTTCATATATTGACAATTATCGTTGTTACAAAGATTCTGCAAGAGTGGAAGGATCTTTACCAACAAGGAATAAAAGTGGACAGTTTTAACAGAAGTTCAGAAAGTTTCATAGTGATTAGTTAAACATCAATCATAATGCATTAAGATTTGTATAGTATATGTCTCTGCTTGGAAGAATCACACTACTGTGAGAAGAACTGTAAAACCTATAGCTAAGGATAAATGGTAAAGGGCCCAATGCCATTCTCGATACAACCTTTAGTACCAAAAAGCTTATGTTTATAGATGAGCCTAATGATAATGTTAAATTTCAAGCACACTTTCTCAGTGCCTCTGTTATTCTGTTAATTTTTTATCAAAACAGTTATTTTGAAATCAAGTACAAGACCTCTCGTTGAATAGGCTCTAATCACATGTTTGAACTACTGTGACACCCAAAAGTTTAAGTTTATAGGTAAGGATCCAATGATAAAATATTAAAGAAGTGTATGTATTTACATAACATATCTTTTCCTTCACATTTCAATGCATGCCCATCCCTCATTTTTATCTTAATTTTGTGTGTTTGTATGTTATAGACCTTCTTTTTGCATGTTTAATAATTGAACCATGCATTAACTATGGTAATTCATTTCATAAATTCCGAACTTCAGCTTAGTTAACTTGTCACTAGCCACTCATGATGGAATTTCTTTTGTTGCTCTTTACACATCGAATATAAAAATGATTTTTTAATATCATTTCAGGCAGTTAAATCTGGTCTTCTCAAAATTCTTTCCAAGATGGGCATTTCTCTTCTTTCAAGGTGTCAAATCTAACTGAATATGGCTGTGTAAGTTAATGGCTATTTGCAGTTAAATCGACCAATTGACTTGCTATTTTTCTGTTTTTAGTTACTGTGGTGCACAGATATTTGAGATATATGGACTGGGGAAGGAGGTAGTTGATTTTGCCTTCTCTGGGAGTGTATCAAAAGTTGGTGGATTCACTTTTGATGAGGTTAGAATGCAACAACTATGAAGATCTTGATCTTAATTGTATGTTTTATTCATTGTATGTGCAGGTTAAGAAACTTTCTTATGCAAGTCAAAATTCATTAATCTATGACTGGATTAATATTGTGTTGGAATATGTTCAGTAGTTAGTGTAAAAAGACTAAAGTCAATGTTAGGTGACAGATAGTGGAATAAGTAGGTGGTAGTTAGTGGTTGTCATTTATTAGTGAGAGTTGTATATATTGGCTGCTACTGTTCAAGAAATAATAAGACTGACAGACAAAAGTTGACTTGGTATCAGAGCATTGGTTCCAATTCTGGAACCAGGGGCAGTTTTTTTTTAAAAAAAAAGGGGCTCTTGGACTTATTCCTTGTAGCCGAATCTCTATACTTCTTGATTTGTCATCATGTCAGAAGAAACAGTCACCTCTACTCCATTAACTCAACCGATCTCAAATCCTTCTTTAGATAACAACAACCAACCTGTCAAAATCACAAATATTAGACTTAATGGAGATAATTTTCTCCGTTGGTCTCTCTCTGTCCAGATGTATATTAGAGGTAGGGGAAAAATGGGCTACCTGACTGGCGAGAAAGCTGAACCTGCAATTTCAGATGTCCAGCATGCAGTGTGGGATGCTGAAAACTCCATGGTGATGGCCTGGCTGGTGAACTCGATGGAGGAGGAGATCAGTACCAACTACCTTGGGTATTCTACGGCTAAGGAAATGTGGGAAAATCTCAAACAAATGTATTCTGATTTGGGTAACCAGTCCCAAATTTATGAGATCACATTAAAGATTGGAGAAGCAAAGCAAGGCACAGACTCTGTCACGAAGTATTTTGCTAATCTCAAACGTCTGTGGCAGGACTTGGACATGTTCTATGAACATAAATGGAGAGATCCAGCTGACGGAACCTACTTCCTAATGATAACAGAGAATGGTCGCGTTTTCAAGTTTTTGGCTGGTCTCAACGTTGAGTTTGATGAAGTTCGGGGCAGAATAATTGGGAGACAGCCTCTACCATCCTTAAATGAAGTATTTGCTGAAGTAAGAAGAGAGGAAAGCAGGCGCTGTGTAATGCTTGGAAAGAAAAATGAACCAAGCCCTGTTGAGTCATCTGCGTTGATCACACATGAGGTAATGGCTAACAAAGCTCAGGTTAGAAAATCTGAAGACAAGCCAAAGGTATGGTGCGATTTCTGCAACAAACCAAGACATACAAAAGAGACCTGTTGGAAAATTCATGGAAAACCAGCCAACTGGAAACCTAGAGAACGAACTGGCTCTACAGCCCATTCAGCTGAGCAGTCCTATCTCAATAAAGAACAAGTGGAACAGCTTCTTAAACTAATTTCACCTGGCTCTAGTTCAACTGGTTCAGCTACATCTCTTCCTAGTAGTTTCATTGCTCACTCAGGTAATATTCCTACCAGCCTCTTAAGTTCCTCATCTTCCGCACCTTGGATCATTGATTCCGGTGCTTCTGATCATATGACCAGTAATTCATCCCTATTTCATACTTACATTCCATGTGCTGGTAATCATAAAGTAAAGATTGCAGATGGTAGTTTCTCTAGTATTGCTGGCAGAGGTTCAATCAAAATCTCAAAAGAACTTACCTTGAAATCTGTTCTGCATGTACCAAATCTGTCCTGCAACTTACTGTCTGTTAGTAAACTTACACATGATTCTAATTGCTCTATTATCTTCCTTGCAACTAAATGTGTTTTTCAGGATATGGCAATGGGGAAGATGATTGGCAGTGCTGAGATGAAAGATGGGCTCTATTTTTTTGAGGAATCTTTGAGTGGTACGCCAGCTCAAGTTCTTAACTGTAGTGTTACCTCTCTCTCTGTTAAAGATCAAATTATGAGGTGGCATTTTAGGCTAGGACATCCTAGTTTTCCATACTTAAAAAATTTGTTCCCAAAGCTGTTTCAAACTGTGTCAATAAAAGAGTTGCAGTGTGATATATGCTGTTTTTCTAAGAGTACTCGTAGTCCATATCAATCAAAACCATATCGTGCATCTCAACCATTCTATCTTATACATAGTGATGTATGGGGACCCTCTAGTGTTCCTACTTTAAGTGGAAAACGGTGGTTTGTAACGTTTATTGATGATCACACACGGTTATGTTGGATGTACTTAATGAGTACCAAGGCTGAAGTTGAAAAATTGTTCAAAGATTTCTATAAAATGATTGAAAATCAATTTCAAACTAAAATAAGTATTCTTCGTAGTGACAATGGAACTGAATATTTCAATCGAAACCTTGGGAGTTTTTTAACCGAGCATGGTATTCAACACCAATCCACATGTAGGAACACCCCTCAACAAAATGGCATTGCTGAACGAAAGAACCGGCATCTCTTAGAGGTAAGTAGAGCACTCATGTTATCCATGAATGTGCCTAAATATCTCTGGGGAGAAGCTGTCCTCACTGCCACTTATTTAATCAATAGGGTACCATCAAGAGTCTTGAAACATGACACTCCTCTAAATTGCCTTAAAAAACAGTTTCCTGCAAATCGTCTTAGTGCCTCAATTCCCCTTAAAATCTTTGGAAGCACTGTGTTTGTTCACCAGAATGCTAAATCTAAACTGGATGCTAGGGCAGAAAAATGTGTATTTGTTGGATATGCTCCCAATCAAAAGGGATACAAGTGTTTTAATCCTAGAACTAGAAAAATCTATGTTAGCATGGATGTAGAGTTCTTTGAAAATAAACCGTTTTTTGAAAATTCTCTTCAGGGGGAGAGTAGATGGGAAGATGGAGAACAGCAGGTATCAAATCAGGTTCCTGCTGATACTGATTCGGCTCCTGGTTTGGTTTCTACTGATGATGTTGATTTGGTCCCTAATCTTGTTTTTCCTGCATCTGACACTATTCAACCTGCATCTGACGCATGGTTTGGCTCGGGTAGTACTCAGGGAGAAAAAAATTTTTCAAAAGAAACTGAACCTGACGTAAAAAATTCTGTGCTCAACTCATCGCCACTTCATACTGAGTCTGATATAGGGGACGAAAATGTTCAGAACCTGAACTCATATGGGGATGATAATCCTATTGAGCTGAAGGTGTACACTCGGAGAAAGAATCACGGAAGTAGAGCTCAAAAACATCACACAGACCAATCTCAACTTCTTAGACCATGTCCTGACCGACAGCAAGGTACGATTTTCATTGACAGTTCTCTTTCTTCACTTGAGCCTATTGAAAAACACACCAACACAGAACAGCCCTCTAATGATCTTGATATTCCTATTGCTCTTAGGAAAGGGGTTAGATCTTGCACATCTCATCCCATTGCTAGGTTCTTGTCTTATCATAGATTATCTGAAAAACATAAAGCATTTATCTCAAAGTTATCCCATCAGGTCATACCCAAAAATATTCATGAAGCCCTCTTATCTGAAAATTGGAAAGAAGCTGTTATGGAAGAGATGCTAGCTCTTAGGAAAAATAGGACTTGGGAAGTTGTTGATTTACCTAAGGGAAAAAAAGTTGTTGGGTGTAAATGGGTTTTTTCAATCAAATATGGGGCAAATGGATCCATTGAGAGGTATAAGGCTAGGCTTGTTGCAAAGGGGTTCACTCAAACTTATGGTTTAGACTACCAAGAGACTTTTGCTCCAGTTGCCAAGGTGAATTCTATCCGAATACTGATTTCAGTGGCAGTAAATTACAATTGGCCTCTACACCAGCTAGATGTAAAAAATGCCTTCCTAAATGGAAACTTAGAGGAGGAAGTATTTATGGAACTTCCTCCCGGGTTTGAAAAGGAACTAGGAAGAGGGAAAGTGTGTAGGTTAATCAAGTCTCTCTATGGTCTCAAACAATCACCTAGAGCTTGGTTTGAGAGGTTTGGTAGAGTTGTAAAGGGGTTCGGTTATAGTCAAAGTCAAGGAGATCATACATTGTTTTTTAAGCATTCGAAAGATGGAAAGAAGGCTATATTGATTGTATATGTTGATGATATCATTCTGACGGGAGATGATTTAACTGAAATTGACAGGTTAAAGAAGGCCTTGGCAAGGGATTTCGAAATCAAGGATTTAGGAGAGCTGAAATACTTTCTTGGAATGGAATTTGCAAGGTCTAAGAAAGGAATATTTATCTCTCAACGGAAATATGTACTTGATCTGCTAAGGGAGACCGGTTTAATGGGGTGTAGGCCTGCAGAGACTCCTATTGAATCTAATCTCAAGCTTGAAGCTGAGAATTCTGGTACACCAGTTGACAAGGAGCGGTATCAACGGCTAGTGGGAAGATTGATTTATCTAGCCCATACCAGACCTGACATCTCATTTGCTGTCAGCCTAGTGAGTCAATTTATGCACTCACCAGGTCCTAAACACTATGAAGCAGTCTTAAGAATCCTCAGATACTTAAAGGGGACACCAGGCAGAGGCTTGTTATTCACCAGCAGAGGACATTTACAGGTAGAGATCTATACGGATGCTGATTGGGCAGGTAGTATCACTGACAGAAGATCAACTTCTGGTTATTGTACTTTTGTTGGTGGTAATCTGGTTACATGGAGAAGTAAAAAGCAAGGAGTTGTAGCTAGAAGCAGTGCTGAAGCAGAGTTTAGAGCAGTAGCTCTCGGAATTTGTGAAGTGCTGTGGATCAAAAGATTACTTGAAGACCTAAGGATATCAGTGCAACAACCTCTGAAACTGTTCTGTGACAACAAATCAGCTATTGCTATTGCACACAATCCTGTTCTACACGACAGAACAAAACATGTTGAGATAGACAAGCATTTTATCAAGGAAAAACTGGAAGAAGGACTGATCTGCATGCCTTATCTACCCACCAGTGAGCAGATAGCAGATTGCTTTACAAAAGGATTACCAAAGAATCTTTTTGACAAGCTGACAGGCAAGCTGGGAATGGATGACATCTCCAAGCCAGCTTGAGGGGGAGTGTTGGAATATGTTCAGTAGTTAGTGTAAAAAGACTAAAGTCAATGTTAGGTGACAGATAGTGGAATAAGTAGGTGGTAGTTAGTGGTTGTCATTTATTAGTGAGAGTTGTATATATTGGCTGCTACTGTTCAAGAAATAATAAGACTGACAGACAAAAGTTGACTTATTGTAGGAAAGTTTGTCTAATTTGAGTGTGTAATGTGTTGTCTCCAGTTCAAGTTATATGCATAGCCTAGCCCAGATTGAGTTCAAAGCTACATAAGTGGCAGGGGAAGCTAATTTATTTATTTATTTTTACTTTGAAATCCAGATAAAAGAAATTTGAATGAAAATGGACCTTTGCATCGCTAATAAACAAACAAATTTTTGAGCTTCTTTTCTAATGGCTTAAAGTTCCTGGTGGGTTCTCCTAAATTTCAAAGATGATGAGGGACCTGGTTTATTGTAGTTTAATTGTAAGTTGATCTTTGCTTTAGATGGAAAATTTGATGAACAAACAGAAACTAATTTGATGCATTTACTTCTGTTGTTCTTGAGCTATTTATAATAATTATTTTGTTATTAAAGAGGCATTTTACTGTTGCTTTCTGGACGCTATTTTCTGAAATCTTGCTTTCTTTCAGCTGGCAAGGGAGGCACTGTCTTTCTGGGTGAAGGCTTTCTCTGAGGATACAGCCAAAAGATTAGAGAATTATGGATTTATACAATTTAGAACTGGAGGTATCCACTTTTCCTGCCTGTTTGATATTTATATGTATTGGTGATCATATGATAAACTGTATATGAAAGTACAGAAAAGAAATGTGATAAACTACAGAAAAGAAAATATATATGCTTTGTGGAAAAACATCTCTTGACTTTTATTGAGAGAACAACTTGATTACAATAGAAATGGTTAGGCTATTTATAACCTAATACCATAGTACAAAGAATAGAAACTTTTCAATCGATACAAATAATCAATCAATCACCTTCTAATTGGACACTAATTTTACTCAATCAATCAAACTAATTAGTCAACCAATCATCTAACCAAATTAGGAATGGATTACAAAGAAAATATTCTCCTAAATTAGTGCTATACAAATCTTCCAACACTCCCCTCAACCAAGCTCTAATAGATGAAAATGGAGCTCCATCCAAACCTTTAGTAAGCATATCTAGAAGCTTTCCCTTAGATAACATATATGGAGTACAAATCAACCCACTATTCAATTTTTCCTTGATAAAATGTCGATCCGCTTCAATATGTTTGGTTCGATCATGTTGAACTGGATTGTGTGCAATGCTTATTGTTGACTTATTGTCACAATATAGCTTAATCAGTCCTTCCTAACTCATCTTCAAGTCATCCAAGATTATCTTCAGCCATAATGGCTCGCAAAAACCTTGAGCCATGGCTTTGAACTTAGCTTCTGCACTTGATCTGGCTACAACATTCTGTTTCTTATTTGTCTAAGTAACCAAATTCCTTCCTATAAAAGTACAGTAACTTATAATTGACCTTCTGTTCGTAATTGATCTTGCATAGTCAGCATCAGTATATCCTTCTAATGATAATCCAGTGTTTCTTTTGAACAAAATCTCTCTTCCAGAACTTCCTTTTAGGTGCTGTAATATTCTGGAGACTGCTTGTAGGTGAGTTTCTTTAGGACAATGTATGAACTAGCTTACCACACTCACAGCATAAGCAATATCTGGTCTAGTGTGATAAATAGATCAGTTTCCCAATCAGTTTTTGATACATCTCTTTATCTACTAAATTGTCATTTCCTGAGTCTCCAATTTTGTGATTAACAACTATAGATGTATCTACTAGCTTGCATGCCAGTTTCCTTGTCTTCTTTAGTAAATCTGTGACATATTTCTGTTAGGAAATAAAGATATCCTCCTGTGAATAGGCAACTTCTATCTCTAAGAAATGTTTCAACCTTTACTAAGAAAGATACTCTCTTGTGAATGAGCATCAGTCTTGTAGCGTAAATTAGCTACTTCAAGGTTTTCTTTGACTTATTGATGAATCTTATGAATTCTTTCAGTTAACTCCATAACATTAGAATTAACATCAAGAGTAAGAGGTAGATGAACCAAATACACAGTATGTCATGAAATCCTTATGTAGACAATCTCAAAAGGTGTTTTTTTTAGTAGAACGATTAGACATACTGTTAAAAGCAAATTCTAAGGAAGGGCTACCAATTTTGGTGCATCGGAATATTTGTTTCGAAATCGAAACGAACAAATAATAAAGAAACGATACAATTAAATCATAAACTTTATTATCTCTAAAGAAAATAATCAATAACATACTAAACTTAAACAAACCGAACCTTTTTATAATGACTCTAGTCTTAAAACTACTGGTATTAGGAATCTTAATTGATTCTTAACTTCCTAATTTAAAACTAACTAAAACTAAAAAACTTAACCTTAAAGAAATATAATTTCTATTTATATAAGAATTCTATTTCTTAATCTTGTCCTACATCAAATCCCCTTCTATTAGAAAAAACTCGTCCTCAAGTTTTGACTCAACCATGTTGTTACTCTTAACAAACAACTGCTTTCCTTTCATCTCCTACAGTAAATTCAGCCCCTCTGTAAAAGTCATCATCTCCCATAGAGTAGCTCATTGTTTTCTCTTCTTTAGCAAATTAACAGTCATTCGATTAGGATAATTATTTGAAAGATGTCCAAGTTAATTACACCCAGATTAGGTCGCACGTAGGGGTTAGGATTGGTTCGATGCGATTGTTGATTTGGCATTGTTGCTCGATTAGGTATAGCACATGAATTTCATCCTTGTTCTAGAGTCTGAGGTGCAAGAGTGAGTTTAAAGTTGTCCTCACTATTATCAGTCGTTGTAGACTCCCTTGGGGTGGTTGAAATATCTGGAACATATGTTCGAAAATTACTCAGACTCTTGTTAATTAGTTGGTTTAATTGAGTCTTAACTTTCAATTGATTGCATCACTTAAAGTCTAGACGTTGTGAAGAGCCAACTTATCTTGAATATCCAATCTTAAACCTCCGATATATCTAGCCATTAGTTGATCCACAGTTTCCATCAAGTTACACCTATCACTCAATAGAAAAACTTTTCAATGTATTCTGTAACTTTCCTATTCATCTATCAGCAATTCTAAAATTGTTGATATAGGAATTGTTTGTAGTCAAGAGGAAGAAATTGTTGTTTAAGTCATTGCTTCATCTTTGCCCATATTTGAATACATTGTTTTTCTTATCTTTGACGATTGAACTGCAACTGTTCCCACCAAGCTGCAGCTCTTCCTTTTAATTTATACGCCACTGTCTTAACTTCTCGCTCCTCCGAGATTTTTGAATAATAAAAAAATTGCTCAATATTATACACTCAATGAAGAAAGTCTTCAATACGTAATCGACCATCAAAAGTGGGTAAATCCATCTTCATCTTGTAATCTTATTGTTCTTGGCGATATCGAGCATTCTCGTAAGCATTGTTGACTAAATTGACATTATCTTTGTCTCCCGAAGAATCATCAAAGCCACTAAAGGGTGCATTCCCCTCTCACCACGTATGTAGACTGCTAGGCGGTTTCATTAGGCATCGTGTCATCCAAAAAACAGCTCGGTTACCCCTTTAGTACACATGAACCAGGTCATGTTGGGTCGGATCTCTTCAATTCTTCCTTTTCTATCGTCATTCTGGCCTCTAACACCATCGATATGGGGTCGCTGGCCTCCATCGTTGTAGTTCTAGCTTTGTCTGGGCTCTATCTAGGTCGAGTCTTTTGGATCTTGGCGTTTGAGGTTGCAAAACGGGTTGCGTCTGTATAGATCTATATATGGGTCATGCAAATCAGAGATCTTGAAGTATAATGGTGAGCTGACCTCGTTGATCTGGTGGGTAAGGAAGGTGAGGTCGCGATCGGGTGAAAAGCGGGTTGCACAGGTGCTATTGGTAGATTCGGGTCGCACGTGGGTTCTAAATTTAGATTTGGGCCGCGCGGGTCTTGGTCTTCCTAATTTCGACCTTCTTGCCATTTGCGATCATCTTCAGTGTCGCTGTCAGTAGTCGCCGTCCAGTCACATGTTAAGTAGACGTTCGCCGTCAACTTATCTTCCTTCCAGAGTCGCTGCTCGATAATCGCGAACCGCCGTTTATTGCTAGGGGTTCGTTGTCTCCCTCTGAAAAGGAAAATGAACCAACTCCTACTGAACCAGACCAGATTGTAACCATTTCAAGGGGAGAACTATCATTGCAAAGTCAACATTTAGTTGTAGGAAATCAACCTACGACAGAGTTATAAGTTTATGTAAGAAAAAAATCTCAAAATATTAGTGCTCATCAGTCCACTCAAGGCCTATCAATTGACTCAGTTGCTTCTGTTCCAAACCAACCCCTTTCAGGTAATATTTCTATGAACCAAGCTCCTATTTTATCAAATTCAAATCCCTAGCTCTAATCTAACCCTTGATTCCTCTTATGACTCAGAACCCAACACCAGAATAAGTGATTCAGACCTTGGTATTCCAATTGCACTTAGGAAAGGTTCCCAATCTTGTACCAATCACCTAATAACCAGATATCTATCCTATTATAGATTATCTAGTGACCATAAAGCTTTCACCTCAAAAATCTCTCACTTTCAAATTCCTTAAAACATACAAAAAGCTCTAAACTGTCCTAACTGGAAAATAATTGTTATGGATGAAATGGGTGCATTAATAAAAAATAGGACCTGGGAAGGTGTTGAGTTGTCTAGAGGAGAAAAAACTGTGGAATGTAAATTGGTGTTTACCATCAAATGTAAGACTAATGGGTTTGTTGGTGTGGGGTTTTCGCCATCCTATGGGTAATGTGGGAAGAAAGGAACAGAAGAATTTTCAATGAAGTAAAAGAGGACTAGAATTTTTTATGGGATAAAGCGTATTTTCTGGCTTCGCTTTGGGCATCGACGTGTACAGATTTTTTTTCATTTTGTTAGATTGGAAGGCTGTTAATTGTTAATTGTTTGCTGTTTGTTCTTTTCAATCTTTTTTAGTGTTTGTTTTCGTTGTTTGTTAGTGGACTTCTGGTTCACTCTTGTATCTCTATTTCCTCTTTATTCTAATAAAGTTTCGTTTACTATCAAAAAAAGGTATAAAGCTCGTTTGATAGTTAAGGGCCTCACACAAACTCATGGTTTTAATTATCAAGAAACCTTTGCACCGGTAACCAAAGTAAATTCCATCCGTATTCTACTGTCATTGGCTACGAACCTTGGATGGCCTTTACATCAATTAGATGTAAAAAATGCTTTTTTTGAATGGATATCTTGATGAAGAGGTGTTTATGGAACCCCCTATTGGGTTTGAGCAGCAAGTTAATGAAGTAAAAGTTTGTCGGTTAATTCTCCTAATACCTGTCTATCGCCCTTTCGGTGTGTCATGTGCAAGAGTTGGGGGGAAAACTTGGATCACCTTTTTCTTCATTGTCCCGCAGTTGGCTTGTTATGGAATGGATTATTTTCTTTACTAGGATTGAGGGGGGCAGCCCCTAATTATGTAGGTGTTTTTTTATTGGAAGATTTTGGAGCCTTAGGAGGAGGTAAGAAGGCTAGGATTTTTTGGAACTGTGGGGTTTTCGTTATTTTATGGGTTATCTGGGAGGAAAGAAACAAAAGAATTTTCGAAGAAGTCGAAGAGGAGGAAACTTTTTTAAGGGATAAAACATTTTACTTGGCTTCGCTCTGGGTGTCTTCTAGTGAAGAATTTAAACATTTGTCTCTCTCTTATTTTACTAGATTGGAAGGCTGCTATTTATTGATTGTTTCTTCCAATCTTTATCTTAGATAAAGACTTTGTTTGTTTGTTTGAAGGTGGATTTCTGGTTCACAGGTGTATCTTATTTCTTTTATTAATAAAGTTTTTGTTTCCTATCAAAAAAAAAAAAAAAAAAAAAAGTTCGTCAGTTAATTAAGTTCATATATGGACTTAAACAATCATCAGGGGCCTGGTTTGAGAGATTTGGGGAGGTTAAAGAAGTTAGGTTTTAGCCAAAGTCAAGGAGATCACACATTGTTTACTAAGCATTCTAATAAAGGAAGGAAAGCAGTGCTGATTATTTATGTGGATGATATCATCCTAACGAAGGATGCTTGTCAAGAAATTGATAAATTAAAGAGACTATTAGTTCTTGAATTTGAAGTTAAAGACCTAGGAAAAGCTAAAGATTTCCTAAGAACAGAGTTGGCGAGATATAAACAAGGGATCTTTGTGTGTCAAAGAAAATATGTGTTAGATCTTTTGGGGGAAATCGGTATGGTTGGGTTTAAGACTGTCGAGACCTATAGAACCAAATCTGAAACTTGAGGTAGCTAAACCTAAAAAACAGGTGGACAAAGAGAAGTATCAGAAGCTAGTGGGAAAACTCATCTACATTAGCTCATACTTGACCAAACCTCACTTTTACTGTTGGTTTAGTAAGTCAATTCATGCACGCACCAGGGCAAGAATACTGTGAGGAAGTATTGGGGATTCTAAAGTATCTAAAGGGAACTCTAGGGAAAGGTTTTCTCTTTGCTAATAATGGACATTTTCAAGTTGAAATCTATATGGATGCAGACTAAGCAGGAAGCATCACAGGCTAGAGATCTAAAATCCGGATATTGCTCTTTTGTATGTGGAAATTTAGTGGCATGGCATAGCAAAAAACAAAGTGTGGTGACTACAAGTAGTACTGAAGCCGAAGACAGAGCGGTAGCCCTAGGGATCAGTGACGAGCTATGGATTAAGAGGAAATTTGAAGATCTGAAGATTCAAACTCTTTCTCCAGTAAAGCTATACTGCGACAACAAATCAGCTATAGTCATAGCTCATAATCCAGTTCTACACGATAGAACAAATATGTGGAGATTGACAAACACTTTATTAAAGAAGAGATAGACAATGGACATATCTGTATGCCTTATCTACCAACCTCAGAATAGTAAGCAAACATCCTCACAAAATGTCTCCTTAGAAGACAATTTGATGACTTGGTGTCCAAGCTGGCCATGAAAGATATTTTTGAGCTAGCTTGGGGGGAGTGTTCGAAACAATGGTTGACAAAATCCCTTGATTATAGGGAGGAGATATCTTAGGACTTAATTTCCTAATTAATCTTTCCATACATAGAAGATTGTATTAGCCTAATTTTATGTAATTAGCCTAAAATAGTCCTACAAGTTAGCTAGTTGATTACTTTTTAAACTAATGTATAAACATCAAAATGATATACAATATTTATTCCTCACTTTTGAAAATCTTCACATACATTATTCCCTCCTTGTCAAAGTAGGATGACAAAGTGTTCAAAAAATCTCTAGCATTGTTGGACCTAAACCCATTTTTTTTTAACCCTAAATTGATTTTTTATCATGTTATGAAATTAAAAAAGAACCGTACTCACATAAGATTGAGATTTCAGCAAGTAAATCCAACTAACTCTAGTACAGTTATCAATAAATGAGACAAACCATTTAGCCCTTGAAATATTAGCAACCATAGCAAGGCCCCAAAACATCACTATGAACTAAGTTAAATGGATAAATGATCTTTTATTGCTTAATGGGAAAGAAACATGTCTGTGTTTTGCTAATTGACAAGTATCGCATTTAAAAGAGTCAACTGACAAGTTAACAAATGAATGTGGAAACATCAACTTTAAAATAGTAAAAGATGGGTGATCTAATCTAAAATGATCGACTTCATACTTGGTCTATATTTGATTTCCTAGTAATAGTTGGGAATGATACAGTCCTATATCCATTAGGATATTCAAGTGGTTGCAAGTAGTATAACCCATTTATTTCCCTCGCAAGCCCAATCTTCTTCCCTAAATTCTGATCCTGAAAGACACACGACGAAGCACTAAATACCACATTACAGTGTACATCTTGGGTAAGTTTTTGTATGGAAACGAAGCTAGTAGACAATTTAGGAACATGGAGAACATTTTGTTACATGAATTTGGGACCTAGGCAAACATTTCTTATTCTAGCTACAGTTGTCAGAGTTCCATCTGCAACCGCAACTTTCCTGGTACTAGGACATGACTTATATGTAATAAACAAGTAAGACAAGGGTGTCATATGATCTGTGGCTCTTGAGTCAATGACCCAAGAACCTGAACAACTTGAAACAAACTTATCTGAAACATTTAATCCAAAGGAACTTGAGATCAAACCTGATTGTGCCAATGAACACCCCCCAACTGACTGTTCTTCCATTGAGGTCAGCAGTGCCTTCAGCCATTCCGCTTCCTCCTTGGTCAAATCTGTTCCATTTCCTTGACTAGAGGTAATAATCTTAGACATCTTAGACAACACAGAAAACAGTAAACAGGCCAAGAAAAATCAGCTATGTAGGCTGATAAAAATGAACCTCACAAGGCTCTGAGAATATTTGACAGTGTGCGATGGTGTGAATCAAAGAATGGCAGAAATCAGAAGATGTCATCGTGAACCAGAACCTACAAACAGAGACAGCAGAAATGTGTGGCTGTGGCAACAGAACTATCACAGTGGTACTGTAGTCAGCGGAACTGTGTGTGGCAGCAGAACCGGCAACTAGAACCGTCAGAGACAAACAAGCGGCAGCATAATTGAGAGACCAGCAGGCAGCAGTGGACAGAGACCAGTTCTGCCCAAACCAGAGAAACCAGAGAAAAAGCAAAGAAACGAGAGAATACTTTGAACATTAACATCCACCAAAGTCTCCAGCAAAAGGAAAAAGACAACCTCAAACAGCTCAATCCTAAAATACAAGAACCAACAACAGAATACCCAAGTCAAAAACACAAACATCAAAAATTTTAGAGAGCCAAAGGCTCTGATACCATGTGGAAAAACATCTCGACTTTTATTGAGGGAATAACTTGATTACGATAGAAATGGTTAGGCTATCTATAACCTAATACCATAGTACAAAACAGAGAAACTTTTCAATCAATACAAATTATCAATCAAACACCTACTAATTAGACACTAATTTTACTCAATCAATCAATCTAACTAATTAGTCAACCAATCGTCTAACCAAATTAGGAATAGATTACAAAGAAAATATTCTCCTAAATTAGTGCTATACAAATGTTCCAACATGCTTTTATGATTAGGACATCTGTTGTTCGTTGAGTATACTTTCAGATTAAGTTTTTTGTTATCATTTTTGTTTTTGTTTGTTGTTTTGGTGGACTTCTAGTTCGCGTTTGTTTCTTTTTTTCTTTTGTTGAAATAAGGTTTTTGTTTCCTATCCTACAAAAAAAAAAAAGTCTTTAATTTAAGGTAAATTGTTCCAAAATAAGGGATCAATATTCTAGCTTTAGCTGTTACTGACACCGATGTTTTTTAAATAAAATGTGCATTCTCTTATTGCAAATTTGAATTTTGAATTTAAGTTTTTATCGGTTAACAACATTTGGATGAATATGTTTATATTACAAATAGCCCTAGTACCTAGTTTATTGTTGTATGAAGAGTATTTCAATTTTTTAAAAATAGATTTATACTCTTCTTATTGTTCGTTGAAGGTGAGTATCATGGAAACAACCCAGAGATGTCAAAATTGCTTCACAAAGCTGTTCGCCAAAAGAGTGAAAGTGCATTTTCAATATACCAGCAGCATTTGGCTAACCGGCCTGTAAATGTGCGTACTGAAAGTTATAATTGGTTATTTCTTGTTTAGCCCATCTGGGAATCAACTTTCTGACATTCTTTGAAGCTTAGCTAGCATTTATTTAAAACCTTTTGTTATAGGTTCTACGCGATCTTCTCGAGTTTAAAAGTGATCGTGCTCCGATTCCTGTGGGAAGAGTTGAACCTGCTTCAGCTATTGTTCAAAGGTTTTGCACTGGTGGAATGTCACTTGGAGCAATTTCAAGAGAAACTCATGAAGCAATTGCCATTGCAATGAATAGAATAGGAGGAAAATCTAATTCAGGCGAAGGTGGTGAGGTAGTCTGTTCGCCATTTACTTGTAAACTGTGATGCACATTTATCTGAAAATGCCAATTAGGAAAATCTTAGTTGTTTGTTTTGTTGACGATGTAACATTTTGAAAATAATGTTGATGCTGATACTACTATTTTATCTAGGATCCTATTCGCTGGAGTCCTCTTAAAGATGTTGTTGATGGGTATTCTCCAACGTTGCCACATCTTAAAGGTCTTCAAAATGGAGATACTGCAACAAGTGCTATTAAGCAGGTCTTGGCACTTAGCTTTCCTTTCAATCGAATATATACACAATTCCTTAATCATTTCATATGGACTTCCATTATAACTATACCTGTATTTATCCATAGTAAAACATAAAAGACACTATTGTTCTGCTCCTGGTTTTATTATATGAAATGTTCAATTATTTATTTTCTTTTAAAACATTGCATCTCCTTCAGGTTGCTTCAGGTCGGTTTGGTGTGACCCCTACATTCTTGGTCAATGCTGATCAATTAGAAATCAAAATTGCACAAGGTGCAAAACCTGGTGAAGGCGGTCAACTGCCTGGTAAAAAAGTTAGTGCTTATATTGCAAGGCTGAGAAATTCTAAGCCTGGTGTTCCACTTATATCTCCACCTCCGCACCATGACATCTATTCTATTGAGGATCTTGCTCAATTGATCTTTGACCTTCATCAGGTAGTCATATGCTCCAATCTTGGATCTCCTTCTGTCCTGAAAAATGTGTGACAAAATATGCATCCGTGGACTATTGATAAAAGTGATTTCTGACATTCTGACATTGCCAAATTAATAGGTCAACCCCAAAGCTAAGGTGTCTGTTAAGCTTGTGGCAGAAGCTGGAATTGGAACTGTTGCGTCTGGGGTTGCAAAGGGTAATGCTGATATCATACAGGTATTCACACATATAAATTATTTACTTATTTTATTTACACTTTCGTACTTGTGCTTAATTTATCCATGTGACAATTTGGTTAGATATCTATAAATTCGTATGAACCAAAAAAAAAAAAAAAAAATGGAAATTCCAAAAAATCCCCTGACTTTTGATAGATTATTCATTTTCTTTCACACGGTTTCGTTTTTATTCGAAATACCCTATTCCATCACTTCGTTAATAGAAAAATGAGCTTGATATGTGCAGAGTATAAAAGGACCTAGCTACCTTTATATATGATATTTTCAAAAATAAAAACACGCTAAATTAAAAATAAATAAATTTTTTCTTAAAAAAGAAAAAGTAGAGATCTAGATCACTACTGTAGAGATCCAATCTAGATCTCCATAGCCACAAACTTCATTATCATCGTCTTCAACCTCTCATGTTTCTTCACGAACTTCATCATCATCATCATCAATCTCCCACAATCATCAAGTATCAATCTCCCACAATCATAAGCAAACACCATAAAATAAAAAATTTAATCAACTAGAAAAAAAAAAAAAAAAAAATCTTTGTCTCTAATGGTCTCCACCATTGGAGACTTGAACTAGGTCTCCACGATGGAGACCAGAATTGGGTCTCCATCGTGGGTCTCTAATGGTGGAGACCACCACATCGAACCAAGCACTCACCAAAGATGAATCAGTTGCTGTAGAGTGGGGAGAGAGAGAGAGAGAGAGAGAGTTGTCATCCGCCATAAAAGAGAGAGAACGAGCAATAGAAAAAGAGAGGTAAGTGACAAAACGCCAAACCCAGCACTCATCTATGGGTGATAGAGACAAAAAAGAAATGAATCAACCGCTGTAGAGGGGAGTGAGAGTGGATGGCCGCCATAAAAGAGAGAGAGTGACCAATAGAGGGAGAGACATGAGTGAATGAATTTTTTTTTTTTTTTTTTTTATTCAATATTTTTTTATTTTTTTGAATTTTAAATAGAAATAACTTTATTTTTTATATTTTTATATTTAATATGATTTATTTTGATTTTTCATATTTTAATTAATTTTCTTCACATTTCCATTTTTGCGTTTGGGATTAAATGGTCAACCATATTTATCTCACCGAATTTGTATCGTCTGGGGTACTATCGTCTTTTCATATGCCTCCAGAGGGTATTTTGTGTGTTTATTTTAAAGTTAAGCGGTATTTTGAATAAAAACGAAAGTTATATGGGGGAAAATAGATAATCTATCTAAAGTCGAGAGGTTTTTTGGGTTTTCCCAAAAAAAATAAGTTTTGCCAAGCTCCTATGTTTGGATTATTTAAGATTACGATTTATATTTATAAGCCTAGTGATAGATGGTTTTACTACGACAATTTGACGATTTATTAAATCTAAGTAATTGTTCGAAGTTCAAACATGTCATTCCAACCTCCTAAGCGTATAGCACTTGGGATAACATGATTGATAGGACCATCTTGACTCTTCTTTTGAGTATGAGAGTTTCTTTGGAGTGTTAGGTCAACCAAATTTTACTTTCCCTTAGGAATTTTGTCCAAGAAATTCACATAGATAAACTCAATTCAAGATACCCAGCTTATATTGAATTCAATTCAATATACCTAACTTATATTCTTTATATATACACACCCAACTTCTACTTGTGGTCCTTCTAGTTTCCATTTGGAGATCTTTAAATCTCCTGCATCTCTTTTTATCGGATCACCTTGGTGCAATTTTCAACAACTCTTCAAATTTCTTTATATTCCTTTATACATAGTTTCAAAACTAAGCGGCTGGGCTGAGTACCACACCCTTTAGTGTTTATGGCTGCCTTAGTTGATTGAGGTGGGGCCACCTCAACCCGAGTGGGGGTGACTTGGGCTGAGGCAGTTCTGGTATGGCAACCACCAGAACCTTTTTTTTTTTTTTCCTGTGCAAACATAAGACTCAAAGTTGGACTGAGGCGGTGGCCTTGCCTTGCCAGGGCTTCACCGCTTCAAATCGCTTTTTGCAATTTAAAACATTGCCTTTATATCCATAGTCATAACTCTTTGCACTAACTTCTACAAACCACTCAATTCCAAGTTTTCAATAAATATTGATCATGAAATTCTTACTGAAAAATAATTCCAAATACAGTTTCATGACTTAGGAATTGTAACTGCATTAATATTTGGTATACTCTATTCTCTACCAAGACATGGCAAATTTCAAGACATGGCAAATTTCAACCTTATTTTATATTGCAATAATTCCTATTCGAATCTCTGAAAAATTAGCCTCTGTCCTAAGCCTCCTTAACAGTTACCTTGTGCTACTAATACAACATGCAGGTATCTTCAAATTTGAATCTACTAATAACTTCATCTACGAATCTTTTCTCCCCGATAATGTTGATGCTAAACCTAGATCATCAAATTTCATGTGATGTTGGCCACGTTGATGCATATGCTACTGATGAAACGCAATTCTATTTTTTGATGAATGAATTAGCCATATCGATGCATATACTATCAATGAAACATAATTTCAATTTCAATGAATAAAAACTTAATGCATGTACCAATTTAGTGTTTTGCTGAAGCTCAAACCATGTTTTGATACTACGTCGATATTTGTTGTGACTTTTCTCGAGTTCAAAAGAATCTTGCCTTTGTGTTTATGATTTACTTGGACTCAAGACAGGATTTGGGATCAGTCCAGTCCAAAAACTGTCATTTGATATGTCCAGATTTAGAACTCTCATAGCTGATTTTCACTGGTATTACTGTAACATGAATTGTCATGAATTATTCTTAGAGCTCTTTTACATGCTTTCCCTTGTACAACATTGATTTCAATTATTACGAATTAAGAAGTTAAAAATTTTTCCTATTCCATCAACCACTGGTGCAATGAAATCGGTTATGAAATTATAAACAGTTTTATGAGCTCAGTCTGCTAAGTTTGTGAGGGTCTAGAATGTGTCTGCCTCTACGACGGTGTATGAGATGAGATCTACTTTATAGTCGTTCCACTGCAAAATGTAGATTCCATTTCATCAAATTGAAGCCCCATGTTATGGTCTAATGTATTCTTTTTGGTGTCTTAGATGGTCGTATGCTGTAAATAATTGAAAAGCGAGTGTCCTTCAACTATTCCTTTTAAATTTTATATTGCTTGGATCATTGATTGCATTATATCTTTTTAACTTTTTTCTGGTTTAGATTTTATTTGTCAACGGCAAACATATTAAAGTGATACATTTTAGGAACATATTAAAGCCATGGAAACAGATGGTGCTGTGGCATCAAAACAACGCACAGTTTGATACTTCTAGAATTGTATCTCCCAGTACTGGTATAACATATGAAAAGTTTTTGTTATATATCTTATTTGTTTTGCAGATTTCAGGACATGATGGTGGAACTGGAGCCAGCCCTATAAGTTCTATAAAGCATGCTGGTGGTCCTTGGGAACTTGGGATTACAGAAACACACCAGGTGATTGATTATATTTCATGACCTTAAATTAAGTCATATATTTTAGAAAATTAGAACACATTAATATGTGTTGGATCATATTACTATCCAAAAAGCTAGCTTATTAGGTTGCAAGTCCAATTGGATATTGACCTTTCTTATATTTAATTTTTCAAAATGGGATTTTGTTCTCGCCTGTGGTTTCCGTGTGAGTTGGGTTTGCTTTTAGCCATTTTCTTATTTTATTTTTTATTTTTATTTTTTGCCTGTAGGCAAAGTTCTCTGGTGACACAACTTCTTCTTTTCCTGTTTCCTTTTCTTTGTTTCTTATGGAAAATGCCTATTATATTGAACCAGGTCTAGTATTATGTTAGAACGGGTTTGCCCTTAGTCATTATTTTTTGCCTGTAGACAAAGTTCACCATCATTCATAGGTGCCGAAAAATACAACTAAAAAATCTTACTAGGTTTCACAATAAAAAAATACAACTAAAAAATCTTACTAGGTTTCAAGTCCGATATGTAGATCAGCCAATATACTTATGTTTTCTTATTCTTTTGTTCTCACATCTGATTTTCAACAATGGACAATTATGTTTTCCTCATTCTTTTCCTAAGATGCTCTAGGTGCTATTCGATTAATGGCAATCTTTCGCAGACTCTCATTGAAAATGGACTTAGGGAAAGGGTCATTCTACGAGTTGATGGTGGCTTCAAAAGTGGAGTTGATGTCCTTATTGCTGCAGCAATGGGTGCTGATGAGTATGGATTTGGTTCTGTGGCAATGATTGCAACTGGATGTGTTATGGCCCGCATATGCCACACAAACAATTGCCCAGTTGGTGTTGCCAGTCAAGTATGAGGAAAACCTTATTTTTTTGACCATGATCTCATTTCTTTGGCCCTTTTTTGAACAAGTTTGATGTGATTTTTTTTTTCCCAAATTATGTTTCTTTAGAGAGAAGAATTACGTGCTCGATTTCCTGGTGTGCCTGGTGATCTTGTCAATTTCTTTCTGTATGTAGCTGAGGAGGTAATTCATCTGTCAACCTTGATGGATTTTCATGTCCACTTTTATCATTTTTATTTTTATTTTTTATGCTAGATCTCTGAGTTTCCTCCTGTTCTATGAGCCTAGTTGCTCAGCATGAAAATTATTTCATGTTTGGTACATGCTCTAATGCCTTTCTGTTATGTTGGTTAGGTTAGAGGAATGTTGGCACAACTGGGTTATGAGAAATTAGACGATATCATTGGAAGAACAGAATTATTAAGACAACGTGACATCTCATTAGTGAAAACGCAGCACCTTGATCTTAGTTATATTCTCTCAGTATGTATCATTACTAATTTCTTATCATGTGTGTTCTGCATTGCGGACGTGCCCTAATTCTTTTGCTTACATTCTGCTCTTATTTTCAGAATGTTGGGTTGCCAAAATGGAGCAGTACAGAAATCAGGAATCAGGATGTTCATACAAACGGCCCTGTTCTGGATGATGTATTGCTTGCAGATCCTGAGGTACAAAATAATTGATGTTTGGTGATCATTAGCTTATGTTTATGCACACTAATTTACTTGCTGATTCAACCATATTCTTACATTAAAATTCTTTTGGTTTATATTTTCTGGATGATTCCCGTGATTAGTTCTATCGGATATGTTAGAGAACCCACATGTGAAGCTAGAGAAGATCGGATTAAAAAGCATTAGAAGGAAATATATACCAATGGATGCCACAACCCGATAAGTTAGTCTTTTGGGTTATAAGGTTATTCACTAATATATATACCACTTTCCGTAAACACACAAAAATACACTTATTATAAACACATAAAAATATCACAAGTAACGTCAGCAGTCCACTAAAAGTTACATTTGAAAACTAACTTGCAAATACAAGGTTTACATCCAATTTAAAATCATTCAACTACAGAGGTTTTGCAATATAATAAAATGAAAAAAGGATGAAACATTTTAAAAAAGGATGAAACATTTTAAATATTGTAGAAATTGTAGCTAATAACAATGCCAGAGAATACACCTACTGCAGAAAGAGTCTCTGTTGCCTTCTGTTCAAATTACCTTGAAATTAAAAAAAAGGATGAAACATTTGAAATATTGTAGAAACTGTAGCTGATAACAATGCTAGAGAATACACCTGCTGCAGAATGATAATCTTTTCCTCTTTGTAAAGAATCTCTGTCGCCTTCTGTCCAAATTATATGCAAAATACCTAATCCCTTGATACCATTAACTCTGCCTCCCTAAAAAGCGAAACTGAAATATTGAAACAAAATGCCATATATATAAGTAATGAAGATTTATGAGGGGGAAAAGAAGTACAAGTAGTTGATATATTACTAAATTAAAATCCACCAATTTTCTATTTTTTCTTAAAGTATGCTATTCTCCAATTTTCCACATCCAGTACATTTATGCCCTAGTTTTTTTATTTTTATTATTAACTTTTTATGATCTGCCTTCTCACAGTCCCTTGTATAAGGAATTTATCCATCTATAGTGATGATATGATCATCCACAGCCTGGCCTTTCCTTGTCATTGTTTTCTTTTAATTTTTAATTTTTTGTTTTCTTAATAGTCAAAATAACATATGTCCATCAACGTATTTACTAGTCTCTGCGACTTGAGGCATCTATTATATGTCCATCTTTATTCATTTTATGTATTTTGGCTAGTATTCTTTTCATTGTTTTATGAATGTGATTATTTCTATGAAAACAAGGAAGTCATATGCTTATTTAGTAAATCAGATGGTTTTTATGAAATATTATGTAAGTTAATGGACACTACTTAATTTTCAAAGAACTCTGCAATACATTGCTACTATTGACAACTCTTATGAGATATCCATTGCATACCACAGATATCTGATGCAATAGAGAATGAGAAGGTGGTTCACAAAACTGTTACTATATTCAATGTGGATCGTGCTGTTTGTGGGCGTGTAGCAGGAGTTGTTGCAAAGAAATATGGTGACACTGGTTTTGCTGGACAGCTGAACATTACGTATGATGAGGCTTGGTCATTTAAGCATTTTAAAAGCATGATGCCCATTTACTCTATGCAAGCTAAATGAGTGTCTTTCTGTCCACAGATTTACCGGGAGTGCTGGCCAGTCATTTGCATGCTTTTTGACTCCTGGAATGAACATTCGGCTTGTCGGTGAGGCTAATGACTATGTTGGAAAGGTATTCTATTCACATTTGTATCATTTAATATACTTGGAAGTTATTTGCTCCAAACATTCTAACTTGTGCCTGACTTGTAAGTTGGTCAATTTGATAATCACATTGACATAGTTTTGTAATTAAGTAGACTGATTTGATTCCGCCATTGGTTAATCTTGAGTTGTTTAGATGTTTTACATAATTGTCATTGTATAACTTGAGCATATGTTATTAACAAGTGCAGTATCTATATGTTTAATTTCATATTTAGTTAAATTAGTATATGTTTGGACAATGATTACCATTTCATATTCAGTTTGATTTTGTAAATCTGACATGAACATCATAAATTTTAAAAGGGTATGGCAGGAGGCGAGTTGGTAGTGACTCCTGTTGAGAACACGGGATTTTTCCCTGAAGATGCAACTATAGTGGGGAACACTTGTTTGTATGGAGCAACAGGTGGCCAAATCTTTGTTAGAGGGAAAACTGGAGAGCGGTTTGCCGTGAGAAACTCACTTGCTCAAGCAGTGGTTGAAGGCACTGGAGATCACTGTTGTGAGTACATGACTGGTGGTTGTGTGGTTGTACTAGGAAAGTAAGTGTTCTCTTTTCCTATTTTTATCATAGAGGTAATACAATGGAGTTGGACTTTTTTAACCAACTTAAGTGTGTATTTTTGACAGAGTGGGCAGAAATGTTGCTGCTGGAATGACTGGAGGTTTGGCATATATTCTTGATAAGGATGATACGCTCATTCCCAAGGTCTGTATGGATGCTCCTGGATCCCCCTGTTTTTATCCGCTCCCTTTTCTCTTTTGTCTCTTTTTCTATATCCTAAATAAATTGAGGCTTAATAATTAAAGTTTGCATTGTAAGAAGATGTCCTTGCTGAATAATCAACTTATAGTTCTAAGTAGATAATATTAGCTTTTGACATGTGATGGGTGTGAACAAAGAGCAAGGTTTCGATTCTTGCATTGGTTCATTGTCCATGTGATTGATGTTTTCATCATAGAGTAATGCTAGACAGCCAAAAAATTTGTCCAAATTCTTGCCCAAATGATATAGCATGTGAGTTGTAAAATAGTAAATGATGTGGTGATTGATGTGTTAATTATAACTCATATGCCATATCATTAGTGTATAAATTTTTTTGGATAACTTGTATGAATTTGGGTAAATTTTTTGGATAACCTAGCATTACTCTTTAATATAAGGTTGTGACTACCCGGCTTTTGGAAGAACAAAGAAAATGCCTAAGCTCTCAACACAGAATTCTGTTGATACAATCAACAAATGCAGTTTTTGGGTTCATAGCTGCTTCACTTGGTCACACACTTATAATTTTTTCTTTTCTTCATTTGTTTGAGTTTTTTATGCCATTGTTATTGTTGTCTAGTGATTTATGACCCTCGGTGCTTTGTCATTTTTCCACTAATACGCCAAAATTTATGTATTACCTGTTTTTGACTTCACATCTTTATTCTCACTTCAAAGCTATAAAAGCACTTCTTCTAAAATATTGAACAGGTCAATAAGGAGATTGTGAAGATACAGAGAGTGACAGCACCTGTTGGGCAGATGCAATTGAAGAGTCTTATCGAAGCCCATGTTGTAAGTTTACCACATGAACCGCATGAACATGCATGCTTGGACATAGCTTAGATTTTAGTCTGATATGAACCTGATATATTCAGTTATATATTCTTAAACACAACTTCCATTTTTTTGTACTCCTTTATTGAAGGAAAAAACTGGGAGCAGCAAAGGCTCTGCTATTCTTAAGGAGTGGGATAGGTATCTACCACTCTTCTGGCAGCTTGTTCCACCCAGTGAAGAAGACACTCCGGAGGCCTGTGCAGAGTATCAAAGAACCGCTACTGGAGAGGT
Source organism: Dimocarpus longan (assembly GCA_022984855.1). Taxonomy (NCBI): domain Eukaryota; kingdom Viridiplantae; phylum Streptophyta; class Magnoliopsida; order Sapindales; family Sapindaceae; genus Dimocarpus; species Dimocarpus longan. The sequence continues at coordinate 10,437,266 of CM041021.1, forward strand.
GACATTGCAGTCTGCATAGGAAACAATTGGACATGGGCAAGCCCAAAACTTGAAACCTTACCCTGTACAGATCAGACAGAAGGTATGCATGTTTTAAAGTTGGAAATCTGCATTAAAAAGGGAAGATCATAATTGTTTGAACTTCGAATATCTAAGGCAACAGATCCTTATCAATGAAGGAACATTACCGTTGCCTTCTTCATGTTACCACCGACCTTCCACTTGATAAATTATATCTCTCACAGCAACCCTAAAGCAGTTGTATAGTTGTTGCAGAAACTGTAAATCCAAGTTTAGGTTTTCCAAGTTTAGGCTACAGCTGGTCATTGATTTACAATTTTATTATGGATTTCCTGATGTGCATTTCCTCAAATTTCTGGTTTCCAGTCATACCTCAACTTCCATATTTGTTCAACTTGTTTTGTTCTTCATGTCCACAAGACAGTCAAATGATGTTCAGGACTTTATATGCATTTCTGTAGAGATTAGCACAAACACTCAAGGAATGTCATTGGTCTTAGAAATATTATTTTTGCCAAAAACTTAAATAACAAAAGCGAAGAGCAATCAGATATGTAAATAACTTGTAAAATTCGTGGGACTATTCTTTTCCATTATGCATGTGGTTAAAAAGTTTTAGGCGTGCTATTTTTTGCACTTTATAATTAAATACATAAATTTTTTTAATATGTCTGAACAAATTGCGAGAATAGTGGGAACAATATTACAAAATTTCACGATTTAACATGGTAATTAAGTGCATTTGTCATTTAAATTTTGATAAATGATTTATGAAGGAGCAAGAAAAATAATTTGAACATCTTCCATTGGAGTGAAATATATAAACGCGATTGTTCTTCGTTCTAATTTGTGGTTTAGTTGGTATGTGCTTGGTCTGATTCAGTGTTGTCTTGCTATTCCTATGATTGGGAATCGCCTGGTATTCTATTTGACTTTCTTTGTTTGTTCCTCTGTTGAAGATGGTTTCGAATGTATTTGAGCTTGTATGTTAGTCCCAAATTTAGTTGGTTACTAGGGTTGCAAGTTTGTGGTTCTTAAATTTGGGAAAGTTGTAATGAAATTTTCAGTATTTCAAATATATATATATATATGGGATTGTGTACTTACTGGGATTGTGTACCTAGTGAAGCTGCCTGCAACACTAGCTTTCCGTGTCCATTTTATAACCATCCCAACTTCTATATGTGACTAATCATTTACCATAAATTTATCTTGAATTATGCACGCTTTATCTTGATGATAGTACTATATATACCAAATTTTGTCTAAAATTATGCAACAAATGATCTATAATTGTCATATCGTTAAATACATTTTTTCCTTAATCTATATAGTTATTATAACAATAAATTGAGATAGAATTTTCTCTTCTTTTTTTTTTAATGGTGGGGGAGGATTAAATTCAGAGAAAATTATGCACACTTTATGTTTTAAACAATGTTGGAAAATGAACTCCTATCTCTCAGGATAAAAAAAAGTGTTCAGCTGCTCTTATTAAGTAGAGGTGTGCTGGAATTTGGTTGTATAGTCATCAAATTTCGGTTCTTAATTTAATATTTCTCCCTTTTCTAAAATAATTTCTATTTTTTGGTAATGTCCAAATAAATACTAATGAAGAAAAAAGTAGAATGGCAATTTATTTAGAAAAGATGACAAGATTTGGCCTCTAGAATGGCAAAGAATGACAAGATTTAGAAAAGTAGAATGGCAATCTCATGATTTCATATTGTATTTGATCATGTGTACTATTATATTTATGAGTCTCTTTCGAGTTCATCACAAATATATCTGTATTAAACATTCAGTTATGTTTCTATGTTGAATGATTAATACAAACTCATTACAATCAAATATTCACACAATATCACATATGAAAACTAGATATATAAAATTTCAATTCTCAAATGTCATTTTACCAAGTTCTAAATATTAATATCTTTTTTAAGCATATTAATACCACAATATCATACTAGGTCTAAAATCAATCAAAAGCATTAAGCAATATAAAACCGAATACCAAACCATGAAATCATCCATTTAAGCATTAAAAATCATCCATAAGAATATAACTATATCAAGCCACGTTGAAATCCCTAGAAATAAAATTAATTCTTCATAGATCTATGCATACTCAAACCAAAATATGAAAGATAATTGAACAACATATTAAACAAATCAAAAGCAAAAGATAACATTACGAAATGGCTACTATCTTGCTTTAAAAGTGCTCCATATTCTCTCCTTGTTACTCTTGAATGTTCCAACAATGTTGCATCATGCACCTCAAATGATTCCTTAGCTCAAATCTAAGATAATTCACTCAATTTTAAGAGAAAAATGACTTAGAAATGAGTAGGGTTTGCTGCTACCCTTTTGTAACCGAGAAAATGAAAATTTTATAGGTGAATCACATAAGGTTTAAGAGTTTTTTTATGCACGTCCGACATCAAAATCATGACTTATATCTCACGATTGTGTTCAGCGAAAAAACCTTGAAAACTATGGTGAATGGCGTTTAGTGAAAGCCTCTAACTAATTTTCACAACTTCAACACGTTAATCGAGTTTAGCGATCGCCTTTCGCGAAAATATCCAAAATCCTTTAAAAGCTTGTTTTTTCTTCCACTATTTTCTTTCATCTTGTCATGAATGAGCCCTACATACAAAAACACTCAAAAAGATATTAAAATTACAGAATTTACTCAAGTATTCCTCACAAAAGCCAAGATTAAAGATAGAAAATCATGTTTATATTTAACATGATCACTAATCCCAAACAACTAAAAGATATCTTCTCATTTGAATTGAGAAGTTATCAAAACATTTATTTGAAAATACAAATATAAATAATGATAACCTAAGTTACTAAAAACAAGACTTTTAGATAATGTAAAACTCCTAATAGCTACGAAAACATTTCTTAACACACACCCTCAAGCTAGTGTTAGGTTTTGGTATGTATCTCAGACATCATAGCACAACGGAAAAACTAAAATTTACAGTAAACAAAAACCAAAAATCCAAGTTGGATAACTCTAGATTAGTTTAAAACCAATACAATTAAACATACATAGAGTATTTTATTGAAACTATACCTTCGTTGGTGGCTCATTCCCTTCTTGTATGATCTAATCCACTAGCGATCTAAGTGTAGAATTGCCTCTAAGGTATCTACATAGCAACACTATGTTCAAAAACCCAATTAGAGATGGCAATAGTCGAACACCCTATGTGCTAGTCAAGGTGGTTGGCTATGTGGTGATATTGAGAGCTTCTTGTTTTGCCCTAATTATTATTATTATTATTATTATTAAGAAAGATTGTCAATTGCTACCCATCACATGAGTATTTATAGGCAATCTAATCTTTCTTTTGGGCAAAGAAAAAGAAAATAAATCATAATTTAAGCCCATTAGGAATTCACCTAACTCATTAGTTTTATATCCAATTTTAATTTAATTTAATTTAATTTAATTAATTTTAATAAAATAAATGGATCATTATTTTATTTTATCACCATTAATATTAACATCTCATGTTAATATATTAAATCCTATTAAATAGTCATTTTACACTGTACATCAAGTTGCTTAAGTGTGTGACCTATTAGGTATTCGAACACGTTGGCAACCCATAATGAATTATAATCCTAATCAAATTAGGATTAGAATAAATTAAATCTTTTGATTTAATCTTTGATTCACCAATCAACTAATTGATTCTGAGTAGATCAAAATTGGCATATAGCAATGCATCATGACCACCCAAGTGCCCAGAATTGTCCATGGTTAGAACAATACTTTTCCATAGACAGTTACCATACAATTCATCATTTAGTTATAACATATCTCATTCAGTTATGAGTATGGACTATGTGTCAACTCTCACTAGAATGACTAAGTCATGTCTAGCCCAAATTTATTAGTTCTTATTCCCGAAATCCGTTATTTCCAATTACATATCTTAGGAGATTCTTCCACTTGTACGATCACTCTGGCTAAAGATTCCTTGAATAACAATTTCCTCAAGAGGTCGTAAGATATCTTCTTCTACTATAAGAAGTGACGAATCATTTATTGATCACTCAACTACGCTGAAGTAGCTTATGTCGAACCCAAGTACCACCCTACAAGTCAACAAGGAATGACATTAAAGGACGGCAGTCGATACTCAATGTACTTTGGAGATCTCATGTCAAAGGATACTTGCACCTACTGCTTTGTTAAGATGAGATCACTGACATAAAACTATCCATGTGATCATCTTACAATCAGGTCATCTAATGTACTTATTCTAAACAAGCATCCACATAGTTACTCTAGGCATCTCATATGTCATCAGCTTATGAGAACTACTGCTCGATCCAATCGAGGAGTATAACACGTGCTAGTTTATCCGTAGTAATGATGTCCCGTCTCATTAATACTGTGACTAGGGATATTTAAGTATAAACACATTTACATGTAACAGAAATCTCATATCATAAACTCTTTTATGATTTCCTTTATACTGTGTTATATATACTAGGAACTTTATTATGCAGTTGAATATAAGAATATAAACTGAATAATAATATTGTCGTTTTATTATAATATAAATACAACCTAAGGTTGATTGGTTCTAGAGTATATCACTAACAGCTGTGTCATAGATGTTAATCATGTTCAGCTTAGAACTCATGTTTTCGAACCCTGTCTTTAGGAAAGTTTTGTGAGGATATATGTGGTTTGATCTCTTATTGAGGTGTAGTTTAAGCTTAAAATACCTTCTTTAATCTTTTGTTTAATAAAATGTTGATCAATTTCGATATGCTTTATTATTTGATGATTGATCAAGTCCTTGGCCATACTGATTGCTATCTTATTATCACATAACAGCTTTATTGGACTACTAACTTCAACCTTCAACTCCCCTAACAGCCTTCTAATCCATAATCCTTCATACAAACCATGGGTAATTGCTCGCAATTTTCCTCTAAATGACCAAGTTTCCCCAAATAAAAGAGCAATAATTAACCTGAGGTAGATCTTCTGTCCACTACTAAAATAGCCCAATCAGCATTTAAAAACCTTTAAGTACCTTTTTCAACTCCTTTTTCAAAGAAAAAAACCTTTTCTAGTGTCATTTTTAAGTAACTCGAAATCCTACACACCATATTCATGTGCTCCTCAATCAGATTATTAAACTAGATTACAGTGATGGGATAGGTATATCAACTTGCCTACCAGTCTCTGAACCATCCCTTATCTACTAGCATAATACCTTCCATATTGCCCAACTTTATGGTTGAGCTCATGGGTGTTTCAACTAGTTTTGCTATCAATCATACCAGTATCTTTTAACAAATTGAACATGTACTTCTTCTGACAAATTGAAATACCTACTATGAGCATGCAATCTCTATGCTTAGGAAGTATTTTAAGCTTTTCAAATCCTTGATCTCAAACTCCATCACCAAATACCCTTTCAAACTCTTGATTTCTTCCTCATAGTATTTATCAACACAATATCATCAATATAAACTATAAGAATAGTCACTTTACCATGCGGTGAGTTCTTCATAAAGTGGGTATGATCTGATTGACATTGTACATATCTGAACCTCCTAACTATCAGAGTGAACCCATCAAACCAAGCTCTAGAGGACTATTTTAGTCCATGGAGCAATTTTTTTCAGCTTGCAAACAACTTTGGGATCCATTTTGCCTTCACAACCTGGTAGTACTTCCATGTATACTTCCATTTCCAATTTTCCATTTAGAAAAATGTTCTTTACATCCAAGTCAATCTCGTATAATTATCAATGAATAACGCAAACAATTTTGATCTAATGATGCTATTAACCCTTGTAGGTTCCCACACATCACTATGAATTAATGAAAATGGCTCAGATGGTTTATAGGGCTGAATTTTATATGAATTTTAGGAATGTTTTGAAAATTCACACACTTCAAATTGAAATTGACTAGGATTTTTATTGCCAAATAATGATGGGAACAACTTATTTAAGTATAGAAAATTAGGATGACCTAATCTAAGATACCACAACATAACAACATCATTTTTATTTTCTCTAATATTATTAACAAACTGACTTTGAAATCCTAAACACCTTGTAGAGTAAGACTGTCTTATAGAGGAGAAATCACTCTTAAGAATGTAGAGGCCCTAGGATATTTCAGCATTGTCAATCATCTTCCTAATGTCAAAGTCTTGAAATTCACAACAATGGGAAAAGAATTTAAGTACACGGTTGAACTCTTTTGAATTGATAATAACCCATTTGCGATCTTAACACTGTAATCCTCACTAAATCTCCTATCATATGATCTAAAGCCACCGAGTCTATAATCCAATACTTGATTATGTGTCCTTTAGAAACAAGAGCATTAATATATTTACCCTTTTATGTCATGGTTCTAGCACTTATTATTGACTCATTAACATAATTATGAGATGATGTCTAAAAGATCAGCTTTTACAACATCTCCATCAGGTCATGGCATATTGGATTGGCACCAAACTGGCTCAAACATTCTCTTTTTGTCAACATGTTTCCACTACTCTGACCAACTTGGTTCGACTATTGAAATCTAGTTGGTTTCCTGTTGGCCAGTTTTTCGTGAATCCTCAGACACTTCTCTTTGACATAGCCCATCTTTTTGTAGTGTTCACACTACGATCTTCCTCCATTTTTTGCTCGATTGTCAACTATAGTGGATTGACCTCCATAAATAGCAAACGCTAAACTTTTAGAGCTGTTCTTTGTCTTGTTTTGAGTCCCTAACATCAACCTCTTTTTGATCTCTTCTCTCCTTACTTCTAAGAATAGTCCCTTAATATTTGGAAGTGGTTTCATGCTAAGATTCCTGCCTAGAAGCCCATCCAAGTTCTAATTCAAGCCAAATAAAAACTTGGTAAATACGCTTCTCCTTTATAAACTCTCTATGTTTAAATCCACCTTCCACACATTTAGAATCGAAATGCACGAACATAGCTATTTGCTGCCAAAGTCAAACAAGGGTGTTGAAGTATTAGAAGATTGACAAATCTCCTTGTCACAAATCATGAACCATGTTCTTGATTCCTATAATCTCTAATCTGTTGTCCCTGGAAGAATAGGTCTCCTTTATAGCTTGCCAAATCCGCTTTGTAGTTTTATATAAGAGAAAATTTTCACCTATGTCATTGGTCATATATTACCATATTATTGTCTGCATCCCACTTTTTGTAGGCTTGATCATTATTTACAGGAGCTTTCAATACACCAGTAAAAAAATTAGCCTTACCTTTGCCACTCACAAACATCCTCACTAACTATAAGTATTGAATATACTTATTCCTATCAAGTTCATGACTCGTGATGGGAAAACTAGGATTGTTTTCGACTCCTCCAGATCATCCTCCATTAGTAGAGGAAGTCAGTTCTAGGTTTGAGGATATTTTCGATGAAGAACTTGGTGAAACCATACTATATTTGGTCATATGATACAATCCTACTCTGATACCATGAGGTTTTAGGATTCCTCATAACTCTCTAAATGAGAGAGTTATTCATTATTTATACAATCTAATCCCTAACAAATAAGAGATATCTTCTCATTTGAATTGAAAAGTTATCAAAACATTTACCTAAAAAAAAAGGATAAATAATAATAAACTAAATTACTAAAAACAAGACTTTTAGATAATGTAAAACTTCTAATAGCTAGGAAAACATTTCTCAACAATATCTATAAATTCATATGAACCCAAAAAAAAAAAACAACTTTTGCCAAGCTTTTATGTTTGGATTAGTTAAGATCATAATTTATATTTATAAGCTTGATGATAGATGATTTTCACACAATAATTTGACAAAATTCTTTAAATCCAGGTAATTGTTCAAACATGTCTTTCCAACCTCCTAAGCATATAGCACTTGGGATAACATTATTGACAGGCTCCTCCTGAATCTTCTTTTGAGTATGAGAGTTTCTTGTCTAGATCAACCAAATTTTACTTTCTCATAGGAATTTCATCCAAGCAATTCACATTGAATTTAATATACCTAGCTTATATTGAATTCAATTTAATATATCTAGCTTTATAACATGATTATGACTTTCTTAAATCTTGTAATCATATATAACTAAGAGCAAAAGCTGGAGCACCCACTGATGATCGTAGGTTGGATGCATTATTCAACTACTTATGTGCTTTTGAAGTATTGATCACTACCATTGTGAACGATTTTATGGATGAGGTGTGACAGGTGGACAAGCGACAAGATGCACAATTGGCATGGATGAGAGTGGCCATTGATGCACAGTTCATAGAGAGTAGAGGGGTCATTGATGGTTTATCACATTTATTTAGGGTTCTAGACATAGGTGCTTTAGATGACACTACTAACGTATTTATAAATTTGTCTTTACTTACGTTATTTTCATTGTTGATACGAACTTGTCTAGATAAACTAAATTTTACTTTCTCATAGGAATTTCATCTAAGAAATTCACATTGAATTTAATATACCTAGCTTATATTGAATTCAATTTAATATATCTAGCTTTATAGCATGATTATGACTTTCTTAAATCCTGTAATCATATATAACTGAGAGCAAAAGCGTAAAGCACCCACTTATGATCGTAGGTTGGATGCATTATTCAACTACTTATGTGCTTTTGAAGTGTTGATCACTACCATTGTGAACGATTTTATGGATGAGGTGTGACGGGTGGACAAGCGACGAGATGCACAGTTGGCATGGATGAGAATGGCCATTGATGCACAATTCATCAAAAGAGTAGAAGGGTCATTGATGGTTTATCACATTTATTTAGGGTTCCAAACATAGATGCTTTAGTTGACACTACTAAGGTATTTAAAAAATTTGTCTTTACTTACGTTATTCTCATTTCTGATATGAACTTGAATTCTTATTATAACTAATCGATGACATTAAGCAATACCCATCGAGATGCTCACTATGACTACTGTGTAGGTCGACCATCTAGATATGGCCACAATTCAGATTGAGAGGAGCTATAATTCAATTTGGGGGTGAAAGTGAAAAATATGAGAGAGAGAGTGTGTGTGTGTGTGTGTGAGTGAGTGAGTGAGTGTGTGTGTGTGTATGAATGTAATATAAAAGGGTGGGTGGGTTTGTAATTCCACTCATTTATGGAAGGTATTTTGGTAAAAAAAGAATCACTTTCGTAAAAATCTCAAAAAATATTTGTTTTTAACTTAAACCTCTCAAATTGGTCATTTTTCAAGTTAACTGCAACACAATAAATGTTTTATAAATATTTTTATTCAAAAAAGTTTTATGACTGTTTCCCACATATGTTTTGATTACAATCTTTACAAAATAATAAAAGAGATCTAGTACACAAATATAATACAAAAATCAGAAGGTCCCCACGAAACCAGAAACCTCGTTCATCTCTTCAATCATTAGCAGTCGCCATTATAAAACACTATAATAGTATGCACACGCCCTCATACAAACTAAAATCTCTTTCCAAAATTGATGTTATTAGATATTTAATACTTATAAGTAGTTGCATTTTCCTACATCTGTCGACGTTATATTTCTGTCTACCCCGTTCTTCAAGCCCAATACCTGCGAATCAACAACAAACACAACAAAACAAAGAAAAGAGGTAAGAAATAGGAATAACACGCACAAAACTTTTTACGTGATTCGGCTAAAACAGGCCTACGTCCACGACTGTCCCTCTCTATTTTGGCAGAATAACAATACAGTATTTCTCTTATATCCTTTACAATGAATTTAATCCCATATTTATAGCTATAGAATGATACAATTTGAATTGTTTTGAATTATATCCAAATAAGGTAAGAAATAATTTATATTAATTCTGATAATTATGATGCCCAAAATATTCTCCAACAAATCGGTTACGATCTCCAAGAATCTTGAGATTTGATTTGCTTAAAAATAGGAAAATTAACTCAGTCCCAAACTAGGATGTTTTAGGCTTCTAGAAGGTTAACTGGACCTGTCATAACAAACTGATATTCTGACAAGCTGATGTACGAGCAAATGGACGAACAGTCCACCTGATAAATTAGTAATACATATACGAGCTGATAAATGAGCTGATCATATTCAAAGGCTTGTTGACCGACGTGATAAGCGAGCTATTAATCATATTGCGAGCTCGCTGAATAATGTTCTTGCGGGCTCAGACACATCAACTTGCACTCCTACGACGTCATTCTGACTTTCGGGCCTGTTGGACTTTTATCCACTTAAGCTGAAGCACCGGGCCTAAACATCTCATTTCCTTGAGTCTTTAAATATATATATATATATAACAGTATCTATAAGAGCACTTCTAATAAAACTCATAAGATGTCAACTAAATTTAAATTAAAATAATAAAAATATCATTTTAATTAAAAAATTTTCATTGAGTTATTCTAAGTGCGAAAATTCATATAAATTTATTTTTCATAAAGAAAATTATTTATTTTATTGCAAATTAAATATTAAGATAATAGAAGAGGGAGCGTAGTTAGAATACTCTTGATCTCTCCATTTGGTTAGGATGATTGAACTTTTTAACAATAGCTAACAATATGATAGTGACTGAAGTAAAAAAAATGTTACATCATTAGTTTTTTTAATTAAAGATAATGAATAACTATTATGGTTGGAGATACATTAACGAAATCAAATCATAATTTACTGATAAATAAAATAAATAATTGCAAAAATACTGATTGAGATACTAATTATTGAAATCGTTTATTGGTGTAATTAGATCTTAATAAATAGTTAAACTTATGTTATGAGTATTTTTAAGACTACATAAATGAGTTGGTAAAAATCCAATGAAATTGTCAAATAGACCGACCCAATAGACAAAAGTCCAGCTTGCCAACATTCAGTTCGCAGAAGCAAGCCCTCAGATCATAAGACATCCAACTCGCAGATATGAACTTTCAGTATACCAAATGTTCAGCTCGTACAAGCATGATCTCAGCTCGAATAGACAAGCTCTCAAGTCTTTGGTCATGATTAGAACAGCCTAACATTTACTTCAAGGTTGCCCAAAGCGAAATCCAGCTCATGGCGTGATGTGCACGTTGAAATTTTTTTTAAAAAAAGACAGTAGCCTAATTTAAGGAAAATTCAACTACCTAGTATGGAAATAATATCAAGATTCTATTTTTATGGAATTTGACCCTACATTGATGGGTACCAATTTTGGGAAGTGTAATTGATATTAAATTATTTCCTATTTATATTGTACACAAACTGTAGCATCCCCCTTTATAAATAAGGGTTGAAACTCATTGTAACAAAGAGACAAAAAATAATACACTGTGACTCTGCTGAAAAAGAATCAAAGGAATAATCGTGGATGCAAGTATCTTTTTGGACCAAACCACGTAAAAAACAATGTGTTTAACATCCTTCATTGTTAAAGTGTCCCGACCCTCTGAGCATAGCTAAAGTGTCCCGACCTCCACAATTTTCACTATACAATCTGAGTTCCGACCCTTTGGGCATAACTCGAAAGGTTTATTATGCTATGTAATCTAGGTTCTAACCCTCTAGGCGAAGACGAGATTCTGACCTCCATAACTTTCTCTATGTAATCCGGGTTTCGACCATTTGTGTATAGCTTGAAAGGTTTCTTATACTATGTAATCCGAGTTCTGACCCTCTAGGTATAGCCGAGGTCCCAACCTCCCTAACTTTTGCTATGTAATTCGGGTTTCAACCCTCTAGGTATAGCTTGAAAGTTTTATTATGCTATATAATCCGGGTTTAAAACCTCTGGGCATAGCTGAGGTTCCGACCTCTACAATTTTTGTTATGTAATCCGGGTTCCGACCCTCTAGGCATAGCTCGAAAGGTTTATTATGCTATATAATCCAGGTTCTGACCCTCTACGTATAACTCGAAAGGTTTATTATACTATGTAATCCGGGTTCCGATCCTCTAGGCATAGCCGAAGTTTCGACCTCCACAACTTTCATTATGTAATCCAGATTCCGACCCTCAGAGTACAGCTCGAAAGGTTTATTATGCTATATAATTTAGGTTTTGACCCTTTGGGCATAGCCGAGGTTCTGACCTACACAACTTTCGCTATGTAATCTAGGTTCCGACACTCTAGGTATAGCCGAGGTTCTGACCTCAACAACTTTTGCTATGTAATCTAGTTTCAACCCTCTGGGCATAACTCGAAAGGTTTCTTATGCTATGTAATCCGGGTTCCAACCCTCTGGACATAGTTGAGGTTTCGACCTTCATAACTTTTGCTATTTAATTCGGGTTCCAACCCTTTAGATATAGTTCAAAAGGTTTTTTATGCTCTATAATCCGGGTTCCGACCTTCAAGACATAGTTGAGGTTCCAACCTCAAAATTTCACCTTCCGAGCTCTCGAGCTCACATAAGGTATTAATACCATTGGTTCATGCACATATAACTTTATTTTTCAGTTAACAGGAAATTTAAGGACTTGGTGGAATACAAACACAAAGCAACACTGAAGTAAAGCAAGCAGATGCCAAGTAAGCCTCACAACAAGGTGAATCAAGCGACCTGCTTCCAATGCTTAGCTTCCTCCTTTGCCTTGGCGATATGTACTTCGACCTACTCTTTTACAAGGGCGATCTCCCTTTCAACAGTCGAAGCTCACTATACAACCTTCTTCAAAGCGCCCCTTGCTCTATTCAGTTCCCCTTCACTCTTAAAGAACTCGAAGTCTGACCTTACAACTACATAAATACTCATTTTACAAGTCAAAATGATACAGATAGAGTTTGAAATGACAGTGCAATAGGTTCATACACATCAGTTTTTACCAGCGAGTTCAAGCTTTCAGTTCGCATAATGCACTAAGAGCTGAGGGCGAATGTTATTGGTATTTTTAAGACTACATAAATGGATTGATAAAAGCTCAATGAAATGGTCTAATAGGTCGACCCAATGGATAAAGACCTAACTTGCTAGCATTTAGCTCATAAAAGCAACCCTCAAATCATAAGACATCTAGCTCGCAGATACAATCCTTCAGTGTATCAAATGTTCAGCTAGCACAGACATAATCTCAGCTCAAATAGACAAGCTTTTAGATCTCTGGTCATGATTAAAGTTGTCTAACACCTACCTTTAAGTCGCCCAAAGTAAGATCCAGCTCTTGGCATGGAGTATACGTTGAGAAAATCTTTCCAGAAAGGCAGTAGCCTAATTTAAAGAAAATTCAACTACCAAGTATGGAGATAATATCGAGATCCTATTTTTGTGAGATTTGACCCTATACTGATAGGCACTAGTTTTGGAAGTGTAATTGATATTAAATTATTTTCTATTTGTATTGTACACAAACTATAACATCACTCTCTATAAATAAGAGTTGAAATTTATTGTAACAAAGAGATAAAAAATAATACACCATGACTCTGCTGAAAAAGAATCAAAGGAATAGTCATAGATGTAGACATATTTTTGGGCCGAATCACGTAAAAAACCTTGTGTTCTGCGGTTTTCCTCTTCTGCCTCCTTCATTGTTTGCTTGCTTTTTACTTTGTTTTGCTTTCATTGCAGTATCGGGTTAAAAAACTTAGGTAGACCATTTTTAGATATCGACAACTTATGATCTAGTTTTAATTTCAATTTACATGTTCATTCCCTTTCATATCTATTATATGGTTGAATCATTTATTCAAAAAGAAACAAACGAACACCTATATCGGAGATATACGAGTGACCAATAATGTTGAAGCAAAAGTATCTAACAATCGATACAACGGAGAAAGATAGTCTATTAGATACTACACTAATTTTAACCAGAATCAATCGTCCCAAATCGATTTGTAATGACTCAAAACAAGTTCTGCAATAGTACGAAACGACGGGTCTATCGAAAATTTCAGGATGGATTCTGACTAGAAAACGCTCACTCTGTTGCCCTCCCTCTCCCTCTATGTTTATAATCACACAAACAAATATTTATAAAGAGAACGGTTGTTCTAGGAGTACGACGTTTCCAGCGAACAAATAAAAAAACAAAAGCAATGGAAGGCCACAGGTGGCGTCAGGTCCCGCTAAATCTGTTGATTGGATTACATGGAGACCATGCAGGGTGTGTGTGAGTTACATGCGTGTTTAGGGTGATAAAGTTTTCAACTTGTTGACTCTCTCTTACTTGGCGACACAGTATATCGAACTTATGTTTAGAGTGATAAATTTATTAATTTATAAATTTATAATAATTTATAATAACCTGTAAACCCATATATGTATATCTTCTCTCTCTCGGCTCCCCACCACCACCCCACCTCAAACACCACATAAATGTCTCACCTTTCCGGCTTTTCAATGACTTTTAACTCAAAGAAGAAGAGAAAACGAGGCAACTCTCAAAGAAAGCTTCTTGTTGGTCAAAGAGTTGAGGTAAAGATATGAACTTATCCCGCCATTATTGTTTGTTTTGCTTTCAAGTCCATTTGTGTATATGGGGTTGGTTTTGATGAGGGGTTTTGTGGTTTTCATGTTTTTAGGGTACCCCTTTTTATGCTTGTTTTGATTATGTTTTGTTTTGATTGTTTTTGTGTTGTTGTTTTGATTGTTTGTTGCTGTTGTTTGCATCAAAGTTTTGTGTTTTGTATTGAGTGGTTTTGTGAGATTGTGTGATTGTGTCTGGTTCCTTCTTCCTTTTATTTATTTATTTATTTTTTAAGCTGCATTGTGGCTGGCTTTTGTGTTGATAATTTCTTGTGGGTTGCTGTCTTGATGATGGTCTTTTTGGCATTCATGCAAAGACTTGATTTTTATCTATCTTGTGGTTCCCATTTGGTTGCTGTTTTTGTGTTTTGTTGTTTTTGTTTTTGATGTGACTTTGTTTTGGGAATGTTGAGTATGAAATTAAGTGGTTTTCTAATGTCGTTTTCAGTTTGATTTTGGCCACATTGTGACTATTTCATTAGTGTTGTCCATCTATGGCTGCTTCATATTTGTTTGGCTTTCATGAATGATATATTGTGTTATTAGCGTAAATGGATTATGAGTTTTGTGTGGAAAAAACTTTGAAATCATTTTTAGATTAAAGATTTATTCTTTGATTGGTAATTTGAGTTATGTGTTTGAAATTTGATAGGTGAGAAGTGATGAGGATGGTTTTGTGGGATCATGGCATCCAGGAACTGTCATTACTGTCAGTAAGCTTTGTCGCCATGTAGAATATGACCATGTTCTCAAAGATGATGTGTCTGGTAAGCTGGTAGAAGCTGTGTGTGTTTCAGCGATAATAGATGGTGCCACTTGTGCTGGTGCAGGCCAATGCCAGAAACGAGGAGTTATAAGGCCAATGGCACCTCCCTTTGAGTTTGGTAGATGGGGCCTCCCTTATGGGCTCTGTGTGGACGTCTGCTACAATGAGGCCTGGTGGGAGGGTGTTATTTTTGATAATAATGATGGTTCCGATGAGAGGAGGATCTTTTTTCCTGATTTAGGTGATGAAATGACCGCTAAAATAGACTTAATAAGAATCACTCATGATTGGGATGAATCTATGGATGTTTGGAATCGGCGGGGTACTTGGTTGTTTCTTGAGTTGATGGAAAAATACAAGCTAGAGTCGTACATTTCAGTTTCGGATAAGCAAATTTGGTATGATTTGCGGGAGCTGGAGGATTTTGACAAGATTAAGGAGTGGACTTGTTCTGTGAGGTCATTATGGGAAGAATTACTCTTCAAGGTGATCACTGATAACCTTATAATTGTTGTGGATTTCATTTCCAAGCAATTAGAAATTCCAGAGTCCTCAGAACAAAAAATCCCTCCAATTTTAGAGGATAATAGACCTGTAAATAATGTTGCACAGCATCATGAAGTGGACTTGTGTGATTCTCTTGCTATTGTGCCCGTTGAGAACTTGGAGAACGTTAATGCACTTAATTTGAGCTATCCTAGAATTCAAGAGTCTGATCAGAGTCAGGTAATTAAATCTATTTCAGAGAATGTTAGGCCAAATATGTGTCCTTTGACTGAAACTGATAGATCTCGTGACAAGGAATCAGAGAATGTGGTCCCCCAGCTTTCGGAGGTGTTACCTTCTCTTCCAGATACAAGTTCTGACATTGTGGCTGCAAACAATAGTGGCAGTGAAGGATTTTTTAACATAAAGCCTTGTAAAATCCCCAGGAGGTATAGAAGAAGTTCAAAGCGGAGGAGAAATCCAAACTGGTTGCCTGCTGGTCCTGGCATAGTTCCTGGAGCAGAATATTGTCCTGATGCGATTACCAAATATGTACAAGCTAGTAGCAGAAGTGAAAGGAAAGCTTTGGCAAAGGATGTCAAAAAGCATTTCAAACACCTTAATTGGGAAGTTGAGTGTAGGAGGGATGACAAAGGCGTCCTTAGACAATGCTATACGTCTCCTGATGGGGTGTGGTATGATTCACTTATTGCAGCGTGCCAGGATTTGATGAGCACCGGTGCTCAGGTCCTTTCTTCTACATCCCAAGAGGGAAATGGAGCTTTGGGTATTGCACCTGATGTTTCACACATTCCATCTCTTGAATTGCCAGAAGAGTATACTGACCCTCTAGCTGTTGATTCGTCTCAGTCTGATGTACTTGCTGTGGAATCTGAATATAACCCTCAGGCCATTGAGGACTGGTTAATGCATGGAACTGATGAAAATTACAAGGCCAATGCCAAAAAATCAGAGTTGGCTCTACGAGCGAGAAAGCATCTGTCTTCCCTAGGGTGGGTATTTAGATACAAAATGTCTGGGACAATAAACCGTTTGTACACTTATACACCAAAAGGGAAGTGCTATTACTCACTTCGATCAGCATGCAATGCGTTTTTAGATAGAGAACATGCTTCTGAAAATAGTGTTTCTACCTTCAAAACCAAGGAGAGTACTATAGTAGGTGACCAAGTCAAGAATAATTTAGTTAGTAGGAAATCTTTGTTTGCATTGAGTAGTAGTAACACAGAGGTGGAGCCATCAAATGCTCTTTCCAAAAGTATATCAGCAGAGTCTTCTTGTATTTTACAGCGAAGAACATCGAAGAGGAAGAGGCAAAATTCCTCTCATTTGCTTTGGATACAAGCTAACTCAAACAATGCCAGTCTTCCAAAGTTCCGAGGGGAGAGTTCCTCAAGAGCACTTACCATATCAGGAGATAACCTGGTAGGTAGCCGCCAAACCCGTGTTCATCGATCAAGCAAAAGAGTGAGGCAGTTTAAAACTCCAAATCCTTCAAATCAGAATCCTCTAACTGTGCTGTCCTGGTTGATAGACAGCAATGTTGTTTTGCCAAGGCAAAAGGTATCTTACTGCAGTAGAAAAAGTTGGTGCCCAAATGCAGAAGGACGAATAACTCGCAATGGTATCAAGTGTAATTGTTGTAGGAAGGCATATACCCTTAGTAAATTTGAAGCTCATGCTGGCAGCAGCACCAGCAGCCCTGCTACCAATATTTTCTTGGAAGATGGAAGGTCTCTGTTAGATTGCCAGCTGGAAGCACTAAATAAAGGTAGTATGAGAAATTTCATGGTAGAACAAGAACAACGTGATAAGTTGGAGAGCTATAATCGTGAGAATGACTATATATGTTCTGTTTGTCACTTTGGAGGTGACCTTATTTTGTGCGATGGATGTCCATCTGCATTCCATGGAGGTTGCCTTGGTTTTGAGGTTAGGTCATTTGTTTAATTCTCAGTTTAAATCTATTAAAGATATTCCTGAAATTTCATCTTTTATCCTGTATAGAACTTTCCTTAGGATTATTTGAGTAGATGACTGAGACTGATTCTTTTTGGGTTTCCACAGGAAGTTTCAGATGGTGACTGGTTTTGCCCATTATGTTGTTGTGGATTTTGTGGCAGCGAACTCAGAGGTGGTGTTGAAAATATTATTGTTTGTTATCAATGCGAACGCAAATGTAGGTCAACAATTTTCTATTTGTGAATATGCAAATTTAAATTTGAAGGGATTCTAATGCACTATTTCTGTTTATGATATAGATCATGGTACATGCATGTCAAAAGGAGTGGCACTTTCAGGAACTCATTCTAAAGAAAAAAATTGGTTTTGCAGCAATAAGTGTCAAGAAGTATGCACAATCTGCCTTGTCTATTATTTGTTCCATTTAATGTTTATTTTCGCCATGTCTCAACAGGAGTTGATTTTGCTATTTATTTGTTTGTTTCAAATGATACCCGTTTGACGTTTCTTCCATTATCGTCTTTCTTCCTTGTTTTATTCAGCATTGCTACACATACTCTTTGTTGAGACTCAACCATTTGGATGACCCTTGCCTAATATGCCTTGTTAGGTTTCATATGGATTTTGTTTGAGGAAATTATTCTTGTTCATGTCTTATGAATGACCGCATTTACTTCATTCTATTTTTATTGGCCTATTTGTAGACATATGTTTATTTATTTAGTTTTTAAGAACTATTCAAAGTCTTTTTATTGCAGATTGTTAGGACCAAAATTAATTAATTATAAAACATTAATTTACTTATTCTTTTATTTCCTAGATTCATTTTCTAGTGGAATTTGAGTATAAGTTCTGTACATGAGTAGTTACTTGATTCCGTAGTTGCTAAAATTGAGAACTAATGTGCCGTCTTCCAATACAGCTGAGCTTAACAAGTGCTTGAACTTGCAAAATGCAATCACAATTTACTCTTCATTCCTCCGTTTTGGACTGATAAAAACGCTAAAATTTGTCAAAAGGATGCTGATAAAATTTTCATAAAGACGTGCTTGTACTGGAATTTTTAATTTATTTTCGTTGTTCTGTTTGTTAGTATAGCATCTTTTATACGTTTTACTGGGTAGAAACATATGATGTCTGGATGTTGAGCAGAGTTAGGAGTAAATAGTAAGTAGAGGTCGTCCTTCCTTTTTCAGCTTCATGGTTGCAGCCACGTGGTGACTGAGTTCAGTTGAAGTCCAAAAATTTTTTTGATGCAATGTACATGATATATGGGAATAGAATGATGTGTGGTAGTGAGATCAATTTTAAAGAAAATAGATCTTTTTGTGGAGTAGTTTTTTGATATTCAGTTTAATTATATGTAAGAAAGATAAGTTACCATTATAATGTTAGGGACTCCTAATATAGCATTGGATGGTTATCGTATTATGCTCTCTTGATTATGCTAGTATCTTATGTTGGTAGTTAAATTAATGACGAACATAGGGTTTATGTATTTACTTGATTTGCCTTTCATTTGAAATGCAACGTTTTGAATTGTTGTTTATATTGTATCCTCTTTTGCAGATATTTTCAGGCCTCCAGAAGCTTGTAGGAAAACCAATTCAGATTGGCATGAACAATCTCACTTGGACACTTTTAAAGTCCATGCAACTTGATAATTGTAAACCTGATGCTTCTACTGTTGAGGCTTTGAGCAAGCTCAATATTGCTCTTTCCGTGATGCATGAATGTTTTGAGACTATTAATGAACCTCGCACTGGAAGAGATCTTGTTGAAGATGTTATATATAATAAAAGGCGAGTTAATTCATTGACCACATCTTCACGTTTCTTTACACGTTCAAGCATGGTTAATTTCATTTTGCAAGGATATTTGTGGTTTTATCTTAAAAGTTTTTAGTGGTTGTGATTTTCTTACTAGACACCAAGATATATAGGTTTCAGCCTGATTCCCTTGATTTGAAAAAAGCAGGTCAGAGCTGAACCGATTGAACTTCCAAGGTTTCTACACAATACTTCTGGAGAAAGATGAGGAGCTGGTTACTGTGGCCACCATAAGGTAAGCTTCGTAAAATATTTTACTGGAAAATTGTTAGCTGACAGCCTAGAAAACTAGTTAATCTGCATTTATGTTATGTCCAATGATAGTAATCTTATATTTATTTTGCCTGTTCAAGGGTCTTCGGAGAAAAGGCTGCAGAAGTACCTCTTGTTGGTACTAGGTTTCGCCATCGTAGAATTGGAATGTGTCGCATTTTGATGAATGAGCTTGAAAAGGTAATCCACTACATATTCATAGTGAAGATTTGTTATTTTCTTTTTGTGGATAGTACTTCTTTATTGATATACATGAGACACACTAGCATCCGTCCTTTATGTCAATACAATAATTTTGAAGTGGAAAAGGCAATAATGTACTCATTTGTCCTGCTTTAATAGATTAGATTGGCTCATTTTTTGATGAATTCTTGCTATTATGGAAACTCTTCTTCAGAAGCTCATGGAATTAGGAGTTCAGAGGTTGGTTTTACCTGCCATTGCTACTGTGCTAAACGCATGGACAACTTCGTTTGGGTTTTCACAGATGACACATCCTGAGAGACTAAATTTTGTGGATCTTACTTTCCTGGATTTCCAAGGTACCGTTATGTGCCAAAAACTTCTATCAAAGAGCCCTTCAGCGGTGTGGAAGCAACCGAGAGGTAAATGTTTGTGTCCTAGTTATGCTGTCCGAAGGTAAGAATGAATATATGTATCACAAAACTATCTGGCAGCCATTTCCTTACATATCAATTTACAGGACCTCAACGTCAAATTCAAGGTGATGACTGTCGAAATGTTGATACTTTTGAACTTGATGGTGGGTCCAGTAGCGTCTCAGAAGTAGTCCAACAAGAACAAATTGAAGGGAATGCGAGCGTGGAAAAAAGACCAGTGGAGTATGTCTCTCTCGTATCTCCTCTTATTACATAGTTTGGCAGAACACTAGTTAAAAACATTCTATGTTTATGTTTTATCTGTCGGGGGCAAAAGTTATATTTCATTCTGGCTTAAATTTAGAGCTATGTTAGACATAACAAAAATGAAGCAAAATTACCCTGTTCTAGAAGTTGGTCTTATAATATTAAAATAGTTGCTTGAATTCTGTGATAAAGTATTGTTTGCTAGTAAAGGAGTTGGATGTTTAGCTTATTAATCATGGTATGAATTCGAATGACTAATTATCAGTTCATTCATATTATCCAATGTAGGCTTCTCAATTATGAATTCGAATGACTAATTATAAGTTTACAATAATTTAATCTCGATAAACATTACTTTCACAATTCCATGTACATCCTCAAGGTATCTTCGCATAAGTTTCACCGCAAGAATATGGTGGGTGCTGCAAATAAATTACTAATTGGACCTAAATGTGTGAAGGCAGCAAATGAAAAACCTAAGCCAACAAGAATCATCAACATAACAACTCGGAAAAAAAAAAAACAGAAAGGTTAGGAGCAAAGGCCCAATGCCTTGATGTGCTTCCATGCTCAGGTTCAACTCACCAGGTCCACTTTAATAGTGGCAGTTTTCCCCTCTTGTGCATGGGACTTTCTCTCCTTCTCCTAGAACCAGTCTCCTAGTCCAGAAGTCTCTTCCAGATTACACCTCCGTGGGCCTTACCTAGAGATCCCCAAAAAGCACTATCAATTCCAATAATAATATGTGTATTGTATCATAAAAAATAAGAAGGGAAAAAGGGTATCACATAAGAAAAGCAATTTGAAGTTATTGGAGATGCGAAAGATCATAGTAAGAAACAAGACTTCCATTTTCCAACTATGAGATTTGATGCGAATCCCGTATATAACGATACGACATCCATAAATAATTGAATCAACAACCCCAAGAAAGTTTAATTCAGGAACAAAGAAAAATAAAAAGAAAGTACCTTGATCCAATGACTAGCGAACCACGAACCAAGATAATAAGACGTCACTCCTAAGAACAAGTGAAAAATGAGGGAGATAAGTCAAGTGATAATTTAAGAATAAAGTCTTGATAAATTCTCAAAGTTCTTCAATAACAAAAAGAGAAAATTGAAATTTTTATATCCAAATTGAAACACAACCCCAAAAAAGATTAAAACATATTTATAAAAAAAAAAAAAAAAAATTGATTCATTGATTATATGTCAATCAAAAACTAACTTTGATCCAATGATTAGAACTCAATTAAGAACCAAAATTATTATTGATGCCACTCCCAAGACATAAATGAGAAGGTGGGAGATAAGTCATGATTTGATTGCCATAAGTATAGTTTAATAAGATCATATGTTCATGTAAGAATAGAGGAGAAAATTCTCTCTGTCAATAAGTGGCTGCCTCTTCATTCATCTTGTTTTTTTTTAGGGTTACAAGACAAGCCTTTTTATAGGCAAAGAAAATAACATAATATGAAACCCTAATCCCCTAACAATTGAGCTCACTAAATATAATCATTGGTTTAAAATAATTTAACTGTGGGCTTAAGTTAATTATAATATGTCAGTCCAAATAAAATAAACCAAAATAAAATAAGCTAACTTAACTTAAAATCCATTACAATTAAAAATAAACTCAACCCAATTTATTTAAAGCCCAAATAAATCCACTTTGCCTATAATTATCTTCAATTAGCATCCAAAGCATTCAAGATTAAGCCCAATAGCCTTCAAGATTAGTGATTTTGAACTTAAACAATGTTTTGAAGTCTTCGTTATTCCTCCAAATCATCCAAATTTGCTTCCTTCCTTGGATCCTATCATTCCCTCTTTCTTCAAGACGATTTGTCCTCAAATTGTCACCCATCTTTATTGTTGTCCGATGATTTGTTTGACACTTAAAAAAAATGTTAGGAAAAGAATCTCACACACTCTCTCACGTGTTTCACTCCAATTACTCTTGTGTTTATCGCTCAAAAAAATCCTAAATGGTGTAAATCTTGCGAATCAATAAATAGATGCGATGATGAATAAAGATTGATGTGAAAAAGGCAGAACAAATTGTTATGCGGCTGCAACAAGGATGAAACAGACGTGAAACAACTGGATGCAACAACAATCATTAAATAGACTTGAAAATAAGGATGAAGCCAGTATGTTTGAACGGACTAGAAAAACAATGTAATAACAAAGCGACAGGAAGACAAAAAATTGATGATGAAACAGGCCATGAAACTGACAAAAGAAACCAAAGAAACAAACGCAAATATATATGATAATAGGTGATGGATGTTGGCATGTAGATTACAAGGAAACAAAGAAAAAATATATATAATATAATGGATTGATGAAGTTTATGTTAGCCAGTACGAGACAAGGGAAAAAAAAAATGAGGATGATGAATGGATTGCAGCAATTCACGAATCCAA
The DNA here is from genome assembly GCA_022984855.1 of Dimocarpus longan. NCBI lineage: Eukaryota > Viridiplantae > Streptophyta > Magnoliopsida > Sapindales > Sapindaceae > Dimocarpus > Dimocarpus longan. The sequence continues at coordinate 10,460,404 of CM041021.1, forward strand.
TAGAAGACAAAATAATTCTAAAGGCTGATGGCGGATTTCTTGTGTGTTGACGCAGACATAAGCAGACACTGACTAGCAAAATTATAGACTACAGTACTAGAATAAATTAATGTTATAATGTTATATGGCTAAAAAAAAATTAAAATAAAAAATAAATTCATAAATCAAACCTGAATTAATATTCAAAGTTCTGATACCAACTGATGCGAACCCCGTATATAACGATACGACACCCATGACTAAATTGAAACACAACCCCAAGAAAGATTAAAACAGATTTATAACAAGAAAAAATTTTGATCCATTGATTATATATCAATCAAGAACTAAAGTTATAAAGAACTTTGACCCAATGATTAGAACTCAATCAAGAACCAAAATTATAAAAATAAGGATATTGACGCCACTCCCAAGACATAGATGAGAAGGTGGGAGATAAGTCATAGTTTGATCGCCACAAGTATAATTTGATAAGATCACATGTTCATGTAAGAACAAAGGAGAAAACTGTCTCTCAATTAATAATAAGTGACTGTCTCTTCATTCATCTTGTTATTTTTTTTAGGGAGCATTTTTATAGGCAAAGAAAATAACATAACATGAAACCCTAGCCCCCTAACAATTGAGCTCACTAAATATAATCATGGGTTTAAAATAATTTAAATATGAACTTAAGTTAATTATAATATGTCAGCCCAAATAAAATAAACCAAAATAAAATAAACTAACTTAACTTAAAACTCATTATAATTAAAAATAAACTCAGTCCAATTTATTTAAAGCCTAAATAAATCCACCTTGCTTATAATTATCTTCAATTAGCATCTAAAGCCTTCAATATTATGCCCAATAGCCTTCAAGATTAGTGATTTTTAACTTGAACAATATTTTGAAGTCTTCGTTACTCATCCAAAGATTTTTATCAAATTCTTATGAATTTTAAAGACGTTATAAGAAACTATGAGTTATTTCAAAAATAATTGACTAACTGACAAGCTAAAACATACTAGAAAACAACCATTCACGAACATAAATGGTATGGTGCAACTCATATCTATTCTCAAATCATTGACAGTGGAATGAGCATCAGGGTACTCTTAGGACAGCGTCGTAATCTGTAATTAAAATTAAATTGAGCACCAAGAATACTATTTATGTGATCAAAAAGAGAATACAAGGATACTTGGACAATGCCAGTGTGGTCTCTATAGTTGAGGAAAGTGAGGCCACTATGGACATGGTGGAGGGCCACCCACCCACAGAGGCTGACACGCTTACCCACATCGAGAGACCCAATGGAGAGTCTGCTTGTAGGGTGAAGGTGGTTTCAATAGAAGCAGAAACAGATAAAGAAGCAGAAGGGTTTGTTGGAAAAGTGAGTTTGCAGAGAAAAACGAAGAGGGATTTTCGAGTGGTTTGGAGAGCCACTAGAGAAAGAGACTTCACAAGTATAGACGACATTTTCCACTCTCCACACCACTTCATCTCTTTTGAACGGCACACCAATAGGTTTCTCTTTATTTATTTATTTTTGAAACTAAGCATCATGTACTATATAAAGTATACCCTTATTTATGGAGTAATAAAATAAATTAAAGTGTCCGGATGTATGATTGAGTTAAAGTAAAATTTTCAGATAGGTTGGAAATGATTTCAAATACAAAACTCAGTATGGTGATTAATTAAGGTTTAAAATACAATTAGTAAATGACATGTACAATTAGTAAAGGAAATTACCAAAAAGGGGCATGATTATATTGAATTGTAAAAGATATGTATAAGGGCATTTTAGAAAATTGAAAAGTATGGAAGAATGCATGTGTGTGGCGTGACAAGTGGGAAATAAAGCATAAAAGTATGACATATGTCTTGCATGTAAAGTGAGAGTGATGACAAGTGGAGTTAAAGACAATCTAGTTAGCATTTGGTTGGAATTTAGTTAAAATTGAAATGATTTTATATTTTTAACCAATCAAAAGCCTCCAAAACAAACTAATGACAAATTTGTAGATTTAAATTTAGTTGAGGGAAAAATGTTAAAGCAATTGGAGACTCCATGATGGATCCCATCCCTATACAACCATTTTTGTACAGACAGTAGCCCGTCGGCAACCCCACGGTAGCTCTCCAATCGATGTCTAATTTGACTAAAAAGTTTCCGTGAAGTTAAGTTGTTTTTCTTTACTGAAAACCATTTTAGAATTTTCTTTTAAAATGGAAATAGGTGGGGAATTTTTTCTTTTTATCATACATTCACAAAACTGGTTTATTATAATTTTGGTAGTATGACAATTATTTTTCTAAAATACCACCCTGTAAAAATTTATAGAAAATTTATACACTTCTAAAAACAAATAATTTTTCAACTTCTGGGCCTTTGGCCTTCTCTTTTTCTTAATCTATAAGCAACCATAAATATGCTATCAATTTTAAAGATACATTGAAATTAATTTACATATCATGCACATGTTTATTTATACATTTTTCAAAATCATTGAAAAATTTATACAATTGTCATTATACAAACTTTCGAAGATATCCAAAATAAATTCATAAAATTACAGGAGCACACACGACTCAATCCGCCTAATCTTGGGTCGGAGTCTCTGCTACTGATGCACCTATCCCTGCACTTCCCCCTGGGGAGGTTTTGTTTACAAAATATAAAATAATAAGTGAACTAAATGAGCTCAGTGAATGTCTTACATTTCTATTCAAACTTTATTTTCAAAATTAAATCTCCCTAAAATTTAAGAAAGCATTTCATAAATACTTTAATGCTGAAATCACATCTAATTCAACTGCATAAATAAACATTTATAATAAATCATGTATCATAAATTTTGATCTCAGTAATATATTGAAAAACGAGTTTTCTGATTTCGAAAAACTCTTTTGAAATGCTTTTCAAATTAGAAATGTGTAAAATAACATGTTTGCATTATTTTAGTTCTTCGCTACAAACCACAAACAGTGGTGGCAATAAAACTTTTGAAAAATCTTTAAGTAAAACAAGTCAACCAGTGACAATTCGTACTATATGGTATCTTAAGTAAGGAGCAGAATTTACCCTCATTCAGGCCATTATTCCAGTTTTACGTAGTAGAATTTACCCTCACTACGGAACGGTATTTATCCTTGCTCAGGTGGAAGCTAGCTAATATACCCTATACATGCATGACCGACACATAGAATTGAACTGACTAACATATTCCCTTCCATTGTTAGTGATAGACACTCCCGACACTAGCAATGCACGTTTAGGATACTCAACTTCAACCGGAGATATCTAGAATACTATAAGACATACCATAGGTTCACAAATACATTTCCAACAAACTGTTTTTCATCATAAAATACACTTTTCATATAAACTTTTCAAATTCATGTAATTCGTATCTTATATAAAAATTTCACAATTCATGCAAAACATCTCACATAGAACTCATTTAATTTAAAATCAATATGTAACATATCATGGCATAAATGTGTTAACACATCATATCAAAACATTTAACTCACAATAACGCACAATTTAGGGTTCCCTCGATTTCGTGTTACCTATATATTTTCGCATTTTATATTTAGAGAACGTCACGACTAATTTAACTATGCATATATGCTATTATTAGTGCATTAACATTAACATACAAATAAACGTTTAGCTATACGTGGATTCGAACCCCCTTTATTCAAGTCATAACGACTCCAATTATTCGTATATACTTTTTGTTTGGATTTCTCAATATTTATACATATAAAAAATCTCAATTGGAGTTCAATTTTTACATCAATGCATTAAACAAACCTTTTGAACATTTTTAACTCTATGTTGATCGAATATGCATCACCTTTCACATTATCAATTTAATTCAAATTTTCTCATCAAAATCACATTCCAATACATGCAAAAATGATGTCAAACCAAGTTAAATTCATAAAACTTACAATTCAGCAACATAGCATGGTTTGGCTATGACAAGTACTCTTTCTACATCCAATGAAATTCTTTTCAATTTCATGCCAAATTCATCACTAGAACAACCCACAAAATCATCTAAAACAATATAAAAAACAATAAAAAACAATCATTTGTCACACCAAACCTCCCATGGTCGAATACATAGAATGTTGAAACGAAAATCAAAAGCACAACTTTATATTTTAACATATCTTGATATTGCTAGATATTTTAACATATTGATAGATATTTTGATTTTTATTTCAACATTCTAACTTGATATTTTAACATATCTTCATGCATGAAATTACTCAAATAAATCAAATGCAACTTGTGTCATATAATTCCTTCTTTGGTTGTGTAACACATCTAATATAACACTAATCCTTCTTCAAGTTTTTCCAATTGAAATCCAATCAAAATCACATCAAATCTCATGGCGAAACACTAGTTCACAAACTAGCATCAACTTAAACTAAATTAAAAATTCATTTGCACTAGTATGCTTACCAATTATTCTTGAATCTCTGGTCTTATTTTCTCACCAATTTGAAGTCTCAAATCCTTGAATCCATACATAAAAATCTCATTAAAATCACATACAACTCATTTGGAAACTTTGATCCAACAATTCACACACAAAAGTCAATGAAACTTGAACTTACCACTTGAAAATCACTTGATATTGCTAGATATCTTTCTTAAGCTTGTATACACCCTTTAGATAGCTTGAAAACCACTTAAAACTGCTTCAAAACCATAAAGTGCAGCCGTTGTCTTCTTTTTCTCTTGCTGGCCAAGTACATTCCTACAGTTTCTCCACTTTCTTTCTTGATTCTTCTAGGTGCTTCACTTATATATATAGCCTTTAATTGCCTTAATAATTGCCCCTCAAGTTTGTTTTATAATTAAAAGTATACCATTGATTTAATTTACAATATTATCATCCTTATCTCTACATTCTTTCATACTTTAAATTTCCAAAATTGCCCTTACACATATCTTTAACTAACTTAGTTACTTATACTCTTTCTTAGAAATTTCTTTAATACAACTTGCATCATATACTTTAATAAATCACTATACCCTATTCATATTCGAAATCGTTCCCAGTCTACTCGAAAATTTTATCGTAATTCAGTTTTACATTAAGAAATTCTATCAAAATTCGATTACGTATCTGGGCACTTTAAATTATATCTTTATTTTATAAATAAGGGTATACTTGTATAATACATTTACAATACCAAAATTGAAAGGGTATATTACACTATATAAAGTGAAATTAAATGGAAAAACAAAAGAACAAATCATTTGAGAGTGAGAGGGGGTTTCGGCCAAGAGAAAAACCAAGCCAGCATGCTGCACTTGATGATTTTGAGGTCCATTTGAGTGGTTTTCAAGAGATGTAAAGATGTATACAAGCCTTAGAGTGAAGTACATCAATTGCATGTTGATTTCAAGAGATATGATTTAAGTTTTCATGACTAGTTTCTGTAAATATTTAGATTAATGGTCTTTAATGGATTATTTATGATTTTTATGTATAAATTTAGAGATTTGAGACCTCAAATTTGTGAAAAAATAAGACTTGTGATTTAAGAGTAATTAGTAAGCTTACTAAAGAAGAGGAATTTTTTATTTAAATTTATGTTGATGTTATTTAGGACATTGGTTGCCTTGCAATGAGATTTGATGTGATTTAAATGTAAATCCAAGTATAAATCTTGAAGGGATGTTGGTGTTGTATTTGTATGTGGGTCATGGCCAAGAGGAGATTAAATAGTCCAAATTGAGTTTAATTTATTTAAGTAGTTTTTATGCATATAAATGTGTTAAAATGTCAAGTTATGATGTTGAAATCTGAAGTAAAAGTATGGTTTATCAATTTACTATGTTTTGGCCATAGATACATTAAAGTGTTAGATAATTGTTTTTGGATGTTTTTTATGATTTTATAAGTTAGGTTGATGATGAATTTATCATGAAATTGAAAAGAAATCCATTGGATGTCATAGGATACACCTCACGGTCAAACTTTGTTTTATTGCTCAAAGTGTGAGTTTTATGAATTTGACTTGATTTTACACCATTTTGCATGTATTTGAACCTAATTATGATGGGAAGATTGAATGCGATTGATGGTGTAAAAGTGTGGTCAAGATTCTGCCATTATAGGCTAGGTTAATACAAAAATATGGTTAATGTGTTTGTTTGAATTTAGGATTCATTTGAGGTATTTTACATGCCTAGATATTGAGAATTCTGAATAGAAAGTATATGTGAATAAGTTTGGTTGTGACGTTGCTTAAAAATAGAATATGAACATGTATAGGTTAAGTGGAGGTGAGGGAACCCTTCCTTTAATCTTTGTACATTATAGCGAGTTAGAAAAAAAAATGAGTGTCCTTTCACAACATTTTGTTATGAGTATATTTCTATTCATAATACTTTTATATGTTAAATTTAAATTCATGCTTTGAAAGATTGAAAGTTGATTTTATAGTAAATGAATTCAGTATGCAAACCTCCTGTATTGATTTTGAAAATTTTGTGTGAAATGTGGATTTTATATATTAAATTTAAATTCATGCTTTGAAAATTGATTTTATAGTAAATGAATTCAGTACGAAAACTTCCTGTATGGATTTTGAAAAATTAGCATGAAATATGAATTGCATAATGAAAAAAGTAGCATGTTTAGAAATGAATTTGTAAGCCAGTGGTATACCTTATAGGTATCTCAGATATTACTTGTTGAGTACCATAAGCGTGCATGGCAGTATCGCAGGCGTCTGTCACAACAACGGGGAGGGAATGTGTCGTTTAGTCTAGTCTAGTGTGTCGCCTTCTGCACATACAGAGTATATATTATTAGCTAGCTTTATGAGCGACGGTAAATTCTGCTATGTAGTAACCAGACATATGGCCTGAGCAATAGTAAATTCCGCTCAGAGTGATGGTCAATTCCACTCCCTATTTACCTAGGGTACCATATGGTACGGACTATCAATGATTGGCTTATTTTACTCAAAGTTTTTTTTTTTCTTTCGAAGACTTTATTATCATCACTATTTATAATTTATAGGAAAAAAAATGAAATCATATGGAATCATACTTTATATATTTCAGATTTAAAATGAGTTTCAAAATAGTTTTTCGAAATCAGAAATTCTCTTTTTAATATGTTACAGAAATTCAGTTTTACAATGTATGATTTATATTGATAATAATGTTTACTCATGCAATTAGTTCAGACATGGTTTTTAGAAAATCTATTTTAATTCTACAGTATTAAATGTTTATAAAATATTTTAAAGTTTTAGGGAGGCTTATTTTCAAAAGTAAAGTTTGAATATAAATGTATGATACTCACTGAGCTCGTTTAGCTCACATTTTATTTTCATGTTTAATAAACAAAATGTCCCCAAGGGTAGGTACAGATTCAGGTTCAATAGTAGGAAATCCAACCCTAAAGTAGATGGATTTAGTAGTATGTTGCTGTGTTTATGCAATTATGTCTTGAAAGCTTTTGAAAATATATATAATGACTTTTGTACGTAATTGAATGTAGTTTTGGAAAACGTGCAAACATATTGATGCATGATATATAAATATTTTGAGTGACATGTTATATTTCAGTTATATGAATAATTCTAAGGAAAAATGTTGTATAAATTAGATTATTTTCAAGTTGTATTTTAAATTGAAAATAGGGTTATGGTTGATTGTCGAAAAAGGAAAAGATAGCCTGAGGCTTGAAAGTTGAGAATTTTATTACTATAAAAGTGTACAGATTTTCTATAAATTTTTGTAAGGTGAAATTTTTAGAAAAACTGCCGTTGTGCTGTCAATTTTTTTTTTTTTTTTTTTTTTTAATAACCATATTTTGTATATGTATTCTAAAAAGAAAAAATTTTCAATCATTTCCATTAGAAAGAGATTTCTAAAAAGTCAAAACAGATCTGATTGATTTTGTCATAGTCCCATTTTTCTGTTGACAAGGTCAATAAACCCCGCTATTGTTAAACTCCTTCCATGGTGTGGCATAATTTGTCTAAAAGAGTAAGGGCGAGGAAGCCAAAGATCTCTGAAAACATCTATCTTCAAACCATTCCCCTCTTGCTTCCGCAACCCTTTCACCAATAGTTCTTTTCCCTAAATTATACTGTACCATGCATGTGAACAACCTGTTTTACATCTAGCTTGCAAGAAATCAATGTCAGGAAAATACTTGGCTTTAAGAATTTTTGTCGTCAACGAGCTTGAGTCTGTTACAAGCTTCCAAGCTTGTTTCGCCAAGAGGGACTAATTAAAGAGTGACAAGTCCCCGAAACCAAGGCTTTCAGTAGCTTTAGGATGGCACGTTTTATTCTAGTTAACGCAACTGATTTTTCTTCTACCATCCTTGGACCCCTACCAGAACTTCGATGTCATTGTTGCCAACTCACATCGAAGACCAATAGGTAACTTGAAGACAAGCATTACAAATATGGGGATTGTTTAAGTGATAACTTTGATACGTACCTCCTTACCCCCTTAAGAGAAAAGAGAGTTCTTCCAACTCCACAGCTTTGTCCATATCCATGCCCTAATGTTGTTGAAGGTTTGAATCTTATTTCTTCCCATCATCGATAGAAGCCCTAAATATCTATCATAAGAGTTCCTATCTTTAACCTACTGCAAAGTCTGAATTTCCTTCCTAGCTTGTTGGTCCAAATTTGGACTGAAGGCAATTGATGACTTCTCAAAGTTTATTTGTTGCCCTGAGCCTTTTTTGTGCACCATTGTTCACTTGACAATTAACCATAGAAGCTTTATAGAATAAAACGCTATCATTTGTAAAAAGGTTTTTGGAAGACTGTAAAAAGCCCTTATTTATAGGTGTAAGGTAGGGTTTTAAAATTACGATACATTCAAGTTTCCTTTTACTGCACAGACTCTACACCACCATCAATCGCAACCTGCTATCATAAGTTGCAACTAGCAACACCTTCTCATAATAAGGTTCGGCTCTATATCACGATTTCAGTCACGACCTTATTTTACCTCATCTTGTGATGCCAAGTCATGATGGCCCCTGGTCATCATTTGTTGATTCTTCTCGAGCATTGCAACTCATTACGGCTACCAATAACGTCTTCTGCTTTGTAACACGAGTTACAACAATTCCATTCTCTTGACCTAGGGTCGAGATTGCTACTAGAAAGCTTCTATCCTTAACTTTGAATTGTGTTACAAACTCCGTCGACTGCTCATCAAAGACCTAAAATGACCTACATAAACACTTACAAGAATATTTAAAACATCTGAATTTCACTCAAGTTTTCATCATTAACACTAGACTTAGAAGCATAAAATGGTGCTTTATTTTGCATGATTAAGCTTTTCATTATGTGTGATTTTTTGTTTCTACTCTTTAAACACTCTTCATTTTGTTGTTAATAGATAATCTTTATATGTTTTATATTAAATACCAAAGAATAATCTTTATTGTAGATAACATGAATTGCTTGATTTCTTAGAAGTGATAAAGGCAATTGTTGTTTTACCTCATGAATGCTTACTGTTTACCTTGAATTGAAATATATCATAAATTCTTTGAAGTCAAACACTTTTAATCTTTTTCCTTTTGTCAATACATATAAATACCTTATAACATTGATATGATGAGTACATGAGTATATGCATTAAAAGAATATGCTTATATACATCATTGCAATAAAAAAACAAAAAACAAAAACAAAACAAAATGAAAAGCACAAAAAGAAGGAAAAAAACATAGAAAGAAAGAGGAAAAGTGTGAGAAGCATGAGTTATACTTTGCTTAGATGTTATTTTTATGTCATTTTGTGTTCTTGGTGTTTAAGTTTAATCTTAGGATTTCAAGAAGAAATAAATGGAAATAATGGATTTGTTGGCAAGAAGTAGCATGAAAGGCAAAAGCTGTCATGAGAAGTTATCATTGGTTTAATCTCGTGAGAAAAAACCACCAAAATCCACTAGAGGCCTTTGCAAGAAGCTTTCACAGGTAGCAACTCATGACAGAAGGTTATAAGATCCAACCAGAGGCTGTTGTAGGATATTGTAGTTAGATGCAACTCATAACAGAATGCCACTACACCTTGTAAAATCCAAAATCCTCATCGTCGATAAGGGAATTATTTTTCTGATTGGATCGCGGTTCGATTGAAATAATAATAAAATTTTTGAGTTCTATAGTATTCGTAATAATTAGTTTAGAGTAATAAAAAAATAATCTCGAGAGCATGAGGTCAAATTCGAAATTATTTAATAATTCCGAAGATAAAAATCAAGTCGTAAGCGGATTCCTGGACGGACGGATGAAATTGGATTCGAGCTTGGCATCGGAATAGGAGAATGCATAGGAAATGATAAGCAAGACAAGTGCATGTGTGCCACGTGTAAGGCATGCATTGTATGTTAGAGACAAGTGTTAAATTGGAAATGAATGGGGGACAAGTGGCAGCTTTGAAATATTAAATTAAAAATGAAGTGAAAGTGAAGTAAACAAAAGCTTATAACTTTCGGTCTCCAACTCTCAAACCCGAAGCATTAAGAGAGATTGCTGGTGAGTGTTCGTGAGTGAGAGAGAGTAATAGAGTGAAGAAGCTTTCGGCCTCCCATTCAAAAAGCTGACCGTGAGAGGAGAGAAGCTCGTGCATGCAACCTTCTTCTTCATCTTTCATTCTTCTTGACCGAGAGAGAATGGTCATGCCCGTGAGCTGAAGAGAGAACAAGAGGCTGTCGAATCAAAAGTTGATCTGAGAGACCGAGAAAGGAGAGAGACTGGATTTGCAAGCTGCTGACCGTAAAGAGCAAGAAGAGGCAGTCGCGAGCTGGAAGAAGATTGATCTTTTTCAGTTGATGCATGTGCCGTCCAAGCCCCAAAATGATCAGATCTGATCATGCATGCAAGGGTAGAAGCAAGGAGAGGTGAATCTAGGCCGTGGAGTGAAGAGCAGCAAGGAAGTGAGCTGATGGCGTGAAGTGATGGTGGTCGCTGCTGTGTGTGGACTGTTGCTGCCGAGCTGGAACCGTTCTACTTCTGGCGTGTGGGCGTTGCTGCTGCCTGGTGGGTACTGCCATGAGTTGAAGCTGCTGGTGGCTTGAGGTTCTGGCGTGAGGTCGCTGCTGCTTGCGTGAAGGGGCTGGTGTTGCCGTGTCGCGGTCCTTGCTGCTGCCAGTTGCTGTCGCCGTGTCCTGCCGCTTTGGTGAGCTGCTGTCGTCGCAAGCCAAGTTGTGCGAGCTGCTGCCCAGTCAGGCCGTGAGCTGCACAGCAATCCTGAAGAGAAGTTAGTAGTTGGTGGTAGGGGACAGCTTGCTATCGTGAGAGATTAGTCGTTGTCGCGATCGTTTGTGAGTGAATTTTGTCGTTTCAAAGCTTCGTATTGAGTTTCGAAAGGTATGTTATGATTTTATGGAATTCATTTCAACGAATATTGATTAAGTTGAGTTGAGATAAAGTGATGATATTATGTTTGGGCTTAGGATTGAGAACCTCGTTAGTGCGGAGGTTCGTTTGTTTTGTTTCGTTTTGTTTTCGATTGATTGCCGATGTTGAAAGTCCGTGGATTATTCGTTGTGTGGGCTGTTATGATATGATAAAGAGGTTGTCATGTAGTGCTTTTATTTCCAAGTTTGTTAACTCGAAAAAGGCTTCATTTTAGTGTATTTGAAAGTATCGAAATATCGTTCGAGCGTTGATTAATCATTTTCGAGCAAATTGGTCGAGTTTTCCACAAGTGCGAATGTTTTTAGTTTGTGATTTTCGTTGTCGATTATGCAAGTGTTTATGATGTCAACTCGCTGCCTTAAGATGTGTTTAAGCCCATTTTAGTGTTAAGTCGATGTTAGGATAGTTTAAGATACGTTTAAGTTAATCGGATAGTTTTAGTTTCGCGCGAAATCGTTAAATTGTCGAATATGGAGTTGAATCGGAAAAATGTATATTTGTTAAGCTTGCTGCTATATTTTTCTCGCTTACGCTTTATCATGTTTGAATCCTTGTTTGCCTTGATTTAAGTTAAGTCACGAATATTATGGACGATAAGTTTATTTGGAAATGAAGGAAACGCGCGAAACGTTAAAATCGATAAGTCGCGATAGTTAGTTAAATCGCGTAAGTTTTATGTTGGTTGTTTAGCTCGCTTATCCTTTTTGTTAAATCCATTAGATATTGGTTTCATGATGTTGCTTTGGAATTCGATTAGCGTAGTTCCGTCGTGCTTATGTTAGAATGTTAACTTATATAGGCGTCGATAAGGTGAAGAAAAGCGAAGTTGAAGAAGTAGCGCGAGATAGAGAATCCGATCATTTCCGTGAGTTAGGAATCGGTGAGTGTAAATTGTTTTATGAAATGATTATTACACTATGATTTCTATATGATTTCTATGCTTTCATGAAAGAATTAAACGTTTTAACATTTAAATGAATTTATATGAATGATATACGCTTTACAGGAATGTTATACGCTTCGAATTGTTTATATTTGTATTTAAAGTAATATTGATCGTATAACTTGTTATTGAAATGTGCTTTTATGTTTCGCTTTATAAGCGAAGGAACATGTTTTACAAATATTATTTTAGCATGATAATGGATTTCAAAACCAATGGCTACCCATCCCTATTATGACTGAATTATGACTGTTATGCGGCCGAAGTGCCTTATTGCGCGTATGGCATGTCTGTCGGGGGAAAGTCCACTAACTATGGGGGGATCGAGTCTGTCATGAGTCTGTCATGTTGCCCTCTACGCGTATGTAAGGTACTATCATGACTGATGCCCTATGTGCAACGAGGTAACATACCGCAGCATAGTGGTTATGACTGAGATTGCACGTCCCCACCACAGGTGACCCAAGACCGGGCGGTGATCATCATTTCCCCGGGTCCCATTGGATATATGTTTTATGACTGAGGATTGATTTATGATTTTATGAGTTTATTTATGAACTTATGATTATGTTATGAACGAATTTTACGATGCTTATAATTTTGTATCTTGTTTTCAAGTAAATTATGTATAAAAATGACGGTATACTATTATGAAATGCATGTTTTAATTAAGTTATTTCAAAACTTCGCATTTTGCCAAAAGGTTTTAGAAAGGAAACGTATTTAGAACTGTATAGCACTCACTGAGCCTTTTTAGCTCATTATTTTTCTTGTTTATTTTGTTTTAAAACTCCCCAGGCGCAGGATCGAGTCCTTCAGGCGGCAGATCTCCAGCTCAAGAGTAGGCGAGTTTATCAGGCGACCGAAACTGTGAAAACAAAGTAAATTTTTGTTGTATAACGGATTTTAATGTAATGTAAATATTTTAGTTTTATAACTTTAATTACGTTAGCATGCATGTGGAATGTTTTCTTTAAGTTGAAGTGGTTTTAGTTGTAAAGACTCGAATTGCATTGAAATGTGGATTTTGCGATGGACCTGAGGTCCCTTTTGGAAGTGGAAATGAATGTATGCATTTTGAAATATTATTAATTGTTTTACAGGTGTTTTGAAAAAGTTGAAAATGTCGGAGAAACAGCCGTTGTGCTGCCGAAAATTTTTCACCCTAAATTTTTAAGTAATAAGAAATGAAATTGTTTTACGACTTAGCTTCACGGAGTCCTTTTAAGTTACCTGCATGAAGACTGTAAGGATTCTGTGGGGTGCCGGGAGGGCTCCGCTCGGATCTCTTCAGGGGAAATCCGGGTTGGGTCCTTTCACACCTAATGTGAGAGCATCACAAGAAAGACCACAAGACTCTTCTTATGATTGCAAGTCACGACAAAGCTTAACTGACAGACCCCGTTTCTATATATCCATTTCTGTATAGACAGCAGCCTGCCTACAACTCCACAATGGTTCCCTAGTCGATATCAAATTTGACTAAAAGGTTCCCATGAAGCTAAGCCGTTTTTCTTTAATTTGAAAACTTTAACTTCTTTCTTATCGACACATGATTATACAATAGATTTCATAAAAATTTGGATAGTATAATGACTGTTTTTCCGAGATAGCCACCCTATAAATTTCAAAGAATTTAAAACACTACTAAAATTGAATAATTTTCCCAAAACTACCGGACCTCAGGCCCTCAATCTTATCAATTCACAAGCAACCATCAACATGCTATCAAATTTCATAAATAAAGTGAAATACATTCACAACTCATGCATATATTTAGTTACATATTTCCAAATAAAAAAATGTTATATAATTATTCATATACAATTTTTCAAGAAAATCCAAAATACATTTATACAATTACAACAACAACCCCGACTCAATTTGTCTAATCCTAAACTGGAATCCCTGCAACCGAGGAACCTACTCCTACAACTGCCCCTAGGGAGGTTTTGTTTATAAGACATAAAATAACAGTGAACTACACGAGCCTAGTAAGTGTCATTATTTTTTGTTTAAAGCATAATTTTACAAAATGAACCTCTCTTTAATTTTATAACTTCTTAATCGTTTCCATGTTTAAGACGATTTTTCTCTGAAAATCATAACTCAAATAGTTGCATGGATAAACAACCTTTCATAATAATCATTCAATTTCATGATAAAGCTGAAAAATAAAACAAAATAATGCATTGTTTCTATTTTTGTTGAAAAATGCAAATAGTGGTGGTGTTATATTTTCTGAAACCATTAACAGTCTGTACCATATGGTATTCTAGATATGGAGTGGAATTTTACCTCGCTCCAACCTTCCCGAAATTTTCTCCCGTTCAAGCCATCTATCTGGTATTACGTAGCGAAATTTTTTCCTCACTACGAAGTAGCATTTTTCCTTGTTCGAGTGGAAGTTAGCTAATAATACACCCTACACTTGCATTTCCCCCCAACGGGTTTCCTCCCGCTATTAGTGACATACACCTCTGACACTGCTAATGTACGCTTCGAGTATTTATATAAAACCCAAAACCGCGTTCGTCGATGAGCGAAATATTTCTCTGATGGATCACGTTCGATCGGGAAAATATAATTATCGCGTCCGGAAATATTCAGAATAATTATTTTAGAATAAATAAAAATAAATTCGAGTTCATGAAGACGGATTCGATATTTATAAATAATTTCAAAAACGAAAGCGATTAAAAGTGGATTTCCGGATGGACGAAAACAGAATCCGAGCTTGAAATTAAAAAGCGAGAATGCATGTGAAATAAAATAAAGTTATTGCATGATAGTGACACGTGTCACACATGTAAGGTGATAGCAAGACAAGTGGCTAAGATATGTGATGCAAGGATTAAAATAATGAATTGAAGAGCTAGAAATAAAAGTGAAAAGCAAAAATATTGAAAGTGATGATTAAAAAGGCAAATAGCATTCGGTCACCTCTCTCTCATGCGCAACCGAGAGCCATTTAACCATATATATATATTATAATAGCAACAAAGAGAATAAGAAACAATCCAAGTTTTCATTTAGCCACCATCTCCTTATAGTCTAACCGAGAGCTTCACCTAAAGAAATCAAGAGAGAGTTGTGTGTGAGAGAGAGATTCGGTCATCCATTCAAGCAAAATCAGGAAACCATCATGAAAGTTAGAAAAGAGAGATCGAGAGAGACCAAGAGTGAAAGATTGTGATCGAGAGAAGAAGAGAAGTTGTGAGCTGCTGTTGTCGGTCCAAGATGATGCTAGAGTGAAGGAGAATTCATATCTGAAGCATCTGGATGCTTGCAAGGACAAATATGAGAACTTCAGATCGTGCATGTAAGCTGGGAGAAGTCAGACCGTGAGCTAAGCAGCTACTGGCGTGAGGAAGACCGTGATGCTGCTGTCGTCGTCCTCAAGTGCTGCCGTGGTCTGGTAGGTGTGTTGGTGCAGCTCGTGGACGCTAACCAGGTGCTGCCTTGCTGCCATGAACTGAAGAGCTGAAGCCGTGCGCTGCTGCCGTCTTGAGGAGTTGCTGGTGAGAGGTGCAGCTGCTGCCGCCGTGTCCTGCTGCCGTGGTGAGCTGCTGTCCCCGCTGTTGAACCAGGTGCTGTCGTCGTTGCTGCTGCAAGCTGTTGTAGCTGCTGTCGAGCTGCTGTCAAGTCAGGCCAAGCACAACCATTCAGACCTGAAGTGAAACAACATCAAGGGAAGACAGTTTGCTGGTGGAAGGAGATTGCTTGCTGCCGTGAGAGTTGTCTCGCCGTCGCAATTGTCCAAGAGTTGGTTCGAAGCGAAACTGTTAAGGTAGGCCTTTTGTTTGTATTGTGCGTTTCGAGTAATTTTTAAAGCGTACATTCAGATATGGATCAAATTTCTATGATTGGGTTTATGATTGAGAACCTCGTTAGTGCGGAGGTTCGCACGATATTGTTGTTTGTGTCTTTGGAATGAAATTATCATCGATCGTGTTCGTTGCGTTTTGTTTACGGGCTATTAGAAGATGAGTTAAGGGCTGTTATGTATCGCTTTTAGTTTCGAGTTCGTTGTCGTGGAAAATGGTTAGTATTAGTGTATTTTAAAGCATCGGATAATCATTCGGATATTGAGAAATTGTTTCCAAGCGATTTGGTTGAGTTTTTTCGCGAATGCGAGTGTTTTTAGTTTGTGATTTTCGTTGTCGACTATGAAAGTATTTGTGATGTTATCTCGCTGCCCCGAGTCATTATTAAGCCCGTTAAAGTGTTAAAGTTAATATTAGGATAGTTTGAGTTATAATAAAGTTAATCGGATAGTTTTTGTTTCGCGCGAAATCGTTAAATTGCCGAATTTCGGAGTTGGAAATCGGAAATGAATATTCGTTAAGCTTGCTGCCATATTTTTCATGTTTTTGCTTTTAAGTGTTTGAATATTTGTTTGCCGTGTTTTAAGTAAAGTCACGAGTAGAAATTGACAATAAGTTTAATTGGAAACAAAGGAATCGCGCGAAACGCTAAAAACGATAATTCGCGATAACTAGTTAAAATCGCGTAAGCTTTATGTTAGTCGTTTGGTTTTGAATCTTCTTTTTATTGAATCCCTTCAGAATGTGATATCGATGATGCTACTTTGGTTTCGAATGACATAGTATCGGTTTTGTAAACGTAGAGTTTCGAGTAGTTTATGTTGGGATAGTCTCCTCATACGATAGTTTTTCCGTATTGTTATTGTGTTATCGTGAGGATAGTCGCCTGAATTGTTGTGATTAGAAATCCTAATGTGGCTTAAAGTCAAGTTTGCGCACGAGTTATATTTTAACGAAATTTCGATCGAAACCAATTGTAGGTGAACCGACGAGTGGACGAGAGCTAGTTCAGGAGTGGTTGATCAGTTATTGGAAGCAAGTAATGAGTGTGCATTTTTATAAAGCTTTCACGGATTCTGTTATATGAAATTATTAATGCGATACTATTTTAGTTTATGATTTATGTTATTCAAGTAATATTTTAGAATATTATCGCTTTCCCTATAATGCATGTATAGTTGTATATATATATTTAGTCGTAAAGATACTTGAGAACGTTATTTCAATAATTGAGTTTTTGCTCTAGAAAGCAAGTTTTTCAGTTTTAAACCGTAACTAGAAAACGAAACACTTATGAGATAATTCTAAAAGCGATTAATATGCTTGAATGCTAAGTAAATATAAGTTAAGCGTAAGTTTCAAGTATATTAAAAGATTTTTAAAGGTCTTTAGTTTATCTGAACCTTTAGCATAACCTGGCAGAGGTACCCTATGCGTGTATGGTAATAGACGGGGGGAATCGTAATCTCAAGTTCCCGTACGGCTTAATTTGCGGGGGGAATCGTAATCCCAAGTTTCCGCATTTCCAGATGTTGGGGGGAATGGTAATCCTAAGTTCCTGCATCTGAGCACACGCAAACAGAAAATTTCTAGTATTTCATGTCATATAGATTTTTAACTTAAGTGCTTAAGAGAATGAGTTTTTCTAAAGTTACCCTTCTAAGTTAGTAAAGAAATGAAATACGTCAATAGACGTTAGTTCAAAATCTTTTACTTAAATAAGCCGTATCGTTTTCCAAATAATAATGAAAGCAGAATTTATTATTATGTATACTCACTGAGTTATTCTCACCATCATTTTCTGTTTTATTTAAAATCCTTTCCAGGTGCAGGAGCGTACAGCACAGCGGAGGCATCTTCATCGGACGTACAGGCGAGCTCAAACGAGACCACGCTGCACTAGTTTTAGACAAGTTATCATGTACTGTATTTAGATGGGTGTAGGGGTTGTTATAGTGTTGAATATATCATGAAATTGAAAAGAATTTAGCTGGAAATTATAGGAGGTATAATTCAGTCAAGCCATGTCATTGTATGAAATTGTGATGTTTTATGAGTTTTGTTGAATTCTATGACATATTGCATGCCTAGAAACATGATTTAGGTAAGAAAAATGGAATTGAATGGATAGCTTGGAGGTTGGCTAGTATTCGGCCAAAATGGGAGTAAATTATTCAAAAGTTTGCTTAATGCAATAATAAGGAAATTGAGCTTTCATTGTGAGGTTTTGAATGTTTAAAAGTTAAGAAATTTAAATGAAAAAATAAACGCGAATAATCGGAATCGTTACGGTGCCAATGGAAATGTTTATATCGAATTGATTTTAGTTTCAATGTTTTCTAATAGTGAAATGCGAAATTATGTAGGTAATTTGAAACTGAGGGAAACTCCAAAAGCTTGCTATTGTGAGTTAATATTAGTTGAGTGTCCTTTGAAATATTTCATTTTGATATGGTAATTGTTATGCTTTGAATTATGAATGAAATCGATTTTGAATTAAATATCTTATACATGAAAATACTTGCATGGTTTGCATGAAATTGAAAGATGTATTTTATAATTAAAACGGTTATCGGAAACGCATTGAAAACTTATGGTATGCCTGGTATATCTTACAGTTATTCTATGGTCAGAGTTGAATACACAAAACATGCATTGGCAGTGTCAAGGGTGTCTGTAACTAACACCGAGAGGAAACCTGCAAGGGAGACTGAGTCGTGTTGGTAGTTCAATTCAGTACATCGCCTAATGCACATGTGAAGTATATTATTAGCTAGCTTCCACCCGAGCGAGGGAAAATGTCGCTCCGTAGCGAGGAAAAAATTCCACTACGTAATACTGGATAGCCTGAATGAGGGAAAATTTCGAGAAGGCCGAAGCGAGATAAAATTTTGCTCCATACTTAGGATGCCATGTGATACGGATAGTTAGTGGGTGGCTTGATTTATTCAGACGTTTTTCAAAATAGTAAATGCTACCACTATCTACATTTTTATTAGAAAATTGAAAACATACAGTAAATTTGAGTTATTATTAGTTTTTAAAATAAAACCGAATAATATTTATAAAAATGAAGTATCCATGCAAATAAATTGAAATATGGTTTTTAAAGAAAAATCGGTTTAATATTATAACTTTTAAAAATTTTCAAACTTAAGAGAGGCATTTTATAAAGTTAAAATTGAAACGAAAATTTTATGACACTCACTGAGCTTATAAAGATCACACTGTTTTATAAACAAAACCTCCTCAGGGATAGATGCAGGTACAGGTATATCGGGAGCAGGGACTCCAGCTCAGGATTGGGCAGATCAAATCACGAGTGCTGCTGTGATTGGATAAACGTAGTTTATTTTGGGGAAATTCTTAAAAAGTTTGTATATGGCATAATGTTTAACTTTTCTTTATTTTTGAAAATGTATAAATATATATATGCATGACTCATGTTTGTGTTTTAAATTATTTTGAAATTGAATGATATATTTGTGGTTGCCTGTGAATTGATAAATTGAGGGTTGGAAGCCTAGAAGTTTGGGGAAATCAATTGATTTTAAAAGTATTCAAATTTTATACCAAATTTGCAGGGTGGTAATTTCAGAAAATCAACTGTTATCTACCCAAAATTTTATTAAATTTACTTTAAAGTCATG
Organism: Dimocarpus longan; assembly: GCA_022984855.1. NCBI lineage: Eukaryota > Viridiplantae > Streptophyta > Magnoliopsida > Sapindales > Sapindaceae > Dimocarpus > Dimocarpus longan. The sequence continues at coordinate 10,480,262 of CM041021.1, forward strand.
CGATAAAAAGTTAAAATTTCAGAATTAAATAAAGGTAAAATGACTTAGCTTCACGGGAACTTTTCGGTCGAATCAGAAATTGGCTAGAAGGCCTCCATGGAGTTACCGACAAGCTGCTATCTGTACCGAAAAAATGAGTAAAAATGGGGTCTGTCATAGATTCAGAAGCATTGTTGGCTACCTTTAATGTTCAACCTATTCTTGTGGACCGTATTAGGGAGTTACAGCCACAGGATTCTCAACTGGTCAAGCAAAAAGGTGAAGTAGAATTTAAACAATGGAAGGAAAGGGAGGATGGTACATTGATGATGGATAAGAAAGAGATTATGGATAAGGCACACTCTTCGGTTTACGCTATGTATCCAGAGAGTATTAAAATGTATAATACCTTAAAGGAATATTATTGATGGAATGGTATGAAGAGAGAAATAGTCGAGTATGTCTCCCGATGTTTGACTTGTCAGCAAGTGAAAGCAGAACATCAGAAGTCTGCAGGGTTGCTACAACAACTCGCTATTCCATAATGAAAATAGGAAAGGATTACAATGGACTTCGTGGTAGGACTTTTGCGTAGCCGAAGTGGTCATGACGTGATATGGGTGATTGTGGATAGATTGACGAAATCAGTTAATTTCCTACCAATCCAAAGTAATTATTCATTGGATAAGTTGACCCAGTTCTACATTGATGAGATTATACGATTGCATGGTACGCCAGTCTCTATAGTGTCATATAAGGATCCGAGGTTTACTTCCAAGTTCTGATCAAGTCTGTAGAAAGCTCTAAGTACAAGATTGAGTTTCAACACGGCCTTTCATCCATAAACAAATGGCCAATCTGAACGAATTATACAGACTTTAGAAGATATGCTTAGAGCTTATGTTCTAGTGTAAGCCCTCACCCAGATTTATTATTTTACAGTATTAGAAACCTTCGAATTAAGTTACGGTCGAATCATAGGCCTTCTGTAATATTATTTGAGGTTGATTATATTTTCGTATCGCAAGTCGGATATCGTTTGGCTGACCCCGGTACGAATACAAAGTGATTTGAAAATTCAAACCCAATTAACGTATGGATTTGGTGTGAGTGGTGTGAGTATTACATGAAATGAGCTTGAATAAAAGTCAAAGCCATGTCACTAGAATTGCACCAATGAATGGATGACAAATTAAAATTTAAATATGAATTATCATAAATTAGTTGTCATGCAATAATGACTAAATGATTAGTTTTAATTCATGGATTACTAAAATGCCCTTTTATGGAAAATTCCATGAGATGAGTTAGTGAAAATTTTGTGGTAGTATAAAGGGCATTTTTGTCTCATGTAAGTAGCTATAAATGCATATAAGTGATGAGCACTTAGAAGGCATTTCATTGATCGGTCAACAAGCAAGAAAAGCAACAAAATGAGATGAAACAAAAGAAGTGGACGGCAACTACAAGAAAAAAGGGACATCATGGTCATTGTTGCAAAAGTCACCTATATATATAATTGACACTTAGCAAAATTCTTAAAAAAATAAGACACAAATGCCGTGAGAAAGATTGAGAGAGTGGAAGACATAGTGACGGCAAGGAAGAGTGGAGAAGGAGAAGTGAAACCAAGCTTTCCTAAGGTCATTTTGAAGCTTCCAAATCCAACTTTGAACAAATCCAAGATAGGATAGCAAATCCCTAGCAACAGCAAGGTGAGATATTATCACTTTATTTAAGTTAATGATAGTTGGGAATTTTATGGATATGTTGTAGTGATTAGTTTTTGATGTGTTTAGATGAAAGTTGTATTTTAAAGCAAGTGTAGAATCTTAATCAAGGAAAAGGGTAACTTTGATGGTAGGAAATCATGCATGAAATTTGAGTTAGGGTTTATGGAGAAACCCTAGAGATTGCTTGAAGTTTGTTGAGAGTGTGTTAAGTGATGAATCATATGTTTGATAAAATGCTTGAGAGATTTTTTAAACAAAAATCATACAAAATGAAAGTAGTTGACGAATATGTGAATATGTGTGAGTCATAGCCTCATGAAGGGGGTATGTGATCTCATTGAATTGGATGCTTATGACCTTGAATTGATATATATATATGATGTCCTAAAAATCTCTAGATAAGTTAGAATTGAAAAAGGATAACATAGAGCCAAGTTGGGACTCACGAGCTAGATGAAGGGCTGACATTGACCTGACCTATTCTAGCTTATCTGGGGTTGTTCTACACCTCAAATGATGCCTAGGAGTCATAGGAAACCATAGGTTTTGAAACGGATCGATTCCGATAAAAATTGCACAAGTTATGCGCAAAATAGTGTAAATTTTTACAATCCCGAGCTCAAACCATGGGCTGGAGATAACCTGGGCAAAACTGACCTATATGAGGATGTTCTACACCTCAAATGATGGTTAGGAGTCATAGAAAACTATAGGTTTTGGAATGGAATCATTCCGATAAAAATTGACGAAGTTATAGCCAAAATAGTGGGCGTAGGAAACCGAGATGTGTAATAGCGATGCAAATGCATTCCTTGATGCCCAAAATAATGTATTCGGTCATAATTAGGTAAAAGAACCTTAGATACGAAAGAAAAACCATCGTCGCTTGTCCGATGTAAAAACTCGCTTTGAAAAGTGCCCAAAATGGGGCGTTTTGCCTAGATTGACATAGCAAACGATGGAGTTTTTCGACGAAACTTTACGGGCGACTTAGTTATGTGATAAGGAGACGCTAGAAACAGGAACGGAGGTGAAACCATGGCTGGTTTCAATTCTGTTTTTCGTGGTCAACCGTATAGTTAAAAAGTTGACTTTTTGTTTTAAACTTCCGGAGACCAAACGAAACATATGGGGATGATCCTAGGGGTCTAGAAGTAAGACTTTTACAAAGAAACCAAATTTTGAGAGCCTCGGTCGAGTCAAAAAAATCGAGTTGGGAAAGTGTGGTGTAGTGAGTTTTCAATGTATTGGAAACTCTATTTTTATTAGTTTTAGCTATGAAAGTGAGTAAGTTATAACGAGACTATGATGTGTAGGTGACGAGCACGCGGACGAGACGCGAGAGGCTCGTTGAGGCATTGAGAGCGTTGGGATCGAGGTAAGTGTCCTTCACTTCACTTCACTTACAGCTAGTAGCTCAATTGGTACCCAGCTTGCAAGTTAAACACTCATATCCTTGAGGGTCAGAGGTTCGAGTGGCAGCTGGGGGAGGTGAAGCAAATCCCCTGACCAGGGACAGTACCTAGTGAGTGGGCTCGCGGGGCAAACCTGGGGCAGCCCGAGGGGACCCCAGTATAGGCAAATCCCGGACCCCACAATAAAAAGGCGCCTTTTTATTGTGGGGTCTGGGATTTGCCTATACTGGGGTCCCCTCGGGCTGCTCCAGGTTTGCCCCTCTCACCCACTCACTAGGATATCTCGGCCCCCCTCACCGATTTCTTTCGCCTCCACAGGTGCTCGAACCCATGCCCTAAGGGTCTTAGGCAAATGGGAAGCACACCTGCTACCAATTGAGACGTTGACAGGCCCCTTTCTAACTACTAGCTAGGCCACCTGCCCGGCAACCCCACGGTGGCTCCCCAGTCGAGATCTGCTCTGACTGGAAAGTTTCCGTGAAGTTAAGCCTCTTTTCTTTGCTAAAATACTTGAAATCCTTTTGATTCTGAAAAAGAGTGGGAATTTTGTTCGTTGAAAATAACTTTATGAAAATAGGATTTTCATAGAAAACTGGCTGCACAACGGCTGTTTTTCTAAAATTCCACCCTGTAAAATATCTCATAAAACCTGTATAATTGTATTCACAAACAATTTCTATAATCAATAGGCCTCCGGCCATTTTCCAACTCATAATCATGCAATTAAGCGGAAGTAACTTGAATAAATCTTAAAAACGACATGCATGATATTTACATAAAATCCTTAACGCAAAATAATATTTTTCAAAACTAGAGAATCTGGAAAATGATAGTAAATACAATACATGATGTTATGCTAGAAAATAGTGCAATCTGGTCACACGTGTCTAGCTGGCCTGTCCGTGGCCTGTCCGTCCGAAGGAGATACGTCAACCGCGCTACTCGCACCTGCACCTGAGGGAGGTTTTAAGAAAACAGGAAAACAGTGGTGAGAATAACTCAGTGAGTGGGTAAGTTTACATAAACTGTACTTTTGCTTAAAAAATACTATTCCTCCCAAAAATAGATTGGAAAACTATTACTTACTTACTTACTTTTTCTGAAAACTGTAAACTCGTTTAAAAACTGCGAAAGTTATTATCAAACTTTTCTTAAAATTTTTCTTATTTTCTTACTAGCCTTATCTGGCAACCCAGGGAAATCTTGTCCTTCGTGACGGTGCGAAAACACGCCACTAGGATAGGGGAACTCTCACCATGTGTAGTCGCAGATGTGGATACAACTCTGGGATCGCGAATCCCTCCAACATCAGGCAGATCTACACTATCCCATACGTGCAGAGGGTGACTGACAGACTCGATCCCCCCAAAGTTAGTAACTCCCCCCAACTACCGTACACGTATGGAATACATTCGGCCGGGTGTAATCTTAGGGGCTAGGGTAAACCATAGGCATATATAAAATGAAATCTCGGCAATATGCTATAATATCGCAAAATAACTTTCACAAATACTATCTCTATGCATGTATATAATTTCAACTTACTCAATTACTTACTGAAGAATATAAACATATTCATAGCATAAACTTTAAAGCTATACATGCATTTATAGATGATAAACTGAAAACTATAAACTTTTACTAGAATCTCAAAACCTTTTACTTGCTAAAACTGATTGCATTCAATAACAGAATGTATGAAAACTTTTTAAAATCCACACTCACAACTTGCTTCCAAAATACTTATCACCGCTTCCCGTTACGGCTCTTGTTGGATTCCCGATTCACCTACAATTGATTTCGATCGAGATGTCGTTAAAACATAATTCGTGCGCAACTAAACTTTAAGCCATACGAGAATTTATAAACACAATAATTCAAGTGACTATCCTCGCACGATAACATAACGGAAAACTCATATTTGCACGCGGAAACGATTTCAAACCGATTCGTTGTCGTGACTTGAAATACTCGAAACTTTGCGGTTATAAAACCAGCAACTAAGCCAATAGAATCTAATATAACATCATCAAAATCAGATTCTAATGAATTCATTAAACAGAAGATTCGAAATTAAACGACTAACTTAAAGCTTACGCAATTTCACTAATCATCGCGATTTATCAATTTTACGCGTTTCGCGCGATTTCTTTGTTTCCACTTAAACTTATCGTTAATAACAGCTCGTGACTTTACTTAAACACTTTAACGGGCTTAATATCAATCTTGGGGCAGCGAGATAACATTCACAATCTTTTTATAATCGACAACGAAAATCATAAACTAACAACGCTCGCATTCGTGGAAAAATTCAACCGAAACGCTCGGAAACGATTTCTAAATAACCGAACGACTATCCGATCCTTTAAAACACTCTAATATTATCTATTTTCCACGACCACAAACGCGAAACCAAAAACATATTCTAACAGCCCTTATTCTTCTCATATCAGCCCATATATAAAACTCAACGAATACGATTGTTTACCAAATTATTCAAACCAACCGAAACAACAAAACGAACGAACCTCCACACTAGCGAGGTTCTCGATCCTAATCCCAAGCATAATATCATCATTTATCTCCACTTTATTCACATGATTGCTTACTAATTAGCAAAACGACTCAACAATAAAAATGGGCAGCGCTTACCTTACTAGTTTCGTTCGAAACAACTTCCGAACGGCGACGAATTATTCGCGGCAGCAAGCTTCTTCTTCCACTAGTCACTGACTTCGCTTCCTTCTGCTTCCTTTCAGCTCTGAAATGATGCACTTGAATAAACTTGATAGCAGCAACTTACGAAGACAGCACACAGCAGAAATCGGCAGCAAGACAGCACGGCGACAACTTCGACAGCAACGTGACAGCAGCTTCCCTTCGCCGGCAATAGCTCACGCTAACAGCACCTTGTTCAACAGCGGCGACAGCACACAGCAAAGGCAGCGCCAGCAACAACAGCAAGCTTAACTTCTCACGCCAGCATCAACCGTTCCAGCTCGGCAGCAACTGGTTTTCCTCACGCCAGCAACTTCTCACCGGCGACAATGGCAGCAGCTGTCTTACGGTCGGACAGCACTCCAACAGCTTGCATGCACGATCTGAAGAGCTCAGATCTGCCTTGCATGTCTTCTTTGGCTTCCAGATTTGCTCTCGGTCATCTCTTGCATCAACTCGGCCTGAAAACTTCTTCCACGAGCTCGCGTCCTTCTCTTGTTTTCCATACACGAGCAGCACTTCTCACATTTCAGTTTCTGTTTTGAAATGAAGAAGAAGAAGTTGACAGCTTGCTTTAGATGCTCTCAGTCTCGCTCTCTCTCCATTTACTCATGAGCAGCAGCTCATTTTCGGTTTGTATGATGACCGAGCGTAGCATCTTCCTCTCTTTTTCTCACTTTGGATGCTGTTATGAAATGAGACCGTTGCAAGCTTTGTTTGTTTTATTTATAAAAAAATTTCTTGTTTGACCGAGAGCCATCAATAGCCATAATAACTCTTCTTTTGTTAATAATATTATATTAACAATATAATATTATATACTAAAAGCCTTCCATACATTCTTCCAAGCTCGAATTCCGTTCGTCCGTCCGTCCTGGAATCCGCTTTTGATTAAACCTCGGGTTCGCATTCTCGAAATTGTTTAATAAATCTCGAATCCGTCTCACGAACTCGAATTTATTTCTCTAAATCGAAAATAATTATTCCAATTATTTTTCGGACTCGATAATTATATTTTTTCCAATCAGACGCGATCCATCGAAAAAATATTTCGCTCTCCGACGAACGCGGTTTTGGATTTTACAAATGATGTTTCAGAAATCTTTATGTAATTAGGCATTTGTGTGATTGAATACATATTGATGGAAATGATTTCACGAATAAATTAGTTCGACATACTTATAATAGGATGTTAAATTATATAGATATCGAGAAGGCGAAGGAATTCAAAATTATAAATTCATCGCAAGCTAAGAAGTCACAAATTTTCTACGAGATAAATATCTGTGAGTGTAAATTATTTTACGAAATGATAAATAGATTTTAGTTTGTTTAACATGAATGTAAAGTTAGTTTATAAAAGTTAAATGCATTTTTAGCATGCTTTTATAATGTTTTTATGAATATTGAAATGTCATGAAATTTAAATGAGTTATATGAAAGAAATTTTTATAGCATGAAATTATGGAAGAAATATTTTTTTATGCTTTTAGTAAAAATGTGGAAGCAATCTATTTTTATGAATGATTATTTTAGTATACAAACTAAATTTTTAAAGCGAAATGAAATGATATTTTTCAAAATCGATGGTTATCCTGATCCCCGTTATATGGTTGAGATATGACTGTTATACGGTCGAAGTACCTTATTGCACATATGGCATGTTAGTGAGGGGTAAGTCCACTAACTATGGTGGGTATTGAGTCTGTCATGTTGCTCTCTGCTCATATTTAAGGTACTATCATGATTAATGCTCTATTCAAGGTGAGATAACATTCCACAGCATAGTGGCTTATGATTGACATTGACCGTTCCCACCATCGGTATCCTAGGACCGGATGGTAATCAGGATTTTCCTCGGTTTCATTGGATACATGGTTTATGATTGATGATATGATTTATGAACTTATGTTTATGTTACAAACGAATTTCAAATGAAACATATTATGAAATGATTTTTACAAATGCATGTATTTATGATTTCAAGTTTATATATATTTATATGCAAAACCATGAAATTTACAATTTGAATTAATTATTAGGAAACGTAGATTTTCTAAATGATTTTCAGGGAGGTTAAATATTTTGAAATGAATGTTTAATTAGAAATGCATAACACTCACTAAACTCTTTTAGCTTACTATTTCTTGTCTGTTTTTATAAAAAACCTCTCCAGGTGCAGGAACGAGTACTCAAGGCAATATATCTCTGATGCAAAGTTAGGTAAGCTCACCCGACGATTTTTGCTATGAACTTAACATAAATATTTTGATATCTGATGAATTTTGCATATGTAAATACTCTTGATTTTATATTAATAATTATGATTTCGTATATGTTAAAAATGTTTTATGTAACGCTTTGAATTTTTCCTATTTAAAAAAAATATATATATCCGGATAAATAGTACTTTGAAATGAATAGTATTTTTGAGTGAATAGTATTTTTGAAAAATCGACATTTCTTTAAGTTTCGTGAAAAAAAAAATTCAATAAATAGTATTTTCGGACGAAAAGTATCTGTATAAATAGTAATTTTCGAAAAATGGATCTCGTGTATTAAAAGTTTTGAAAATTATATTAGAATTAACGGAAACTGAAACGGATAAAAAATGAGTTAGTTTAAGGTAAAATGGAATAGTTTTGGATTCATCCGGAAATTCGGACGGATTTTCGAAAAATTTTAAAAATTTAGAGAAGTGTCAAAATGAGTATTAAAATACTCAAGAAGTATTTTAGAAACTCGAACAGCACTTTCGAAGGAGATTCGAATTGAAATAGCATCAATCTAAAAATAGCCAAAGACGATTTAGTGAATTATAGAGAGCCAAAAAGGGGCATAAAATGACTTTTTAGAGTTACCAAGGTTATTAAAAGTATGTAGGAAGTCCGAATATAAGCCTCAAAAAATTTTGAAAGGATTTCAAAAAAGTTCCAAAAAAGCCGAATCTGAGCGTTCCGAAAAAGTCAAATCAAAAGAGACAAAGAAATGATAGACATGTGGGGCAATTAATCAACGAAAAGTGACATGTGGCATAAGGGATAAGGATGAGGACGAGGATACTTGTCAAAATCTTATGGATGACATTTTTATAGTTTTGAGAAAGTTATAAAGGCAAAATGGTAACTTAGAGGGTTATATGTATAAATTAAAGTGTGAAATAAAAGTGAAACAAGAAGGACTCAGGCAAGCATAGAAGAAAACTGAAAAAGAGAGAAAAGAGAGAGAGAAGTAGTGAAAGGGAGAGGAGACCGAGAGAAAGAGAAAAAGGAAGTGGGGCCGTGAAGAGAAAGAAGAAGAAGGAGAAGAGGCCATGGGTTCAAGAGGGTTTTCATCTACTTTTGACCCTCGTCATCATCCATAATGAACCAAGAAGAAGTGAAGAAGAATTGGTAAGTGAAATTGGATTATTTTGATGTTAGTTGATAGTGATTTTCATGGATTTTTAAAGTTAGTGATTTAATAAATTTTTGATGGAATTTATGGTATGAATAAAGGTTGATTGTCTTCAAATTAAGCTTGAAAGGGAAGGGAAGCATCAAGCAAGTGTGTCATGGAAATTAATAACGTATGAGTTAAGGTTTGGAGATGATTTTTGAGTTTAAGGTTTTAGTTGAATATTTAATGATTATTTGATATGTTTGAATGTGATTTTGAGTTTGATATGAAGATGATTAATTGATTTGGTCATTACTAGTATGTATATAATTTGAAAAAAATTGTGTATTTGAATGGATTTTAGAATTTGAATTGATTTTTGTTTGTTGAATGAGTTTTGAAGCATTTTGAGTGTAATTGATGTTGTTGGAAATGAAAAAGGAATGGATGGTGTGTGTGTTAATGTTCGGCTAAAGGGTTTTGTGGTAGTGAGGTTGTAGCTTTTTAATATTTGATGAATTTATATGAAAATCTAAGTGAATTTGAGCTGGTTTTTGTGAAGAAAATGAAAAAGAATTGATTGGAAAACTTGGTGATGAATTTGGTTAGCATCGAAGTTTTTATGTGTTGAATTGAATTGGAAAATTTATATTGTTTTGGTCATGAAATTTATGATTATTTGAAGTAGTTGGCCATGATTTTTGGGTTTGGAATGATGTGGATAATTTAGTTGTGTTTTTGCTAGTAAGTGGTCAAATTGGAAAAATGGATTTAATTGAATTATTTCGAGATATGGATGAATTATTATGAGAGTTTATGTTGATTGAAATAATTATTGAAAATAAATTCGATCAAATGAAATGAGTGGCATTATGTTAGGGTGTTAACCATTTATGTTAAGTAAGTGGCGGTGTGAATTTTAATGCTTGAATGTGTGGTGTGATATGTTGGGATGAATTTGGATTAATTGGTATTAAAAGATATTAAAAGAGTGCAAGAAAAAAAATGAAATTTGGAGGTTCGGGAGTTGATTTTGGTTAGGATCAAGTGTAAAACCCAAAACCGCGTTCGTTGGAGAGCGAAATATTTTTCCGATGGATCGCGTCCGATCGGAAAAATATAATTATCGAGTCCGGAAATATTTGGAATAATTATTTTCGATTTAGAGAAATAAAATTCGAGTTCGCGAAGACGGATTCGAAATTTATTAATTTATTCCAAAGGCGAAAGCGATTAAAAAGCGGATTCCAGGACGGACGAACGGAAACGGAATCCGAGCTTGGATTAAAAAGCAAGAATGCATGAAATCAACTTAAGTTATTACCTGTTGTGACACATGTCACACATGCAAGAGATGAGCAATTATATTATTATATGAAGTTGATGTTGAAAAAGAAGATAGCAAAATCATCAAAACCGATCATCAATTGTGCATAAAAGACAAAACCGTAATAAAAAAAAAAAAAAGAAAACAGAAGGTGAGTGGTGTTGTGTGCTGTTGGTGGAAGAAAAGCACTCAGTCAACTTCTTATTATAACATATCATCCGGTCTCCATAAAGAAAAACAAAGCTTGCATAAGGCAAGCACCCGATCATCATTCTTGCCTTCAAGACAAACCGAATCCAAAGCAAGCCATCTGTCAACTCCTTCTTCTCCATTTCAACCGAATCCAAAGCAAGTAATCTGTCAACTTCTTCTTCTTCATTTCAAAACAGAAGCTGAAATGTGAGAAGTGCTGCTCGTGTATGGAAAATAAGATAAGGACGCGAGCTTGTGGAAGAAGTTTTCAGGCCGAGTTGATGCAAGAGATGACCGAGAGCAAATCTGGAAGCCAAAGAAGACATGCAAGGCAGATCTGAGCTCTTCAGATCGTGCATGCAAGCTGGGTGTAGTCAGATCGTGAGCTGAGGAAAACCAGTTGCTGCCAAGCTAGAACGGTTTTGCTGCATGGACTGAGAAGCTGAAGCCGTGAACTGTAAGGGACGAGAGGGCAGCAACATCTTCTATCCAGTAAATTGCATGTAGCATCTGAGCAATCTAGGAGCGAGCTGTTCATGCATGCAAGCTGTTGGAGTGCTGTCCGACCGTGAGGAGTTATTGTCATCGCTGTCATGTCCACTTCAGTGAGCTGTCTGTTTTGAAGCTACTGTTGCTGACTTGCTACCGTGAGCAAGGAAGACAGCTGCTGTCTTGAAAAGCTGCTGGCGTGAAGGGCTGATGGCGTGAGGAAAACCAGGTGCTACCGTGAAGCTCCAGTTGCTGCCATTTTCTGCCAGTTGCTGCTGTCGCCGCTGCTGTCAAGTTGTTGTTGTGCTATCACGCTGCTGCCGATTACTGCTGTGTGCTGTCATTGTAAGTTGCTGCTGTCAATTTTATTTAAGTGCATCATTTTAGAGCTGAAAGGAAGCAGAAGGAAGCGAAGGCAGTGGCTGGTGGAAGAAGAAGCTTGCTGCCGTGAGCTGTCCAAGTTGCTGCCAAGCTGTTGGAAGTCAAGCTGTGCTCAAGTTGCTGCCGTGAGCTGTCCAGTTGCTGCCGTGCTCACGTTGCTGCCGTATCATCATCGCAAGCCGCTGTCCAAGCTGCTGCCAAGTTGTCAGGTCAGGCCAAGAAATCATTTCAGATCTGAGGCGAAACAACATCAAGGAGACAGCTTGCTGCCGAGAACGTGCGAGAGTTTCGTCGCCGTTCGGAAGCCGTTTCGAATTGAAACTATTAAGTAAGTGCTGCCCCATTTTCTTTGTTGAGTTGTTTTGGAAATTAGTAAAGTGATTATGTGAATACAGTAGAGCGATTTGATGATATTATGCTTGGGACTAGGATTGGGAACCTCGTTAGTGCGGAGGTTCGCTCGTTGGTGTTGCGATTGTGTTTTTATCATTGATCGTGTTCGTTGTGTTTGATGTTATGGGCTGTTATGAGAGGTGTAGGGGCTGTTGAAATATGTTTTTGGTTTCGCGTTCGTTGTCGTGGAAAATGGACAATATTAAAGTGTTATAAAGTGTCGGGTAATCGTTCGGATATTTAGAAACCGTTTCCGAGAGATTCGGTTGAATATTCCGCGAATGCGAGCGTTGTTAGTTTGTGATTTTCATTGTTGAATATCATAGTAAATATGATGTTAGCTCGTTGCCCCGAGTTTATTATTAAGCCCGTTAAAGTGTTTAAATTGAAGTTAAGATAGTTTGAGTTTCAATAGAGTTAATCGCATAATTGTTGGTTTCACGCGAAATCGTTAATCGTCGAAATTTCGAAGTTGAAAACGGAAATGATTATGCATTAAGCTTGCTGCCATGTTTTTCTTCTTTGTGCTTAATCATGATTAAATATTCGTTTGCCGTGTTTAAGTAAAGTCACGAGCTGATATTAACGATAAGTTTAAGTGGAAACAAAGAAATCGCGCGAAACGCGTAAAATCGATAAATCGCGATGATTAGTGAAATCGCGTAAGCTTTAAGTTCGTTGTTTAATTTCGAATCTTTTGTTTAGTGAATTCATTAGAATCTGATTTTGATGATGTTACATTAGATTCGAATGGCATAGTTGTCGGTTTTATGACCGTAGAGTTTCGAGTATTTTAAGTCGCGATAACGAATCGGTTGGAAATAGTTTTCGCGTACGAATATGAGTTTTCCGTTATGTTATCGTGCGAGGATAGTCACTTGTATTATTGTGTTTATAAATCCTCGTATGGCTTAAAGTTTAGTTGCGCACGAGTTATGTTTTAACGACATCTCGATCGAAATCAATTGTAGGTGAATCGGGAATCGAACGAGAGCCGTAACGGGAAGCAGTGATAAGTATTTTGGAAGCAAGTTGTGAGTGTGGATTTTTTTAAAAAAGTTTTCATACATTCTATTTTATGAATGCAATCAGTTTTAGCAAGTAAAAGATTTTGAGATTCTAGTAAAAGTTTATAGTTTTCAGTTTATCGTCTATAAATGCATGTATAGCTTTAAAGTTTATACTATGAATATGTTTATATTCTTCAGTAAGTAATTCAGCAAGTTGAAATTATATACATGCATAAAGATAGTATTGTGAAAGTTATTTTGCGATATTACAGCATATTGCCGAGATTTCATTTTATATATGCCTATGGTTTACCTTAGCCCCTAAGATTACACCCGGCCGAAAGTATTCCATACGTGTACGGTAGATGGGGGGAGTTACTAACTTTGGGGGGATCGAGTCTGTCAGTCACCCTCTGCACGTATGGGATAGTGTAGATCTGCCTGATGTTGGAGGGATTCGCGATCCCAGAGTTGTATCCACATCTGCGACTACACATGGTGAGAGTTCCCCTATCCTAGTGGCGTGTCTTCGCACCGTCACGAAGGACAAGATTTCCCTGGGTTGCCAGATAAGGCTAGTAAGAAAATAAGAAACGTTTTAAGAAAAGTTTGATAAATAACTTTCGCAGCTTTTAAACGAGTTTACAGTTTTCAGGAAAAGTAAGTAAGTAATAGTTTTCCAATCTATTTTTGGGAGGAATAGTATTTTTAAGCAAAAGTACAGTTTATGTAAACTTACCCACTCACTGAGTTATTCTCACCACTGTTTTCCTGTTTTCTTAAAAACCTCCCTCAGGTGCAGGTGCGAGTAGCGCGGTTGACGTATCTCCTATGGACGGACAGGCCAGCTAGACACGCGTGACCAGACTGCACTATTTTCTAGCATAGCATCATGTAATGTATTTAATATCATTTTCCAGATTCTCTAGTTTGGTAAATATTATTTTGAGTTAAGGATTTTATGTAAATATCATGCATGCCGTTTTTTTAAGATTTATCCAAGTTACTTCCGCTTAATTGCATGATTATGAGTTTGAAAATGGCCGGAGGCCTATTGATTATAGAAATTGTTTGTGAATACAATTATACTGGTTTTATGAGATATTTTACAGGGTGGAATTTTAGAACAACAGTCGTTGTGCTGCCGATTTTCTGTGAAAATCCTATTTTCATAAAGTTATTTTCAACGGACAAAATTCCCACCCTTTTTCAGAATAAAAAAGATTTCAAGTATTTTAGAAAAGAAAAGAGGCTTAGCTTCACGGGAACGTTCCAGTCAGAGCAGATCTCGACTGGGGAGCCACCGTGGGGTTGCCGGGCAGGTCGCCTAGCTAGTAGTTAGAAAGGGGCCTGTCATCAAGAATGGGTGTAAATTGGATATCTTATCCTCTTGATGTGTTTTAGTGATGCTTAGGATGTATTTGAGTGCTTTGGTGCAAAAGAAAGTAAAAGAAATGGATGCAAGATTATTGGTTGGAAAAATGATTAAGTTGTGAAATTATTGGATATACATATAATGATTTAGAATTAAGTGATTAATTGGTATCCTATGTGTTAGATTATGTTGGGTTTGAGGATTTAATGTTTTAAAGTGATGGATTGAGGTTAAAAAGGATGTAGATACTCTCGTGATCATGTAGGTGTAGTCATTTTTGTATTTAAATTAGTTGAGTTGATTTTATGTTGATAAAAACAATTTTTTTTTTTTTTTTAACTCAAGGTGGAGAAATAGCCAAAGGAAGCCAAGAAAAGGAGGAGGAGTTTTAGGCTTCAATCGAAGAGGTGGAGAAACTAGAATTATTGCCCAAAAAAGTTGGTGTATATTCACTTTTAATTTTTCCTTCTTACTAGTTAAGGTATGTTTTACGAATTTGTGCGATATTGTTATTTTAATTGATTTGATTTCATAATTGTATGAAAAATTTTAGTATGAATGATGTTATGACATTGTGAAATTGTTTTGATAAATTGTAATAAAAGGGTTGTTTGAATATAATTTTAATAATTTTCGAACGAAATTGGAAAAAAAAATCAGAAAGAAATGGACAAGTTGATTGCTTTGACTGAGCGTATATCGGAAGAAGGGCACGAATATTTTGAAAAGATTTGATGAATTAATTGAATGTAAAAATAGAGCTTTGCGATGTTAATATTGATATTTTGAATGTATGGAAAAAATTGTGACTGAAATTGTGTTTATCGCTTTCTGAACAAAACTTTTATTTAGAAATAAAAGTTGTCAAAAATATAAAATTTTTGAAAATTAATAAAATTGAGAAAAACCTAATTAAATTTGAACATTGGTAGGTAGAGATTAGAAATTAGCATGCCAATAGGGTATATTAGTAGTACTGCGTCGTTACACCAATACACAGTTTTTGAAAGATGGATTATGAGAGACACTAAGTGTCCAGTCCTGAAGTTGAAATCGGTTGTAACATGCGACCCAGTGGGTAGTTACCGAGTGACAGATGCTATAAAACCCGAAACCGGTCCATAGTATTGTGTACTGTTTATGAAGGACACTGAAAAAACATAAAAGAAAAACGTGTTAATATGATTAAAAATGATAATTGTTGTGTTTTATGTGTGCATTAAATTAAAAATTGAGTTCTTTGTAATTTATTTGTAAAAGTTTGAAAATTCGTGAAATATTAATTTACGACTTGTATTTTGAGGAATGTTAATATTTGATGAAAAATCATGTGGTTATAATGGGAAAGAAATGATTTTATGTATTTTGTATGCGTAATTATTAGTAAATTGATTTTTATGGATTTTTGATACAAAGTTTAAAAATGGTTGTTAAAAGTGACTTTTAAATTTCTCTAGTGATTCACTTTTTATTATTTTATATTCTGAAATTTAAAAAATGTTTTAAGTTTGAGTTTATGTTGTTATGTAATAAAGCGTTGTAACTTTTAAATCAAGTGTACATCTATTAAGTAGAAATACTTAGCGCATTGGATTTTCCACGTGTAGGTTGAAAATTGGGCACTGTAGATGGAGACAGATGAGAAGACATATGCCACGCTTCCTGCGAGTCATAATCCTTCCATATTTGATAGCTATTCTTTTAATATTGTATAGTGGTGTTAATGTATATGAAGATGCATGTACATGTCTATAGAGTCGTGAGGTTTTGTAAACGATGATGTATATTAATAATAGAAAAAGCTTTTGGTTTGTAAAGTGATTTTGAAGTCAGACGGAGGGTCCGAAAGAGAAGTTGAGAAAGTGAATATCGAAACGGACTGGAGGTCCGACAGAAGTTAGAAATTGGATTTACTTAGAAGTGTTTTCTCTTAAATTGCAAGTTTTTAAATTTTGGGTTTTTAAAAAAACAGAGAAAACTCTAGATTTTAGTTTTCAGATAAAAGATCAGTAAGGTAGCATCCTCCATCTGAATTCTCCATTTCGGTGGGAATCAGATGGAAGATGTTACATTTTAAGTTTTGAAATGGTTTGATTTAAATACTTTGATATGTGATTGTGGTTGAAATTTGAGATGGAGTTGAGGTCCAAAATTGACAGTGAAAAAGAATGTATGCTTTTAAAAGTGTTTGAAATTAATTATAGGTGCTTTGAAAATGTCGTTGTACTGCCTAAATTTTTCCACCCTGATTTTTAAATGATTAAGAAATTAAAATGCATTACGGTTTTGCTCTACAGAGTCATTTAAAGTCAGTCATCGATATGAAAACTGTGAGGATTTTTGTTGGGGTGTCAGAGGAGGCTCCTCTCGGATCCCTAAATAGAAATTTCGAGTTGGGTCGCCTTATCACATCTCCAATGTGTCGGTCATGCGACTTATTAGAGGCTTCAACAATCTAGGCCACTTGTATGGTACAAATTTCCTAACCATTGATGGTGCTTATTAAGGAGCAACAGTGGGCTACTAATTAGTTTTTCGATGAGCTATATATTCTCGTAGTCTACCTCTTTTGATAAGGTCTTCAATAGAATCTTTGAATGCATAGCATTTTGAGGTTGTGTGTCCAACCTCATTGTGATAATGACAAAATTTGTTCGGATTTTTTGTCTTCTTTAAAGTCCTACTGGGCCGAGGATTTATGAAATCCTCCAAGTTCCTTCAGCCATGTAAATTCTTTCTCTTGTATCAGTTAGTTCTACATAAATGTTGTAATAGCCTGTGAACTTTTTCTACTGGTTGTTGATACGAGCTTTCTTAATGAATTAGCTCGAATATGAGTCTACTTTTCGCAAGGAAGCTATATTCCTTGAGTTGTTCTTCCTACTATCTCCCTTCCTTTCCTCAAGTTTGTTTTTACTGCTCAATTCTCCTTAAGCCTTGTGATCCAAGGCATCCAAAGATTCCTCTAATCTAATGCAAATCGTGGCTCGATTATAGCAAACCCATGATGAAGTTCTTACAAATGCTATGATAAAGCTTCTTGCTTTTATCTAGGAGTCTTGTTGAAATTGTAGAAGGCTTTTCGATGTAATTTAGCTTTATACGAAAGTGAGTCATATAGTCCTTTAATGCATCTCTTTTCTTTTGAAAAAGGGTTGCCATATGGCACAAAGGCAAATGCTGCCCTATTAAGGCTTGAAAGTGTTCTAGTAAAGATTATGCTAAAATATGTCATGATTTTACACTTAATAACCTACCTTTTGTGATGAAAAATTGACTTATTTCAGGCGTTTTAAATTTTATTTAGTAAATATTTGTAGGTGAGACATAGGGGGTGATGATGAGCGAAATGTGGAGCAAATTACTGGAAACCCTCCAGACATTTGTTTTATTACAATCGGAAACCATTTTTACTTTTTATAACAATGACCTCCCCTGTACTAACGGTTTGACCATAATTAATCGGTTCAGATAACTGAAAAATGACAAAATAGAGTAAAAAGACGAGAATACCCCTGACTAAATTAATTTTCAAATATAAAAAATAAAAAAAATAATATATTAAAAAACCCACCCATCTTGTCTCTCTCCTCCCACCCACCCCACCAAACTCATCTCTCTCTCTCTTTTTCTTCTCTTCTATTTCTCTGTCTTCTTCACTCGCACCCAGAGTCTCTTACCTCTCTCTCTCTCTCTTCTCTTTCTTCTCTTTGTTCTTTGTTTTCTTCACCAGTCGATCTGGGTTTCCGAACCCGGATCGGCGCTTGAGTTTCCAGATCTGAAACTAGGTTGCCAGATCAAAAACCCAGATCGATCTGGGTTTTCAGACGGGTTTTCGTCTGGGTTTCCAATCTGAAAACCCAGATCTATTTGTAACGGAAACCCAGACGCCCAGATATGGAAACCCAAGCGTCTAGGTTTCCATTTGGGCGATTAATGTTAATGATGATTATGTTTATGATGGTGTTGATGATTATGCTTATTCTAGATGGTATTGATGATCATGTTCTTAGGTCTGTTTGTTTAAAGATGACAATGGTTTTGTTTGTGATGATGACTGATGATGCTGGATATGATGAACCAGAAACCACCATCAATATTTTTTTTTTTTCATTTTTCCTTTTTAATTTTTTTTTTCAATTAGATCTAGACCGTCCATCTCAAATTTTAAATTATTTTTTATAGTTTAAATTTAATTTTTTAAATTATTTAATTTTTAAATATTTTTAAGTTTTAAAATTTTAAATTATTTATTAATTAATATAATTTTTTAAAAAATAAAAATCAAATAAAGTGATCAAAATGCCCTTACTACAGTTAATTTTGACGATCAACCATGGTCAAACCGTTAATGGAGGGGAGGTCATTGTTATAAAGGATAAAAATGGTTTCCGATTGTAATAAAGCAAATGTCAGGAGGTTATCTAGTAATTTCCTCACGAAATGTGGCTACTTACGAGGGATGAATAATTATGAGGGATGAATAATTATGAAAGTTAAGGACAAAATCAGTATTTTGCCTACCAAATTAGATCATTTTAGAAAGAAATCATAATTAATTTAATGAAGATTGCCATCAAAAGATTAAAGAGAAGCAAGCAATTAAAAGAATTAATAAAGAGATTTGAATCATCAACGAATGAATTTGATTAACAAGGAAAATGATCTGATTATTAAATGAGTATAAATGATGTAAAAGAAAATTGGGCAATGTTACAAGGATCTCCAAAGAAGAATCTAGAGATGTTCAATATGGCTAAGTTAGAGTATCATGAGGACAAGGTAACGACAAGGCTTGTGACTTATGCTTGTGAGACATCGTGAGGAGGTGTGGCAAGGTTCAACGTCATGACCAATCTCGACTCAACAGACAATGTTGTTGCAACTAGGTATGGCTTGTGAGCGACACTTCATTCTTAGTCTGGAACGATATCGTCCAAGCATCGAAAATTTAGGAGAATGTAGGGATACTATGTGATACTTGGAGACAAAGATCAAATCAGGGGATTTTTACTCAAGAATCTCTTATTCTTAAACCTATAAATACCTGCTTTGCGACGTGAATTAAGGGTATCAAGAAATTCAGTAGAAAGAGATAGAAAAAAAGAGGCATTCAGAGAAGAAAAGAGAGTTTAGGCAGATGTGGTGATAGGCTCTGTTCAACTTATTCTAATACGACCCGGCGACCCGCCCGACAACCCCACGGAGGCCCTCCAGAGGATATCTAATCCAACTGGAAGGTTCTCATGAAGCTAAGTCTCTTTCCTGATAATTTAAAAAATAATTATGAAAATAATTTTGGTAATTCAGATTTAATATAAAAGCAGAAGTTTAAATATATTTTTATACATTCAAAACTTCAGAGTAAAATTCAATCAAGTAATTAAAATCTAAAGGCATCAAAGTGGAATTTAAAACAGCATTTAAAATAGTTTAGAATTCACATATAGATAAGTTTACAACTTTTTCAAAATATAGTTAATATAATTCAAATGTTAATATTTACAACCCAAAAATATTTGTAACAAAAGTCGTAGATAAACACGCACAACAATTACAATGCAACCAAGTCTTGCTATTTGTGAGTCGGAGTTCCAGTGGCTAAAACTGTAGCACCTAAACCTGCACCTTGACCTGGGGAGTTTGGTTTCATAAACATATAATAGAGTGAGATAATAACCTCAGTGAGTATTATATTATTCTAAATAAAATCTAGTTTCAAAATAGTCACCTCCCTCTCATTTAGGAATTTATTCATAAAACATGATTGAATCATTTTACTTAACTTTAAACACATTCATAAAACATAATTTATGAATTCTGAAACAAAATTCAGCAACTTATATCATTTCAATATATATCATAAACTTGTAAATTAAAGTGGTAGAATATAAATTAATAAGAGTTCATTTCATAAAAATATAGTAAATTGACCACTAATACTTTAATCACCAAATGGTATACCTAGGCATATGACAAAGCGGAATCCTACATCGCAAGGCCATATGATCGGTAACTAAGTAGGGGAATCCTATGTCGCTACAAGTGGAATCCTACATCGCTTAAGTAGTAAGCTAGCTCATAATATACCCAAGGGAGAGGCGGAATCCTACATCGCAACTCCTAAGTGGAATCTTACATCGCTTTAGGGTATTCTACCATTATTGATAACATCATAAAATCACTCTAAGGAATACCATAGGCTTGATAAAAGATTTATAAATAAGTTGCATTTTTATAAAATCCACATTTCATTCTTGAACATTAAAATTCGTAAAGGAGGATATCATAATTAATATAATTCATATCATGACATATTTGATCATAGAATATAATGTCATGTAAAACTTTTTAACTTTAAAATCCTATAACGTCATTTAACTTAAATAAGTTTGCATGAAATCATAAGGCTTAAAATAAATTCATTTATGCCAAAACGTTTATAAAATTCAAACAATTTAGAATTAAACAATAGTTTCAAAACAATTTAATAACACTCATCGGATACCCTATTGCGAAGCTCACAACCTATTCGATCTGCCTTCCATTACCTATACATTTAATGTTAATTCTTTAGGTAATGCTGCAAATGAATTCAATATAATGACATTTCGAATCAACACGAATAAACGTAAGCTTCCGCGATTACAAAAATTTTATCGCGAACTATCCATTTTTAACGATTCGCGCGATTATTTTTATTTCAATTCAAACTTAACGTCAATGCAACTCATTATCTCATTCAACACATATAAAACTAATATCCGAATACTTTGACACACATAAACTCAAATCATGGCAGCATAATATACGTTTATTCATTTTTTAAATGTATTCGTATGAAACGAAAACTATCCAAATAACTTTAACATAATCCAAACCATCCTAACATCAATATTTATCACTTTAATGAGCTCAAACACATATCATGGTAGCTTGTTAACCTCATATACATTTTCAAATTCAACAACAAAAATTGCAATCTAAACGCATTCGTATTGATGGAAAACTTATCCGAATTACCCGAAAACTATTTTTCAATAACCGAACAACCTATTCGATACTTTGAAACACACCAATACGGATCTTTTTTCATGACAACGAACTCAAAATTAAAAGCATAACATAACAGCCCCTACATCGCATCATAATAGCCCCTTAAAATAGACTTTTCACAACGAATTCAACATCCAAAATCATCCACAATCGCATCAAAATTACAAACGAACGAACCTCCGCACTAACGAGACTCTAAATCCTAAAACCCAATCATATCATCATCGAATTTCATCCATATATCAACCTAAACATTTTCCATCAATACGAAATTCATAAACACTCAACGTACCTCTCAAAAATCAATTATTCAAAACTTCAAAAACCACTCACGAAGGTGCTGCCTATAATATTTGTCTTATCCCCAAGCTTCCTTCAATCCAAAATTGACATGCAAGCTTTAAAAACCACTCAAAACATCTTAACAAAGTTAATAGGACGGTACTTATCCGTTGAATGAGTTGTTTTTCACTTCCAACAACCTTGAAATTGCTCAAAAAGCTGTTGTTCTCAAGATCGAACTATCTCTTCCTTGCTTGCATGCACGGTTGAAACCACTCAAAAACAGCTCTTAAACTCCTCCAAATGAATGCGGCAGCTACTGGTTGAAGACCCAAAACAGCCCATTTTCGTCACAAGTTCACTTACTTACGGGTTTAAGGATGGAGATGATCGAATGTAGAAAGAGGAGGGACGGGTCTGCACTTGCTCTTCTCGATTTTGGAGCTGGAATGGTGAGCATGTAGCTGTTTCAGCTCTCAAGCTCTCTTTCTCACACTCTCTCGACTTGCTAATGGGAAAAAGAATGGATGATGGTCTCGGTTTGGATGGTGAAAAGCCGAACTCACCTTGAGGTTTTCCTTCTCTCTTGGTTGCTGTCTTCACGAGCTGTACTCACACACAAAAGCTCACGGTTTGAGATCTCTCCTTGCTCTTGGTTCCCTTTCTTTCACGATCTTCACTCAACCTCTCTAAATGGCTCTCAGATTTGAACGGGAAAGAAGATCGTGAGTGTACTACATTTAGATTCAACTTTAGCTTTTGCATTTGATTTAAATACTTTTAATAAATTTTTGACACATGTCTTGCTTCTTAAATGCACTCTTGACACATGGCATGCATGCAAGCTAATTTGATGCCACTTGCCTTGCTTCCTTCATTGCATGAGCGACATGTGTCCTTCATGCCCCTTATCACTTCTCTTTTCGTGCCACTTTTCATTGCACTTTCGAATTCGAATCTGTTTCCATCAGATAATTTTCTAATCGCTCGGAATCTATCCGAATGGATTCGTTTTCGAGTCGTTCCACTTTTATTCGACTCGAAATTAATTTTCGAAACTTTTCAACCACTTATTTTGCTTTTTGAACAATTATTATTCTTGCGGATACTTTGCGTTCGAAAACGTAATTTATCGGAGAATAATTCATTTTCCAACGAATGAAGTTTTAGGCTTTACATGTGGAGCATGGTTCGAGGGGCTGCTATGAGTATCGTTTTGCATAAATATTTTCAGCCCCTCGACCATAGTTTTTAAGAGTTTAATGCAGCTTTGGAGAAAATCTGAGTAGTAACACATCAAGCTGTTATCAATATTAGAAGACAAGAATTACAACACATATACAATAACAAGAAGCAGAGGACATTCAAATTGAAGAAGACGATTTTTACCTTGGAAACGAGGGGGATCACTCCTATTCAATAGGATTTTCTTTTCTTTTCATTGAAAATATGTTGTTTTGATTCTTGTTTGTTTGATTTGGTTTGTAATATGATGATCAACTAGATTCAAGATTTAGGATAATGATGTAGCCCTAAAACCATAAACTCACCTATATAATATTATGTTTAATTAAATTCTTACTATAATGTTCCATTCTATTTTGCTCTTAATGCTCTAAATTACTTGATCACTAGTTTAGATGATTTAATAACTATGAATACATTTGATGATGGCATTCACTTGTTTATATCTTAAAATAGGATGGCATGAATTGTATGAGATAGACATAAACATGTGTGATTTGTATCATCATTATGAGTGATTAAAAGCTTACTGTGCTTAGGTTGGTTAATCATCGTAGACATATAGTCGGTTAATTGACTTAGGTAAGTCCACTCAACCATTCGAAAAAGTCTTATGGATAATTTGTTCTCAATCAAGCATATAGTAAGAATATATCGTTGACGGTAGAAACATAAGATGAGTGAATTAGTAGGGTGAAATTGTGATCCTAGACCTAATTCTCCATTGGTTGTATTTTATTTTATAATTTGTTACCATTATTTTCTTTGTTTTTATAAATATTTAATGTACATTATTTTGTTAGTTTGAATAAGGTTTGTCTTGATCAATTTAGTACTTAACATATATAAGTTGGACAATTTTCATGGGAGCAGTGCTCTACTTATCATTATATTACTTATGTATTTTATATACTTGCATGGAGTTTCCAATGCATATTTTGTATTATGTTTTTATTAAGTGTTTTGCACACTAGAAATTTAGCCATCAAGGAACAATTCTTAACACTACTCTAGTTTGTTATAGTCCTAGTAAGAGTTCCATAAACCACTTTTGTGAAGCTACTCCAAGGGTGGCTCGAAAACACTTGCATCTCACATTGTCGTTCATAATTAGCAGGTCTTTGTGCACATTAAAAGCATCAAAGTGTTGTAAGATCATTATTCCTTTGATCCTGATAGTGGGCATCTTAAAATGTTATGGAAGTTGCTTATTGATAATCTCACCACTCACTGGGTTTGCTTCACGGAGATGGTCTTGGTTCTTATTCATACGGTTCCCCTTGGACGGCAAATGAGCCTTTCACAACTCTAGCATCCCTGTGGTATCCTTGGTTGTTGTCATTGTAGGCTAAACTGTGGCTTGAGGATGCTACCTTAGAAGGTCTTTATGGTGCACCCTAGTTGTGATTCTCGTTCAGATCTATTTGTTGGGAAGGATACTAGCCTACTCACTGTCTTTTGCCCTAGGGTGGATTCTCATCTTATAGGGAGTTTTTTTTGCTTCCTCTAAATGAGTACATGAAAATGTTTGTAATACATCCTCTACCTTGCCTTGTTTGTTCACCATAACTATAGGGTTTGGAATGACAGCTAGCAACTGCTACATTGATAAGAGACAAATTCTGAATAGCCCTTCATTTCTAGTCTATTGTACGATCCAAGTTAACTTGCTCATGCCATAATTCACCTCTTATTGGTTTCTAGCAACTAGTGTGTGTTGCATTGAATTTGCTCCCTCTTCGATACTTGGAAGACCATTTAATCGTGCATTTCTATGGGAGCCATTTCTTATGTTTGAAAAGTTCTAGCCATTAATGTAATATACCCTTCATATTTTAGTATTGTAAATGTATTGTACAAGTATGCCCTTATTTATAGAATAAAGAAATAATTTAAAGTGCTTAGATGAGTAATCAAATTCTAGTAGAATTTTCGAATGTGAAATTGAGTTATAATAAAATTTTCAAGTAGATCAGAAATGAGTTCAAATATGAAGATTAGCATGTAAATAAATTAAGGATTAAAATAAAGTTAGTGCCAAAGAAATTACCAAAAAGGGGCATGATTAAATAAATTAGTAAAAGACATCGATGAGGGTATTTTGGGAAATTAGAAAAGATGAGAGAATGCATGAAACAATATAGAGATAAGGATGGAAATCTTGTAAATTAAACCAATAACATGCTTGTAATTATAATACAAACTTAAGGGGTAATTGTTAAAGTAAATCAAGGCTATACATATAAGTGGAATTGACTAGATGAATGAAGAAAATTTTGGAAGAGTCTAAAGGGGTGTATTCGGCCAAACAGTAAAGCAGAGGACAACAGTCATACTTGATCCTTTTGGGAGCAATTTTGAGTGGATTTCAAGCCATTAAAAGATTGTGAACAAGCCTAGAAGTGATATCCAATAAGATCAAGTGGTTTTCAAGTGGTAAAGTCCAAGTTTCATTGACTTTTGTGTATGAATTGTTGGATCAAAGTTTCCTAATGAGTTGTAGGTGATTTTGATGAAACTTTTACGCATAGATTTAGAGGATTGAGACTTCAATTTGGTTGGAAAGTAAACCTAGAAATCCAAGAGAAGTTGGTAAGTTTACTAGTGAAGATGACTTGTTCATTTCAATTCAAGTTGATGTTATTTAGGATGTTAGCTTCCTTGCCATGAGAATTGATATGATTCTATGTAATTCCATGTGGAAAAATTTGAAGAAATCCTAGTGTTATGGTGGAGGTAGCATTCGACCAAGATAGTTTTTATGGTTCAAATTGTGTTTAATTGTTTAAGTAAGTTTTACACATGTAAGGTGTTAAAATATCAAGTTAGAATGTTGAAATGGAAATCAAAAGCATAGTAAATTAGTGTGATATGTATTCGATCATGGGAGGTTTGGTATGATTGATGATTTTTTTTTTTTTATTGTTTTGGATGACTTTGTGGGCTGTTCTGGTGATGAATTTGGTATGAAATTGAAAAGAATTCTATTGGATGTTAAAGGATACATGTCGCGGCCAAAACTAGAATTAATGTTTAAGTTTGATATTTTATGAGTTTGATTTAGTTCTACACTATATTACATGTATTGAAATATGATGATGATGAGAAAAATTGATTTAGATTGATAGTGTGAAAGGTGATGCATATTCGGCCACCATAGGGTTAAAATGGTCCAAAGGTTTCTTGAGTGTATCGATGTAAACATTGAACTCCAATTGTGATGTTTTACATGCATAAATATTGAGAAATTCAAATGGAAAGTGTATACGAATAATTGGGGTCGTTATGACTTGAATAAAGGGTGTGCGAAATCCCCGTATAGCTAAATATTTATTTATGTGTTAATGCGCCAATAAAAGTATATATGTATAGTTAAATTTAGTCATGACGTTACCTAAACTAGAATGTTAAAATATGTAGGTAACACAGATGTAAAGGAACCCTAAATCATGCGTTACCGTGAGTTAACAATAGGTGAGTGTCTTTTCAAAATATTTTAGTATAATTATTTTCTATTCGATGCTAATTATATGTTATGCGTAAAATTACACTTTGAAATGCTAAAAATTGATTTAAACTAAATAAATTCAATATGAATACCTCCTGCATGAATTTCTGAAAAGTTATTTGAAATGTGAATTTTGTGAGGAAAAGCACGCTTGTTTGGAAATAAATCTGTGAGCCTATGGAATGCTTTATAAATATCTCAGATATTTTTGGTTGAGGTTGAGTACCCTAAGCGTGTATTGGTAGTGTCGGGGGTGTCTATCACTAACAACGGGAAAGAACATATTAGTCAGCTTAGTTCTGTGTGTCGCCCATACACGTACACGGTATATTATTAGCTAGCTTCCACCCGAGTAAGGGTAAATGCCGCTTCGTAGTGAGGGTAAATTTCACTACGTAAAATTGGAGAAATGGCTTGAACGAGGGTAAATTCTGTGAAGACTCGAGCGAGGGTAAATTCTGCTTCATACATAGAGTACCATGTGGAATGAACTATCATTGGTTGGCTTACGTTACTCAGAGGTTTTCCAAAAGCTTTATTGCTACTACTGTTTATGTTTTACAACGGAAAACAAAAATCATGCAAAATTCTAGTTTATATGTTTTCGATTAAAAAAGCGTTCAAAATAGTTTTTCGAAATTAGAAAACTTGTTTTTCAACATGTTAGTATATTTTAGTTTCATTAAGCATGATTTACAATTATGATAAAAATTTATTCATGCAGTTGAATCAGATGTGATTTTAGCATTAAAGCATTTACGAAACATTTTCTTAAACTTTAGGGAGGTTCAATTTCAAAATTTAAGTTTCAGTACAAATATATGACATTCACTGAGCTTGTTTAACTCACCTATTATTCATGTTTTATAACAAAACCTCCCCAAAGGTAAGTGCCGGGACAGATGCGTCAGTAGTAGGGACTTCGACCTAAGATTAGGTGAATCGAATTGTATATGCTGCTGTGATT
The DNA here is from genome assembly GCA_022984855.1 of Dimocarpus longan. Classification (NCBI taxonomy): domain Eukaryota; kingdom Viridiplantae; phylum Streptophyta; class Magnoliopsida; order Sapindales; family Sapindaceae; genus Dimocarpus; species Dimocarpus longan. The sequence goes on from CM041021.1 coordinate 10,507,710, forward strand.
TTATGAATTTATTTTAGATATCCTTGAAAGTTTGTACAATAACAATTGCATAAATTTTCCTATAGTTTTGAAAACGTATAAATAAATATATGCATGATATCTAAATAAATTTCAATTTATTTTTAAAACTGATAGCATGTTTGTGGTTGCTTGTGGATTTAGAAAAAGAGAGGGTCTAAGACCTAAAAGTTGAGAAATTGTTTGTTTTAGAAGTGTACAGGTTTTCTGTAAATTTTTACAGGATAATATTTTTAGAAAAACAGCCGTCATGTTGCCAAAATTTTAATAATCCTGTTTTGCAAATGTATGATAGAAAGAAAAATTCTCCACATGTTTTCATTTTAAAAGAGAATTCTAAAAAGGTTTTCAGTAAAGGAAAACAACTTAACTTCATCGAAACATTTCAATCGAATTAGATATCGACTGGAGGGCCATCGTAGGGTTATTGGCAGGCTGTCATTTATACGGAAATGAATATATAGGAATAGGGTCTGTCAATTAATCACTTGAGATAGATGAACAAAATACATAAACTGGGTGAAAACTCATAAAATTGAAGATTTTCCGAAGGTTTAGGACCATTCATCTAGCGCCAAAATATTGATGTCAAAAATCAATCAACACTCGAACCAATGCAAATTGAATACTTAAGGTGAGTGAATAAATGCAATTATAGTGAAATAGTGAGACAACTATGGTGCAAAAATGCAAAACAAATAGGCAAGAGAATTTTAACATGGCTCAGCGCTTTGAATAATGTTGACGTCCACGATTTTGTTATTTCTTAAGAAAAATGTTGCAATTTAGCAGAGTTTCCACTAATGTTTCTAGGATTGCCTAGTGTGTGATACTATTATTGTATCATCTATTTTTTATGCATATAAAAGACCCTTTATATAATGTTAGGGATCTTTGTTTACATTCAATTTGGTCACTAAAATATAGGAAAGGCTAGGATTTCTTTCCTATTATATGTAAATCTATATTTAATACATCTATATTTGAAGCAAAGTGCAAACTTGACAACTTCCTCTATAAAGTGATCTTTTTCTTAATATGGGAAATTTCCTATTTCTAGAACTCTACGCTATTAAGGAAAAACGAGCTGTTGATGTACATCGAGCTGCTATGTCACTACGACCTCAAGTTGTTCCTTACGTGACTGGTTAACTAGAGCTACTTTTATTGCCTCAATGAAATTAAACCTTCAGATACTTCTAATGACATGGCATTTGTTGACGAGTCATGAGCTGATGGGCTTCATAACGGTTTACTCCCTTTTTGATCCTTTAAGCTTGTTGATCTTTTGGATCTTATTTGAACTTGAGGCTAAGTGCTAATTTTAGGCACAACAAATTTCATCTCTTTTATTTACTGCTTTCGTGTGGCAATGATTTATCGTTTGTTGTGATTGCCTATTACTTAATCTTCATAACTGTAGGTTAAGAGGGATTTTTTTCAATCATGCGTCCATCAATTGCGTGTTTTGTTAGTCTGCTTTCTGATGATAAAAAATTTTAGTGAATTAGCATGCAGTTGGTGGGATTTATCATAAAGGCTCTTGGGATTATGCAGGATTTGTATTGTTAATGGTGTGTTTTCTGTCGTTACATTTAAATCCAATATGATTCATAAAAATTCATGATTTGAAGATTTTAAAAAATAAAAAACTAAAAGAAAATAAATCTTTCTTTAACTATTTCTTTGCTGATAAAGTTCGCACAATTATACTTGCCGGATAATACAGCAAAGGGTAAATTATATATATATATATATATATATATATATTAGAAAGAATATAGTAAGGGTCATGTGCTTTATAATTCAGCACATATTTATTGTATGCTTTGGCCGGTTCGTAGCTATTAATAGACAATTATACATAATGTGTTAGAATTTTACTATTATTAATTAAAAGTATTTTAAATAATTAAAAGAAATTACTATAAAATATTTGGCTGAAAATATTTAATGACTTTCTAAAATTAACGTGTATATATATAACTTTTGAAGACGAATGGTATTAAATATATACTAAAAAGCATTTTAAATATCTATAGACAGGCCGTCCCTAAGCACATGTTGAAGGTGTGACCACCACAAGCTTCCAAATTTTGGGACCTTAAATTTTAGAGAAAAAATTATTTTAGTCCCTAACTTTTGGGAAAGTGTCAATTTTTTAACTATGTGTTCTAAAAAGACGAAATGAACCTTAACTTTTCAAAAAAGTGTCAAATTAGTCCATTCCATCGGTCAACTAACTGTCAAACTTAACTGATAGCATACTAAATGAGGGTAAATTTGGTATTTCCAATTATAATGAAGGAAGATGTAAAAGGAAGATAAAATAAGGGAAAAAAATCATTTAAAGCAAATGAGGAAAAAAATTCAAAAGAAAAAAAAAAATCTCGTTCGACAAAATTATTTTTAAAAAAAATCTTTTTGTTAAATATGAATATCATCTCAAAGCATATACCAATTATACCATAAATATGTAGATCTCAAATATATAATATTATAGACTGAAAAAGATTAATAGATGCAACAAAAATATTAAACAGATGGAGCAAGAACAGAAACTGTAAAAATATCAAAAGCTAGAACAGAAATTTTGAAAAAAAAAAAAAAGAAGCAAAAATTATAAGCTAAAGTAGAAATTAAAAAAAAAAAAAAAAAATTACACCAATGAATAAAGATTTAATGAAAATTTTTAATTGTAAGTGTAAAATGGTAATTTTACAATTAATAAATATACATAAGATCTTCAAACAAAGTTACGTCCAGTCAAAAATTTTCTAAGGGTAAAATTATAACTTTATGAAAATTATATGCAACTCATTAAAGGTATTTTAATAATTATATATTATTATAATATTTTACTTTATTTAAGGGTATAATGATTTTTTTTATCTGTTTTAATAGTGTCTAGGGTTAAATTAGTCTTTTCATGTTTTCCATTAGATTTGACCGTTAGTTGATCGATGGAAGAGATTAATTTGACACTTTTCTAAAAAGTTAAGGTTCATTTCGTCTTTTTAGAAAACATAGTTAAAAATTGACACTTTCCCAAAAATTAGGGACTAAAATGATTTTTCCCCTAAATTTTACAAATGTCCAAATTTTATTTTAAATATATAAATAATGTTTCAAATAATATACAAAGTCTCACAAAATTGATGTGTTTACTTCATTTAGAGGAATCGAAATGATGTGAAATCGGAATAACTTAAAATTGGAATAAAGTATCAACTTCAACTGTAAAAATCTTAATCGGAATCAACAGTATTCCTATTGAGCTATTTACTTTGCTTTTGAATTGAAATAAATTAATTATAAGTTACAGAAATACCCTTAATTAAAATTATGAATTAATTATAATAGTGTACAGTTTTTTATTATAATAAGTAGTTTTTCTAATATCAAATAAAGAACTGTATATTATAATAAAAAAAACTAAATATTATTTTAAAAGTCCACTAACCTGGTGTGTAGTTTTTTTAATTATAATATGTATTTTTTTTTAAATATCAAATAAAAAAGGGCATATTATAATAAAAAAAATGTATATTATTTTAATAGTCTACTATGATAATTAAGAAATTAGTGATGAAAAACAAATGATATACAATTTTTTTATTATAATATGTAATCTTTTTAATATCAAATAAAATAGGTTTTTTTTTTTTTTTTTTTTTTGTTTTCTTAAAGAATGGTATAATTGATTTTTCATCTTGATAAAATGAATGAAAATGAGACTCTCAAGTAGAGTAGAGAGAATGATATTCTTATTCCACAACTCCAAATTGATGTAGAGTCCACACTTTCATTCCTATTATGAAATGAATTTTAAGTAAGTAAACACTATTAATTAATCTCATTCGTCATTCTTATTTCTCAATCCATGAAGTAAACACACTATTATATATACTAAAAAGCATTTTAAATATCTATAGATGGGGCCATCCCTGAGCACATGTGGAAGGTGCCACCACCACAAGCTTTCAAATTTTGGGACCTTAAATTTTACAAATGTCCAAATTTTTTTTAAATAATTAATTTATAATGTAAATATATAAATAATATTCCAAATAATATACAAAGTCTCACAATGGTTTGTGTAGTTAAAGGGGCCTTTTGTTCTTCTCCCATGCTGGGTTTGAATGCCTACAATCGCATTTATTATTTCTTGTTTTTGACCAAAACTAAAAAAAAAAAAAAAAAAAAAACAAAGAATGGTATCTATCAGGTTTGAATCCGGATTGTAGAGATTATGGGATGATGCTTTGGCTACTAGATTACCAACGGTACTGCTCAGTTTTGAAATGATTTTTTTTTTTTTTTTTTTAAATTACTTTTTCAATACGGTTTGTTGGATAAACGTTATATGAATAAAATGATCTATTTTAGTTTTTTATAGTGGGTCTCTAAAATGTTATGACCTACCTTGATAGAAAGTGGTTTTACTAGAATTTTCTTAAGATATTTTCATATGTAGCCAAAATAAATAAATTAATTGTATACCATAACTAATGAAAAAGGTAGAATTTGCGAGTTGTATAGAAATGGCGGTTTCAAAACCAACTTCGGTTAGCATACGTGAATCTGGACGAATTATTTTCATGTGCTATTCATGAAGACCCCCACCTACCATTTAAATAGCTCTGTGAGAAAGATTGAATTCATTGAACTTTGGAAAGAGAAAGAGGACATAATTAGATCTGCTTTTATTGAATGCATTGACAAAATTGATTAACTTAACACAAATCACTTTAAAGCCGACATGATATAGCAAATTTTGGACTGCTAATTTAATTATGACTTACAACCATGAACTCAATGTGTGTTAGTTACCATCAGACCCAAAAGTTTAAGTTGATAGGAAAGAGTTCAACTATAGTATTTAAGACTTGAGGTTGACACGTGACACACCCCTCACGTGTAACGTGGACAGATGATAGATGACGGACACATGTTATACGCCCCCTACCGTATAACATGTGTAATGAGATGATTTTTAGATAAAGGAGGGAGAAAGGGTTTGAACCAATGACCTCCAAGCTCTGATACCATGTTAGTTACCATCAGACCCAAAAGTTTAAGCTGATAGGAAAGAGTCCAACTATAGTATTTAAGACTTGAGGTTGACACGTGACAATGTGTTTGGCATGGTTTGTATATATATTCGGTAAAATTAGTCTTCAAAAGGATACATTTTTCTTTAATATTTTGCTTAAAATCTGTCCACTAACTAACCAGAACATTTATTGCAGTCTCTATGGTATCTATGTGTCGTACTCATATTGACCCTAAAGACTCTATAGTATAATATCTCGTCAATCAAGGGAATTCGACATTGAAGAGTCCTATGAGAAAAGCATGATTCTGGTCCAAAGTAATTTACAAGCCCAATACAATAATTCTGGAACCAACAAAACAATTTTTTTTTTTATTGAGAAAACAAAACAAATATTTGAATATGGGTAAAAATTTACTAGAATCATTTATATATATTTAAAATAAAAACCTTATATTAATTGTTTATCACCATATTGATCTTTAAGATCAGCAAGCCGAAAAGTAACAAAATTTTTTCCTGCAAATCCAAAATAGAGTCTTTCTCACATGAATAAGCTTTCGACGTATTTCGCTTAGAAACAACAAATCAAAATATGTTCAAAACTTTATTATAATTTAATTTTACTGTACACCAACTTCTACACGTGCGATTATTAAAAATTAAATTGAATTTGCTTTAAGGTTGGTGTAAGAGGATCACTAAAGATATCTGATCAAATGAATTAAGAGTGATATTCCATTTTTTTTTCCTTCTAGTTGCATACGCAAGAATGACAATGAGGAAGCAGTGGAGAAAAGGCTTCTACCCTATTAGCCATCAAGTAATGTTGACTAAACATAAAGTTGTATATGCTTTGATTGACAAATTCGGTTTGATGTAATTAAGCCCAAATATGAATTAAATTGCCACCAACTCTATACCCGTTAAGAAAGCCAAGATTTGGGGCAATGATTACGCGGAAAAAATGGCAGAAATAATCATTCGATTTCTTACCACAAATGGTCGAACATACTACCTTTTTTCTTGGACTAAATTGTTATACATTTTGAATGTACATTGCATCTTGTCAGAATTTTACACTCATATTTTATGGTTACGTGAAAAGAAAAGAAGCATGAAGAAATTAAGGTATTGAGAGAGAGAGATGATTTTTTCCTCTTTGATGCAAATATTCATAATAATAATAATAAAAGGTGCACTACAACAAATCAGCCCCCGGTATGATTGAGTATACATATCGGCAGCAAGCCTGGCGTGCTTACTGCTTGTATGAATATTTAAGTATTCATACCGGGCCAAGATCTGGTATGGATTATCTATATTCGTATCGAGCATAACCTGGTATAGATTGTAAAAATCTGGGTGGATCTCATGTTCTGACCCAGATTATCCATACCGGGCTGCTCGGTACAGATATTAATTATCCATACCGGGCGGTCCAGTATGGATACTTAAATTTCCAAGTCGGACTAACCCGGTATCAATAAATGTTTTTGATATTGGGTTGGTCCGGATTGGATAATGAATATCCGTACTGGGGCTTGCCTGGTATGGATATTCATGAATCCATACTAGCTGGCCCGGTATGGAAATTTTATTATCCATACCAGGCAATGGCCCGGTATGGATAATTTTAGCAAAAAAAAAAAAAAAAGAAATTGATTTTTTTTAATACAATAAAACTATCAGCACCCTTAAATTATAAATATATGTTCTTTAATATATTTAGAACATTTATTGAAAATTTTGTAATTATTAAAAAATATAAATTTTCAAAAATTTTGTAATTATTGAAAAATATTAAAGGCCTTAGTAAACCTGAACATTAGTAGATAGGGATTAGAAATTGGCTAGCCAATAGGATGAATTAGTAGTACTGTGTCACTATACCGATACTCAGTTTTTGACGGATGGATTATGATAGGCACTAAATGTCTGGTTTTGAAGTCGAAACCGATTGTGATATGTGACCCGATGGGTAGTCACCGAGTGATCGATGCCAAGGGTGTCGTTAACTTTGACGAGTAGCCACCGAACGGTCGATGCCAGAAAACTCGAATCCGATCCATGATATAATATCAGAGTTTACGAATAGCATTGAAAAATATAAAAGAAAACTGAGTTAAAATAATTAAAAATGAAAATTATTGTATTTTATATATACATCAGTTTGTAATTTGAGTATTTGGTAATTCATTTGTAAAAGTTTAAAAATTTGTGAGATCTTGAATTCTGATTTTAAATTTTAAGAAATGAAAAATATTTGGTGAAAATCTTATGGTTAAAATTGAAAAGAAATAATTTATGTATTTCAAATGTGCAATTGTTACTGAATTAATCAATTTGTGAATTTGTTACAAAAGTTAAAGAGTGACTGTTAAAAATTATTTTTATGTTTATATGTATTTCTCAGTAATAGATTTGATTGTGTTATATTGTGAATATTTAAAAATGGGGAAATTGGATTTTATAAAGTCATAGTTGTGACTTTTATGCATTTCATGGGTATGTTTACTAGAAAATTGACATCTTTATGATTAATTATAAAAATTTGAGAACTGTAAAAATCTTTCTTTACAAGCTGGTATTTTGTAAAATTGTGAATTTAAAGTTAAGTGTACACCCACTAAATAGGAATACTTAACGCATTGAATTTTCCACGTTCAGGTTAAAGTTTGGGCATTATAGATAAAGTCAGTTGAGAAAATAGCTACTGCGCTTCATACGAGTTACAATCCCTCCATATTTGATAGTTTTATTTTTGTATATTCATGGGCTCCTGTATGTTTTTGCATATTTTGTATACTTATATAAAGAAATTGTAATCCGTAACGTCCACTACGGTGTATGTGATGAAATTCCATATTTTAAATTAATTTTTGGTGACTTGAAATGCTTTTGAAAAGTTTTAGTATGTTGTCTTCGATTTATTGATAAAGTTTAATAATGATATTATTTTAAAAAAATATTTGTGCGGTGAAGTGATTTGGAAGTCGGACGGAAGGTCCGAAATGGAAGTTGAGAAATTGAAATGAAAAATTTTAGAAATGTTATCATTTTTATTACAGGTTTTCAATTTTAGATTTAAAGAAAAACAAGAGAAACTCTGTCGAATTTTCTATAAAATAAAACAATTGAATAAAAGTTTAAATAAATTTTTGTAAACAGTTTAAATGAAATTTAAATAAAGTTTTTAAACAAAAGATTAATATGGTAGCATCCTCAGTTTGGATTCTTTGTTCATGTGGGAGTCGGGTGAAGAGTGTTACAGTAAGCAATAAAGTATTGCAAACAAAGAATATATGCTCGTTTGGTGTGCAGTTTATATTTTTACAACATAATCTTATAAACATACTTCTAAAGTGATCAGTGAAAGAAACATAATAAGTAGAATACAATTAAACTAGAGACATTAATTTCATCACAAAAACATAAATATTTATTGAAAAGATAAGTAAATTGAGTTCATGTTTAGGGTTTCAATTCAACCATAACTAATTAAATAACTACATGAACATAAAAGGAAAAATAAAGAAAACAATAAATAGAACCAAATTGGCCTTCTTTGCTACTTGTCATAGCTGTCCCTCTAATTTGGAAGACAAGTTTTCATGTTGAAGAACTCATGTATATATAGGGTGACGGAACTTGCACATCAAGTATTTCCACAATTGATTGGAGACTCAAACTTCCAATTTTGATTTGGAGAGAACTTGATTTGAAAATTGAATCGCTTCACATTAATAACTAGAATTGATAACTTTATTTTTATAGAGTTATTTTATCTTTTTAAACCTAAATTTTTATTTAGTTCTTGAGATTTTTATTATTATTAAGTAAATTATTACATCTTTTCGCATTTTTTATTTTCAAAATAAAATTGATGAAAAAGCGCATGTGGACCCCACCAAATGCTATTGTTCGTGACAAGATCATCGCTATAAAATGAATGTCATTCGAAACATCTTATCGCTTCAAGAATAACTCGAATCAGAGATAGCATAAAGAAGTTAATGAAAGTTTAAAGATCGAGTATTCTAGAAATAAATATTATGTCATGCTGATGTAAGAACTTATATCATTATGATGTAAGTAATGATGTAATGAGAAATATGATATAAGTAATGATGTAATTTGAAATTTGACTTAAATAAGGTGGGTGAATCGTGATATAAGTGATGATGCAGAAGGGTGAAAAATTAGAATGAGATAATGTAAGCGATGATGCAGAAGAGTGCAAAATTAGAAAAAGATGATGCATGCGATGATGTAATTGGAGGTGAACTTTGCCTATAAATAGGCTTTAGGATCACTATTCCAAGCATCTCATCAAAGATCAAAATAACAAGTAGATTATAGAAAGAGAGAGCTTGGAGAGGAGGAGCAAAGCAGAGGAAGAAATTCTACGGTGAAACTTCAACCCACTAAGTTTTCTTATCTTTTATTATGTTTAATTTTCTAATCTTTGTAAATTTTAATTTAAGTATGGAGTAGATTTATTTTTCTAAGATTATGATGTAGTCTAACTTTGATGTTCCAACCCTTTATTTAATTTAATTAAGGATTTTCTATCTTAGTTAATGCATTTAATACTATTCTTAATACTTCTAAATAACTGACCACTATTTAGTTGAATTATTAATTATAATGATAGCATAAGTTGATTTATGTGTCTAGTACATTGTATTGAATGTCATAAATTACATACAAGATATAAATATACCTATATGGTTTATGTAGTTTATAAAAGAGATCCATAAATCTTAATGAATCCTTTAATGTTTTGACTTGCATGGGAATATAACAGTTAAGTTTTATAGGATATTTTCCTTAAACCTCAGGAGTAGCTATGTGAATAATTCAGGGAATCTCGACTGACAACTGGATAGTTAATTTTTGTTAAAACGAACAAAAAGGAGGAACATATTAGTTATGGTGAAATCAGAACCTTAGAGTTTTCAATTATTGAAGTAATCACAGTAAAAATTCATTCATATTTGTAGTTAAATTTAATTGCAGTTGTCAACTCTTTTAATCAAATTACATTTGCTAAATAAAAATTGAGTTATTTTAATTTTGAGAATTAATTAATAACAATCATTGTGGGACGATACTTCTCTCATCATTATATTACTTGTTCGACTCGTCCACTTGCGATTTTGCAAGACAAGAATCTTTCCTAATCATGCTCAACTAATGTTTAGAAATTTTCTTTGAATGTTAAAAGAGAAAAACTAGAATTTCTTAAGCTTTATCGTAACTATTAGCTCTTGCGATAGCTTGACCTTTAGGCACTAATTTGGTAACTTTCTTTACACATTTTTTCTTTTATAGACCATTAGTGGATATGAAAACTAGATATCTAGGGTTTAATTTGATAGTGGTTCATGTAACTCGAACTATGCACTTCGTACGAATTCAAACAATTCACATCCCTTTTAGCCTGACAATTCAACTACTTTCTTCTAGAAAATTCCAAAAGCAAATTGATTTAATTTTCTAATGTGTAAGAATCATGATCCTCATTCAATTCTTCATTAATTCATCATTACTTCTCAATAATTTTCTTCCAATTTGCTTTCGAATTCACTTGCAAATCTGAATCAATTCTTTACTTGCACACAAAGAAACCCAAATTAAATCATGTTTGTTTCTTTTTCTTTTTGGATTGCAATCTCCATTTAATTATCATTAATTGTGGCCTTAATTTCTTTCCAAAAGAATCCGATTCAATTGGCAAATTGCTGATTCAGTCCCTCAAATCTCTTATTTCTTTAACCTGCAATTAATTTTCAAAAATCCATTGATTCCATCATTTTCTTCTGAAAACTTAAACCTAAAATGCATAAACACAAAATAAAATAAAAGTACTAGTTTCACTAAAAAATATAATATAAATAATAGATAAAATGGGTACCAAGTAATAATAATTATTGATCAAACACAAGCACAAGTAAGGATTTAATTTTAAAAATAGAACACTCATGTTCGAAGGTAAGAGCCAAACTCTTTTCATGATTATCAATGAGTGTTCCCACATGCATTAATTCATCTACCCACAATTACAAAGACTCATTAGTTCTTGGGGTACCTCAGAGACACTTTCCATACATTGTGAATACACATAACAAATCATATATCACATAGAGCTCCACACAAATATCTATAAAGGTGTTTACTAGTAGAAAATAATAAAAGTAAGCCTAGACCAAACATTATTTTATGGTACCATCTCATCACATATTTTCGTAGTATAATAATTGTCTAAACATAATTTTGAAAACTTACATAATGTTGTGATGCTAGTTTTGAAAATAATTTAGTATAAATACCTTCCAACAATCTAAAGCAAACAAACTCTTCACGAATCAAACGATCTAAACCTTAGCCTAAATTAACACGATAACACATAAATCAAATTCAAAATAATGTCTTGGGACTGAAATTAGGGCTATCGAACATCCCTTTAATTGAAAACCTAAAACTGGAGCTAACTAGTGCTGTTTTAAGATTCGTGTAGTGTTCATTTTATGATTTTTTATAAATTGTAAGTAATTTGAAAAAATATGTTACACATACGTATCTCACACTAAAAAATTTTAAAATTAAATAAAATTTGAAAGTACCCTAACAAAATTTATTTTGTAAAGTATTTTACTCTATCTTCCAGTGGATAGCCAGAGCATGCTTCAATTCAGAATTTTTTTAATATTCTATAGACATCTATTTAACTTAAAAGTGAATAAAAGCAAAACACACTTACTTAGGAGTTCAAAATAAAATTTTGATAGGAAAATACTTCAAATAAATATTTTTTAAATATTTATGTATTGAGATTTACACATTCTATTTGTTGCTAAACTGATTCAACACTTTGAATAAGAAAAATCATTACTTTTAAAGTACGGTTTCAAAAATTGTAAAATTTTACAAGGTATTACTTAATATGTAAAACCCAAAATCTTCATCGTCGATAAGAGAATTATTTTTCTAATTGGATCGGGTTTCGATCGGAAAAAAATATAATTTTCAAGTTCAAAATTATTCGGAATCAGTATTTTTCGAGTAATAAAATTTAATTTTATAGTGTAAGGCGGATGCGAGGTTAATAATAATAATCCCGAAGACAAAAATCAAGTCGTAAGCAAATTCCTGGACGGATGGATCGAAAATGGTTTCGAGCCTGGAAACATAAAAGAATGGAATAAGTGTGCGGAAAGGTGAGAAAGAGGACAATTGGCAATTTAAGAAATGAAGAAAGATCGATGCTTGGCAAGTGGCAAAGAGGAGGAATGGATTGGTGACAAGTGGTAAGGAGGAATTATAAAGGCTTGACACATGGCAAGGAAACATTAAATGAATATATATTATAACGTGAAAATGAAACAAAAGTTGAAAGGTGGTGCTCGATCAAAACCGAGAAGAGAAGCAATTAAAGAAGCATTTAATATATATAAAAATCGTGAAAAGGAAGCAAGTGAAGTAAAAACTGGAAGCTCGGTCAACATTGTTGTTATTAACGAAGGATAGAGAGAAGTGAGAGCAATCTGAACCGTGAGAGTGTGAGAGTTTAAAAAGGGTAGCTCAATTTTTGTAATCAGTCACTCTTCTCCATTAGCTCCGAAAGCTCAAGCAAGAGAGAACATAAGGCTGTCAATCCAAAAGCTGAACTGAGAGACCGTGAAGGGAGAGAGAGAGCTAGGTGTGCCATCTGCTGAACCGTGAAGAGCAAAGAAGTTTGAGCTTATTCCGTTGATGCATGTGCTATCCAAGCCCCAAAATGATCAGATCTGATCATGCATGCAAGGGCAGAAGCAAGGAGAAGTGAATCTAGGCTGTGAAGTGAAGAGCAGCAAGGAGAGTGAGCTGTTGGCGTGAAGTGACGCTGTCGCTGCTGTGAGTGGGCTGTTGCTACCGAGCTGGAAGTGTTCTGCTGCTGGCGTTTAGGCGTTGCTGCTGCCTGGTGGGTGCTGCCATGAGTTGAAGCTACTGGTGATGTGAGGTTACTGGCGAGAGGTTGCTAGCAGCCAATTGCTGTCGCCGTGTCCTTGCTGCTGCCTTGGTAAGTTGCTGTCGTCACTTTTGTGGTGCTGCCGTGAGCTACTGTTGAGATTGGTACCCAAGCTGCCGTGACCTACATTGAAGTAAGTGGCTGTTGGGTTTTGGTAGATGTAGTTTTAAGATGTTAAATGTTAGTTTATTGAAGGTTTTAATTGTAGTTTTGATAGAAGGTATTGCATGCAGCATGTAATTGGAAATTTAGAGAGAAAAGTAAGCTGTTTTGAGAGCGGAAAGCAGAAAATAATTGCTGTTTTAGACGTTTCGAAGCGGTGTCCGATCAGTTTCAACCCATTCGTCGGGTAAGCGCTGTCCCATTAGTTTCGTTGAAATGTTTCGAGTGAATTTTATAGCTTGCATGTCAACTATAGATTGAAGGGAACTCGTGGATAAAAGTGTTTTTATAGGCAGTACCCCCGCGCAATTGTTCGAAGTTTCGAGTCGAGTTCCGAGAGGTATATTGAGTTTTATGAATTTCTTTTGGATGGATTATGATGATGTTGAGTTATGGATTATAATTGATAATGTTATGTTTGGGTTTAGGACTTCGAATCTCGTTAGTGTGGAGGTTCGTTCGATAATTGTTTGGTTGTGTTTTGGAATGTAATGGTTATCATTGTTTTTGTTGCGTTTCGAATGCGGGTTGTTATAGGGGATATTAGGGGCTGATATGATTGTGATTTTAATTTGAGTTCGTTGTTATAAGAAATGGATAGTTTTGGTATGTATAAAGTATCGGTTAATCGTTCGGATATTGAGAATTCGTTTTCAAGCGATTCGATTAAGTTTTCTGCGAAAGTGAATGGTTTTAGTTTATGATTTTAGTTGTCGATTATGCCAGTGTTTATGATGTCAACTCGCCGCCTTGAGATGTGTTTAAGCCCATTATAGTGTTAAGTCGATGGTAAGATAGTTTGAGATACGTTTAAGTTAATCGGATAGTTTAGTTTCGCGCAAAATTGTTAAATTATCGAAGTTCGGAGTTGAATTGGAAAATGAATATTGTTTAAGCTTGCTGCCATATTTTTCATGTTTGTGCTTTAAAGTGTTTGAATCTTCATTTGCCATGTTTTATGTAAAGTCGAGTAGAAATTGATGATAAGTTTAATTGGAAATCAAGGAATCGTGCGAAACGTTAAAATCGATAAGTCGCGATAGTTAGTTAAATCGCGTAAGTTTTATGTTGTTCGTTTAGCTTCGCTTATTCTTTTTATTGAATCCATTAGATTATGGCTTCGATAATGTTGCTCTAGATTTGATTAGCGTAGTTCCGGCATGCTTATGTTAGAATGTTAATTTATATAGGCATCGATAAGGCGAAGGAAAGTCAAGCTGAAAAAGTAGCGCAAAATAGAAAGTTCGATCGTTTCTGTGAGTTAGGAATCGGTGAGTGAAAATTGTTTTATGAAATGATAAATGCACTATGATTTCTATATGATTTTTATGCTTTCATGAAAGATTTAAACGTTTTAATATTTAAATGAATTTATATGAATGATATACGCTTTACAGGAATGTTATACGTTTCGAAATGTTTTTATATCTGTATTTAAAGCAATATTGATCGTATAACTCGTTATTGAAATGTGCTTTTATGTTTCGTTTTATAAGCAAAGGAACATGTTTTATAATTGTTATTTCAGCATGTTAATGTATTTCAAAACCGATGGCTACCCATCCCCATTATATGACTGTTATGCGGCCGAAGTGCCTTATTACGCGTATGGCATGTCTGTCAGGGAAAGTCCACTAACTATGGGGGGGGCGGGATCGAGTCTGTCATGTTGCCCTCTACGCATATATAAGGTACTATCATGAATGATGCCCTATGTGCAGCGAGGTAACATACCGCGGCATAGTGGTTATGACTGAGATTGCACATCCCCACCACCGGTGACCCAAGACCGGGCGGTGATCATGATTTCCCCGGGTCCCATTGGATATATGTTTTATGACCGAGGATTGATTTATGATTTTATGAGTTTATTTATGAACTTATGATTATGTTATGAATAAATTTTATGATGCTTATAATCTTGTATATTGTTTTCAAGCAATTGTTTATAAAATGATTTTGTAACATCATGAAATTCATGTTTACATAAATTGTTTCGGAACTTGGATTCTTTCAAAAGATTTTGAAAGGATATTAAAGAAAACCTATTTAGAACTGCATAACACTCACTGAGCCTTTTTAGCTCATTATTTTCTTGTTTATTTTGTTTTAAAAACCCCCCAGGCGCAGGTTCGAGTCCTCCAGGCGACAGATCTCCAGCTTAAGAGTAGGCAAGTTTATCAGGCGATCGAAACTGTGAAATCAAAGAAAATTTTTGATGTATAACGGATTTTAATGTGATGTAAATATTTAAGTTTTATAACTTTAATTACGTTATCATGCATGTGGAATGTTTTCTTTTAAGTTGAGATGGTTTTAGTTTTTTAAAGACTCGAATTGCATTGAAATGTGGATTTTACGATGGACCAGAGGTCCCATTTGGAAGTAGAAATGAATGTATGCATTTTGAAATATTATTAATTGTTTTACAGGTGTTTTGAATAAGTTGAAAATGTCAAAAAAAACAGCTGTTGTGCTGCCGAAAATTTTTCACCCTGAAATTTTAATGATTAAGAAATGAAACTGTTTTACGGCTTAACTTCACGGAGTCCTTTTAAGTCACCTGCTTAAAGACTGTAAGGATTCTGTGGGGTGTCGGGAGGGCTCCGCTCGGATCTCTTCAAGGGATATCTGGGTTGGGTCCTTTCATAATATGTTGACAAACAACCACATAAAATTGGAGAATTTTTAGAGAAGTAAAATTTAATAAAAGATATTTCATAACCAAACTATGTGTGTAATATTATAAAATTTCAGCATTTTTCTCTCAAAAAGAAAATCAATGAAAACCCATATACTTATGATATTTTTATAAAACCAATTTTATTTTAAAAATCGGAAGGTCTAGTTTTCAAAATAGAAAACCATTATATTAAAAATAAATACATGCACAAGTTATAATTTCCAAAGTAAGTACTAGTGAGTTTATGTTATGGGTATATTTATGACCTAGATAAATGGGCCGCTAAAAGCCCAAAGGATAGGTTCAATGGTCAGAAGCCCTGTGAGCCCGGTACTCAGGCCGTTGTATAGAGCTCGTTGTTTCTTTCATCAGCTCGTACTTTGAAACTTTCATTCAGTTCGTTAGGTGACATATCAG
Source organism: Dimocarpus longan (assembly GCA_022984855.1). Taxonomy (NCBI): domain Eukaryota; kingdom Viridiplantae; phylum Streptophyta; class Magnoliopsida; order Sapindales; family Sapindaceae; genus Dimocarpus; species Dimocarpus longan. The sequence continues at coordinate 10,524,060 of CM041021.1, forward strand.
CTCGCCAGATTATCCTTCCAGCTCGTGAGCTCGCCATGATTGTTCTAGTTGACATCCTAGAAACTTGAAACAGCGTAATTTGAAAAGAAATCAACTTTCTTATTTTGAGGTAAATCTAATCTGAAGATTCTCAGAATCAATTGCTGATTTGGTGGAGACTGTTTCGGTATCATAATTAATGTAAAATATTCTTTTCTAGTTTGAATGTAACTCAAATTGTATCACTTCACTCTATAAATAGGAGTCTAAACTCATTGTAGCAAACAAGAGATATGTAGCATACTGTTACTTTGCCAAACTGAAGGATGACAATAGTGGATGTAGAATATTCAGGTCGAACCACATAAAAAACTAGTGTGCACATCTTGTTCTTCCTCTTTGCTTCATTATTTTTTGCTATTATTTTAAGTGATTCGTAGGTATTGGGCTTGAAGAACCTAGTGGACTATATTCCAATGTCGACGGTTTATATATACCTAAAATTCATCAAACAACACTAACATAAAATAATAATAATAATTTACCTAGAATTTTCTTTCTTCCAAAACAATCTTAATCAAAGAATTAATTTCTAAACGTTTAAATAAAATCCATAAAATAGAAATATGATTGATACGAACCACACCAAGAACTGACGAAACCTATGACAGGACCCGAACCAAACCCTCTCTGGACTCTAGTCTGGAGGATCCAGTCAGGCACTTCAACGGACTCTCTAAATCCGACTCGTCGGATTGAAAGAAAGTCGAGAAGCGAATCCCTTAACTCACTTAGCCTTTTTATTTGTTTTAACTCAGAAATTTATTTTTCTTCTAAAATAGTTGGGTTGGTGTAAATTTTTCGTATTTTCTCAAAATAGATTTTATGAAAATTTGACAGCGTAACGGCTGTAATTTGACCATTTCCAAAATTTACCTGTAAGGAAAAACACTTCGAACTATATAAAATCATCTCTCAACTTCTTTTGGCCACAAACATACACTTCCTTAATTCAATTCACATCACACGTTTTTCACAAACAATTAATTTCCATAACATGCATATTACAAGTACTTTGGAAATTACACAACAATGCATATATCAAATATATATAGATATATCAAGTGATAAGTGTGTATCATGTGTAAGTGTTCAGTTGTATATGCATATCAAAAATTTTATTACAAATTTACAACTATTTAAATCCTTTAGATTTATTATTTACAACGCCAAAAGTGTATTAAATGTTTATGCGATGCATCGAGACGATGCTCACCTAAAGTAATTAATGTAGTGTCCAGGACGTAGAGTCACCTATATAAGCACCTACTACGATAATTAAACTGTATAAAGTAAAGAGGTTAGTTCAACAAATAATAATAACATCAAGCTATAAAATTCATCAAGATTTATAACCGCACTCTTTTATCAAACGTTTTTTATTTAAAAGAAAACATTTCTTTCTAAAACTCCATGTATACCCCTAAGGAACTCAACCATCACGTGACGATTTTTAACTGCGCCAAATGTGAAGCTATTGAGATCTCTCAACCACTACGATACGGAATTTACTATGTTGCAAACGTAGGGTAAAACAATCTCAACCTGAGCAACTACAATGCGGAGTTCTCTGCATCGCAATTGTAATGCTGTAACTCTAGGCGACTACGAGTGGAATTTACTACATTGCCACGTAGTGCCAAAACTGTAAATTTAAATGACTATGCGCGGAATTGACTGCGTCACAACGTGGCGCTAGATATTCTAGAAAACTGAACAACTACGGACGAAATTTTCTGCGTCGTTACATAATGCTAAATACTTTACAAACTAAGCAACTACAGACAAAATTTTCTGCATCGTCACGTAACGCTAAGTCTCATATAATCTGAGGGTATATACATGGGTTTCGAAACGATATTGCTAAGTGCAAATGACAGGCCTTTCTCTTGCTATACTCACTAGACGACCTATCCGGCACCCCACAGTGGCTTTCCAGTCGAGATCTGCTCTGGTTGGAAAGTTTCCATGGAACTAAACCTCTTTCTTATCTGAAAATGCTCGAAACTCTTTATGTTTTGAAAATGGGTAGGAGTTTTGTTCTTTGAAAATAACTTTACGAAGATAGATTTTTACGAAAATCTGACAGCACAACGACTGTTTTTTTTTTTTTTAAGATTTTCACCCTGTAAAAACTTCACAAAACCTGTATAATTTCATTCAATATATTTACTTAAACTAATGGGCCTCAGGCCATTTTTCAATTATACAAACCATCACAATTATACTTCTCAACTTAAATCATATGGAAATCAAACTTGCGAAAAATCTTAAAACATCATTGCATGTAACTTATCATAAAATCAATTATCCAAAAGAATATTTACAATATGAGATAAGTCTGAAAACAAAAATAAATGCAATACATGATAACTCGACTGAAAACTAGTGCAGTAGTGTCGCGTCTGTAGTTCGCCTGTATGTCCGACGAAGATGCTTTCGCTACCTTGCTCGTACTTGCACTGGGGAGGATTTTTATAAAACATGAAAAATAGTGGTGAGAATAACTCAGTAAGTGTGTGCTTTATAATAAATTATGTTTTTATTATTATTTTGAAAACAATAAAACTCATTTAAGCGAAAGATTCTTTAGTAAACTTTTCGTAAATTAATTTTCTTATTTTTCTAAACTTATTTCAATTGATCTATTTCATTTATTTAACTAACTTAAAAGGTAATTCAGGGAAAACTTATTTTCTTAAGCTAAATATCTACATTATATAAAATACTAGGAATTTTCTATTTGCGTGTGCTCAGATGCGGGAACTTGGGATTACGATTCCCCCTGATATGAAGCTGTACGGGAACTTGGGATTACAATTTCCCTCGTCTATTAGGTGTACGGGGAACTTGAGATTACAATTCCCCCCGTCTCTTGTCATACACGCAAAGGGTACCTCAGCCGGGTTATGCTAAAGGTTAAGATAAACTAAAGACATCTAAAAATCTTTTAATACACTTAAAATTTACGCTTAACTTTTATTTACTTAGCATTCAAGCATATTAATCACTTTTAGAAATATCTTATAAGTATTTCGTTTTCTAGTTTACGGTTTAAAACCGAAAAACTTTCTTTCCAAAGCAAAAACTTAAATAATTCGAAATAACTTTCTCATGTATCTCTATGCATGTATTTCATTTACATTTTCTATTTTCTTTACTTCAAGAATAAATACATTCATAATATATATTCACAACTATACATGCATTATAAGGAAAGCGATAATATTTTAAAATTTTGCTCGAATAACACAATAATCATAAACTAAAATAGTATCGCATTAATAAATATTTATATAATAGAATTCACGAAAGCTTTATGAAAATTCACACTCACAACTTGCTTCCAATAACTTATCAACCACTTCTGCTATAGCTCTCGTCCGCTCGTCGGTTCATCTACAATTAGTTTTGATCGAGTTTTTGTTAACAACGAGGCTTGCATAAATACTAAACTTAAATCACACTGGGATTTTGAATCACGACATTTCAAGCGATTATCCTCACACAATAACAACATGGAAACACTAATATTTACACATGAAATCTATTTCGAAACCAAATCATTATTACAACATAATCTAATCGAAACTTTACGATTTCGCTAGCTTATTAACTATTCCGAAACTGACAATAACGTCATTCATTCTCAATCAATATCATTGAAATCACACTCCAATGGAATCAACAAAAAGAATATTCAAATCTAACAAATAATGTGAACTTTGCGCGATTTCAACAATTTATCGCGAACTATCATTTTTAACGCTTTACGCGATTATTTCGTTTCCAATCAAACTTAACGTCAATACAACTTGTAACTACACTCAAATCATGGAGAACAAAGATTCAAACACTTCAAAACACAATCACGAAAATCATGGCAGCATATTACACTTTAATTAAATTTTCGTTTCGACTCCGAAAATTAACGATTTAATATAATCACGCGCAACGAAAACTATCCGATTAATTTTCATATATTTCAATGCATCCTAACATCACATTCAACACTTTAATTAGCTTAAATACATCTCAAGACAGCTTGATAACACTTTAATCATTTTCACATTCGACAACGAAAAATCACAAACGAAACATATTCGTATTCGCGGAAAACTTATCCGAATCGCTCAGAAACGATTTTTCGATAATCGAACGACTATTCAATACTTTAAAATATATCATTATGTATCATTTGTCACGACAATGAACTTGAAATCAACAACGCAACATAACAGCCCCTAAATCTCATTATAACAGCCCATAAATCAATTTCACAATGAAACAATCATTGACAATTTCATTCGAAATCACAACCAAACAATATCGAACGAACCTCCGCACTAACGAGGTTCTAAATCCTAAAACTCAATCATAACATTACCAAAATTTCATTCTCAACTCATCTTAAAGATTATCCATCAAAACGAAATTCATAAACTCAAACGTACCTGTCAAAAATCGTAACGAAAGCTTTGAAAATACTCGCAAAGGGGCTGCCTATATCATTTCTCTTATCTACGAGCTTCCTTAACACGAACTATTTTTCACTTCGAAACAGAGCTCTCAGACAACCATGATCATAAGACGACACCAAGATCACTCATGGCAGCAAGCAACGCCCCTTTCACCTATATGCATGAATTGAAACCACTCAAAACAGCCCTCAAAACTCTTTCAACATAAGTTGTAACGGCTGAAATTGGAAACTGCTGAAATTGAATCTTAACTCACGACACCACAACAGCCACTAATCCCTCTCGGTTTTTGCTTCTCTTGGCTCACGGTCTGCACACACACACACACACACACAAGCTGCTAAATTTTAAAAACTCACATTCTAACTCACTGAAAATCGAATGGGAAGGAAGGGATGGTAGCTACACAACTTGGGATTTCTGCTTGAACAACGCATGCAGCTCGTCCCTCCTTGCTTACATGGATGAACAGATTGCTCATGGACAGCTCCCTCTCTCCCTCTTCACGCGCTGCACTTCTGGTCTTCACTTAGATCTTGGACCAGCTCTCTAACTTCTTCTTGCATGTCTCTCCCTCTCATTCAACTCAAGCTCACTCACGGTTTCAAATTTCTCCTTGCATGCATAAGCTCTTGGTCTAAGCTTGTTGATGGTCTCGGGTTTTGCTTGGATAGCTCGTGCTCCTTTTCCTTACGAGCTCTCTCTCACGGTCTCTCAAAGTCTCTCTTTCACGCTCTTCACTCTCGGCTTCTCTCTATGTGCAGGTCACGGGTTACATTGCTTCTCTTGGTTGCTGCTCAAGTTTTTCATCCTCACTAGCTCCCTTTTCCTCTCTCGGTCTATACCCTTACCGTGCCGCTCATGATCTTGGGTTTAGCTTCTTGGTTTGGATATGGTGGACCGTGAGCTTTGAGATGATTTCTTTTCTCTTCAAATGGTTCTCTCTCGGTTTTGCTTGTAAATGGGTGACCGAATGGCTTCATTTTTTTTTTCAATCTTCACTTTTCAATTTAGTTTATATATGCTTTGCTTTCTCATGACAAGTGTCACTCATGCACTTTGCATGACTGACACTTGTCTCGCTCCTTCCTTACATAGGCGACACGTATCCCTCAAGCATGCTTTCACTTATCTTTTCATGCCACTTAATTTTCGTTCCACTTTTGAATTCGAAACCGCTTCAATTTTCGAATTCATCTCCGCTCAATCGGAATTATTTTGTTTTTCTAAAAATATTCCGAATAATCCGAAATCGAAAAATATATTTCCGTTCGAAAACGCGATCTATAGGAAAATAATTCGTTTTCTGACGAACAAGGTTTCGGGTTTTACAGCAAAAGCACAAAACCTCATACTTTTCAAACTCTTAAAAATTTTCTTGATTTCAAACATTTGAAAATCAACTTTGTTTTGATTTCTTCACTTGTGAATTCCATAAGGAATTCACATGCTCAAAACTTGAATTTAGGATTTGGAAATCATTTTCATTTTCCTTTAACAACAATATACAAGTTTAAAATAGAATTGAAATAGATATAAGTGAAAGACACTTACCTTGCTCCACGTAAGCTCAAATGTCTCAATGAGCCTCTCGTGCCTCGCTGGCTTGCCCGTTACCTACATATCATTTCTTTATTATTATTTACTTCATTACATAACTTAAAATTTAAAATAACATTTCCAAAATACTTCTCTTTATTAGCAACTCTTTACACTATAACTTTTTCAACTCGATTTCAACTCAACTAAGACTATATAATTCTGATTTCTTTGTAAAAGTCTTACTTGTAGACCCCTAGGATCATCCCCATGTGATTCGTTTGGTCTTCGGAGACTTAAAAAAAAACGTCAACTTTTTAATTAACCCGTTTGACCAAAAAAATAGTTTAAGAACCAGCGATCGTTTCGTGTCCCTTTTTTTTCTGGTATCTCCTTATCGCATAACTAAGTCACCCGTAAAGTTTCGTCGAAAAATTCTATCGTTTGCTATGTCAAATCTAGGAAAAACGTCTTGTTTTGGGCACTTTTCAATGTATTTTTTCGCATCGAACGAGCGACGATGGTTTTTCTTTTGTATCTAAGCTCCTTTTACCTAATTATGATCAACCAAATTCATTCCATGCAATAAAAATTGAATTTACATAGTTATTTCATTTATCGACTCTCTAACGACACTATTTTGGTCATAACTTGTGCAATTTTTATCGGAATCGATCAATTCCAACACCTATGATTTTCTATGATTTCTAGGCATCATTTGAGCTGTAGAACGACCACATATATGTAAGATTTGCACAGGTTGTCTCTATCTCATGGTTTGAGCTTGGGATTCCCAATTTACCAAAAACTAACTCTTTGACAACTCTATCATTTCTAAATGTTTTTTCTAACATCAAGCATGCATGATTTATGGCTCAAATGCATCAAAACGTAAAGGTATCACACACCAACCCCCTTGGCCAAATCACTTACAACAATTCACTTCTTTTAATTCTTCAATCTATTTTCTCTCAAACACTTCATCAAACACTTAATCTACGACTTTGTTTACTTTAATCATGTTTAATTTTTCCATTTTAGAGCTTATCTACATGAACCCTACCTTGTATTACATGCATAATCTCTTGTATTTCAAGGCTTCTTTTCAACTTATTATGGTTCTCCTCTTAGTTTAGATAAATACTCAAACTAAATTACACATCAAACTAAACAAACAAACCAAGACAACCATAAACTCAACTATCATCAACAAAAAGAGAAAGATGAGATCTTACTTAAATCTCACTTAGAGCTTGATGTTTAAGATTAGATTAACCCCAAAACTTGATTTGAAACCTTGGAAATGACTTGGAATGGCTTGATCTTACTCTTCCTTCTCTTCCCCCTTTTTGTCGTCCAACACTTTGCTCTCTCTCAACTCTCTCTCGGTTTTCATCTCTTGTTTTTGCTAAGTGTTGGTTGACCAAAACCTCTCCTCTCTTAGAGATATGGCTTTTAATAAGTTTACTTTACCATAATACCCTTAGTCACTTATTTTACTAATAACTATTACATGAGTCTTTATGTCTTTAAGTAAATATATTCCTATAATCATTTATTTAACTTACATCATCAATTTTTACAACTTTGCCACTTATTCATTTATTCCTTATTTATGGAATGACCATATTGCCCTTCATGACATCTATCTCTTTATCAATATTTAACACTTTATATCAATTTTATTGTTATTTAACATTGTTTATAATGTGAAAATTTTCATTACCATGTTCCACCTTCTATTATTAGGGACAGAACATTGAGAATAGGAGCTTACAACCTGTGAATCAAGTAAGGTTTAAAGATCACCTAAAATTAGATTTGTATGGAAATCTCGACCCGTTGCTTATATAGAAGCAAGAACCTTGGTATGGTGAAGAGGCTACAATCAACGATGGAAGAATTGATTGATAAGTTTAGAAGGAATGCCACAGGAAAATCCTGATAAGTTCCAAAATTTCTACAAACAACCAAAGAAAATACCCTCACCAATATTATTAATCATCCATCCAATTTCCTTCAGGGTTACATTGATTTATATAGCTGAAAATACTAAGTAGCAAAAGAAAATAATCAATTAGGCAATCACGCCTATTTAAGCCTATAAAAGAAAAGGGAAAGTCAACCATTTACAATTAGAAAAAGAAATAATAAGGAAAGAAAAATAAAATTAGCAACCAATTGCCTTAAAAATAATAGGCAAGAAATCAGCCCCAAATTGAAAATCTTTATGACCAAGAAATTAACTCCACATCGAAAAGTCTTCATGGGCAAGAAATTAACTAGAATCAAGTCCATCATTTACTTTAATTAAATTAATTAAGTCTTGATCTTCTTTTGGGCCCATCTTGGAATTCGCCATTTTAAGATCAACCCAAATCTCTTGAACCAATCTATTAAGTACTTCTTTGAATCTCTTAGCTCTTGCCCTTATAATTGGTCCAACTGGAATATGTAATAGATCTTTTGGTGATGTTTCTTTATTCTCATCATTCCCTCTCTCTTGAAAAGGATTTGTCCTCAAATCTTTACCTACATCAGAAGGAGTTAAATCAATAACATTGAAAGTGGCACTAATATTGTACTCACTTGGTAAATCCAACTTGTATGCATTTTCATTAGTGCGTTCACGGACTTAAAAAGGTCCATCTCCTCTCGGAAGCAACTTAGACCTCTATTATGCCAGAAATCTTTCTTTTCTCATGTGCAACCAAACCCAATCTTCGGGTTCAAAAATCAGCTTGTGCCGCCCTTTGTTAGCTTGTTTTGCATATTGCTTCGTTCTCCTCTTAATACTGAGTCTTGCTTTCTCATGTATTTGCTTAACAAATTTAGTCTTTTTCTTTCCATCAAAGTTAACATGTTCAGGCATAGATAGTAGCGTTAAATCCAATGGAGTTAAAGGATTAAAACCATTAAACAATTTCAAATTATGAAAATTTAGTTGCTGAATGAATAGTATGATTATATGCAAACTCAACATGTGGTAAATACTCTTCGTAAGTTTTGATGTTCTTTTTTATAATAGCCCTCAAAAAGTAGTTTTGATGTCTTATTTACTATTTCAATTTGGTCATCAGTTTGAGGGTGACAAGTAGTAGAAAACAATAACTTAGTTCTTAACTTACCCCATAAGGTCTTTCAAAAGTAACTCAATAACTTAGCATCTCTATCTGAAACAATTATCTTAGGCATACCATGCAATCTCACAATCTCTCGAAAGAACAATTCAACAACATGTGAAGCATCATCAGTTTATGACATGGAATAAAATGTGTCATCTTAGAAAATCTATCCACAACCATAAAAATTGAATCTCTACCACATTGAGACCTAGGCAAACCTAATACAAAGTTCATCGAAATATCAATCCAAAGTTCACTAGGAATGAGCAGTGGTATGTATAAACCATGAGGTTGTACTCAGGATTTTGCCTTCCTATATGTAACACATCTATCACAAATCCTCTCAACATCCCTTTTCATGTGTGGGCAATAAAAGTGTTCTTGTAAAACGGCTAAGATCTTGACAACTCCAAAGTGTCCCATTAAACCTCCACCATGGGATTCCCTCACTAACAAATCTCACAATAAATAGGCACATACAACTTATTTTCCTAAAACAAATAATCATCATGCTTGAAGAACTTCTCAAACGCAGATTTCTCACAAGATTGATACATATTACTAAAATCATGGTGTAACGGATATTGTTTTTTGATGTGTTCAAAACCAAACAACTTAGCATCAAGAGTGGAAAGTAATACATACCCACGAGAGGATGCATTCGCCACGATCTTTTCCCTACCTTGTTTGTACCAAATCATGTATGGAAACATCTCAATGAATTCCACCCAACGTTTATGTCTCTTGTTCCACTTGTATTGGCCTTTCAAATGCTTTAAGGACTCATGATCAGTGTGAATCACGAATTCCTTGAGCCATAGATTGATAGACCCTGATCTTAGTATCCTCGAAAAATCCATTCCCTGATTAGGACAGCAGACAAGTGGTCCAGAAAGAGTACTAAAGGCCAGTTCAGGATTAAATTATATTTATGAGGCATTAAGTATCATTCTGGGAAGAAATGAGAGTTTTCAATGAATAGTATTCAGATCCATAATAAATAATGATTTTTTCGAAAAAGATCCGAAATTAGTGTTTAAGATCGAATTTATACCCGGTTATATTGTCCAGGGTCATGAATGAAGATTCGGTGGGAAACGAAAGTTTTTGGTAAATAGTATTTTTTCGAACGAAAATTTTCGGATGAATAGTAAAATTTTCAAAAATAGACCTTAAGGATCTAATAGGTCCGAAAATAGTAGAAGAGTGTAGTGAAACTAAAATGGATTGAAAATGTGCCCATTTAAGTAAGTTTCAAAGCATCCGAAAGTTATCAGATAAAATACCCTTTTTGATGATTATTAGATGTTAATGCTCTTTAATCCAATCGAAAAGTTTTCTAAGGATGCAATTGAAAGGTAAGATACCTAATTAGAGGATTCTATGGTTAATATGAAGATTGAGTGACCATAAAATGGTTTTGAAATTTAATTGAGTAAGAAAGTGAGTTATTTTATAAAAAGGAAAACTAAGGCGGAGCGAAAATAAGTCATTTTGAATAGATTTTAAGTGATTCGAAGTATATTGGATGGAAGTACTCTATTTGATTAGTGTCTCATATGCAGTATTTAGAGAGAAATGAAACAATTTTCAGTACCCGGATGTGAAAAGTGAATTTTTGTAGAATTCTGGATAGGACCGGAAGTGATTTCGTCTTCAAAATGATAGAATAATTAGTTTAGTGTAACATGCTATCCCGATGTCTATGAAATTCATTAATGTTGATTAATGATAGAATTAACTATTTGTTCGAATCTAGAAACGTAAATGAATTTTTATGAAATTCTCGGATGGATCTGAGGATAAATTTTAATTTCGAAATAAGCGTAGATGAATTTTTATGAAATTTTTGGATGGGTCTGAGGATAAATTTTAATTTCGAAATAAGCTTAAATGAATTTTTATGAAATTTTTGGATGGGTCTGAGGATAAATTTTAATTTCGAAATCATAATAAATTAGAGCGATTGGATCAGAATAACTATTCGAATTCTACTGAAATTTTCGAATGTGAAAATGGATTATAATAAAATTTTAAGGTGAACCAAGTCGATTTCGAAGCGGAAAACGAAAATCGAAAGCATGAAGTAATGAGACACATGTCAAGAAATGAGAGAAAGAGAGATTGCAAGAGAGACAAATGTCTCATTTGATGAATAATGTGAAGACAAGTGTGTGGTTCAACAAGCATAGTGAAAGGATGACAAGTGTCGTGATATCTAAAAACAATGTAAAAATGAACCAAGAGAAAGTGAAATGATGCACACGGTCAATCAACACAAACTGAGAAAGAAAAGCAAGCAATTAAAATGAAAGAGACAAAAAGCAATTTATTGAGTCAATTAAACAAATGAAAAGAGAGAGAGCATCTTTTACTCGGTCAACACCAAAATCACAAAAGAAACCAAATAGCAAATGAGAGTGTCATTCTCGATCAAAGAGGATGAAACTAAGATCATGAAGAGAAGAGAAGAGAAAGTCTTTTTTTTTTGTCCAAACACAAGCAAACCGAGAGAGTGATTTAGAGAGAGAGCTTGAGTGAGAGCCCAGGAAAAAAGCAAGCAAGAAGCTCATGGTCATCATTGTGTTTGGAAAGCAAAAACCTAAACCAAAGAACCAAGAAAGAAATGATGTTCGGTTAGGTGAAGAAATGAAGACCGAATGACTAGCAAGGATGGTAGACCAAGCAAGATTCAAGTAAGAAGAAGAAGTTGAAACCGAGAGCAAAATCCCATTCGATTTTGAATGGTAAGTTTTTGATATAGTTGATGTTTTTGGTGTTGTTTAATTCAAAAAGTGATGGAAATCTTGTTGTTAAAAGCTTGAATGGATTCGATCAAAGGCAAGGAGTATGACTAGTAGCTTGCATGTGGTGTTAGATGTACTCTTGAGTCGGTATTCCAAGAGATGAGTTTGATTTTCGTAAACTTTAGATAATAATTGGATGAAATTTGACGACGAAATGATTGGATTTTAAGATTTAGAACCTCGTTAGTGCGGAGGTTTGTTCGTTCGTATTTCACTGTGTTAACAAATGATTTTCGATGTTGAAATTGTGTGAAAAATATGTTGAGATTTAGTAGCTGTTATGTTATCCTTTTAATTTAGAATTCGTCGTCGTGAAAAATGATTCATATTGGTATGTTTTAAAGTATCGAATAGTTGTTCGGTTATTGAAAAATAGTTTCCGGGTGATTCAGATAAGTTTTCCGCGAATACGAACACATTTAGTTTGTGATTTTTGGTTGTCGAATTTGAAAATGATTATGAGGTTAACAAGCTGTCATTATATGTATTTGAGCTCATTAAAGTGATAAATCTTGACGTTAAATTTGAATTGAAACGAAAAATCGAAAGCCGATATGATCGTGTGATTAATGGACTATTTTATGACTTGAAATGGGCTGTTAATGCATGCATTTTTTAGGGGCTATTTTGGATGATTATTGGGCTGCCAAAACATCGCGTAATGGGCTATCAAAACATTGTGTTGTGTGCTGTTTTCGGGACTGTTACACATGCTGTTTTATGAGCTGTCATAGGTGCTATTTTATGAGCTATTCTGATGTAGTCATAGGTACTGTTTTATGGGCTATTTTGATGCTATCATGGTGAATATTTATGAGCTGTTATGGGCTGTATTACAAACTATTTTAGGGGCTGTTAACGTGCTGTTTACTGGGTTGTTATCGCGTTGTTTCATGAGCCGTTATAAGTTGTTCTTTTTGGGCTGTCATGGGCTGTTACGTATGCTATTTTTGGGGGCTATTTTGGTGTTGTCCTATGAGCTTTTAAGGTGTTGTAACAAGCTGTTTTGATTTAAAATCATTGGCTGTTTTGCATTGAGTTGTTTTCAATGAGTTGCGCAAGTTGTTTCGACTATTCTAAGCTGTTTCAAAAAGAATTTGCGTGCTGTTTTTGTGTTGAAACTATTGGTATGAATGACATGCACTGTTTTAGTGTTAATCATGGTTTCGACTGAGCATGACACGCTGTCTGGATGTGTGTGCTGTTTTAGGTGTCATTTAGAGCTGTTTCGAAACCATTATGTAGTATTTTATATAGTCTTTGAAATTCGAAAGCGAATGCATTGTGTGAATGTGTTTATATAATTGATTATATGATTGAATTCACTTACGATATTACCTAAAGAGTTAACATTAAATGTATAGGTAACATGAAGAAAATATCGAATAGGTTGTGAGCTTTGCAATAAGGTATCAGGTAAGTGTACTTTGCTTACGTTATTAAAAACTAATTTTTATTTGTAACTTGTTATTGTTCAACAAACTTATAAAATGATTTCCCAAATATAAGTTAGATTTCGAGTAAAAATATTTATCTTGGAATCGAGAAATAGGATTCGAAAGCTAAAGTTGTTTTCAAAAAGTTTGATGAAAAATTGAGGTAAAAACGTTTTAAGTTAAGTGATTTGTGCTTATAGTACTTAGAAAGCAAAAGAGTTTCAAGAGTCATGTGTAATCCCTCAATATTCAAAATATCTAGCACTACGTAGCGATGTATAAAATTCCGCACGTAGCTATCTAGATTTAGAGTTATTTGACACTATGTTGCGACGTAGAAAATTTCGCTCGCAGTCGCCCAGATTTATAGCTGCTTGCAATATGCTACGATATAGAAAATTTCGCATATAGTTGTAAGAGCTATCGAGTAGTTTGCACTACAATATACAATATAGAAAATCCCGCATGTAGTTGCAAAGAGTTACCAATTATTAGCACTATAATTGTGATATAGAAAATTCTACGGTTGCAACTTAGATTTGAGATCGTTTCACACTACGGTTGCAACGTAGAAAATTCCGCATCATAGTGGTTGAGATATTTTATTAGCTTCACGGTTGGTGTTAGTCAAAATCACCTCGTGATGATTAGAGTGTTTTAGGGGTATACATGGTGATTTTAGAAAGGAAAAGTTTTCAAAATTGGAAATAGATTTTAATAAGTCATACTTTCTATGTGGATATATTGTTGTTATTTTTATATGTTGAACTAACGCCTTTTTTTTTTTGTGTAGCTTGTATAATCTTCTAGGTGCCATGCAGGTGATTTTGTATACGTAAAACCTTGTCAGATATTTTAGGTGGGCGTTGCGTAGATATAACACTTAAACAATAAACATACTTTTGTTGTAATTAACATGATTAGATAATTGTTTGTTGACACATGGACATTCAATAAAGTGTAAATTCATATTTTGCTATGAACATATAGTTGAAGCACTTGCATATGATATACATTTTCACTTGATAGATCTATATATATACATATTGATGCATATGCATAATATTTAAAGTATTTACAAGTGTATGTTATGGAAATTATATATTTATGAATAATACATGCTGTAAAATGGATTAAGAAATGTATGTTTGTCGCCAAAAGAAGCTGGGTGGTGATTTCTATAGTTCAAAGTATACTTCTTTTACAGGTAAAAAAAATTTGAAAATGTTAAAAATACAGCCGTTATGCTGTTGAAATTTTTATAAAATTTGTTTCGAAAAAATGTAAAAAGTTTACACCCACCTAATTTTTTATTGATGAAAATAATACATTTAAATAAATTTAAGAAAACGGACACGATAAAGGGGTTTGCTCTGCGCATCTCTTTTATCCGACAAGTTGGATCAAGTGAGGTCCGTTAGAGTCCCCGACGAGACCCTCCGTATAGAGATAATCTGGTTTGGGTCTTATCAAGTTGGTATCAGAGCCAGATTTTCGAAAAAAAAAAAATTGAAATTAAGTTTTAAAGAATGTTTGATGCTATTTTATGCATGAAATTGAGCTAGTTACGCATGAGGCTATTGTATGTAAGAGATTTCTTAAGATTACATGAGTTATGCTTTCCCAAAGGGCATGAATAAATATGAGATATAAGAATTAAGCTTAAGCATTGCATGAATTTCTAGAGTCATTTCATGCATTGTTAGTATTCTAACCCAGATACTTTATGATTTTCATGTTTGTTTGGAATAAAAATATAGAATCGTGCAATGAAGAAACCATCCTAGGATGAGGAGGGCAGCCATAGAGGCACCTACACCAAAGGTAGAGAGTGTTGACAAGTCTGTTAATGTGCCGACTAGTTCTTCGCACCCAAAGCCATCTAGATCAGAGACAGCCTTAGGAAATATAGAGCAAATGGCATAGATATTGGTAGTGGCACTTTATCAGCCGCGTGAGACTAAGGTATCTATAAAACGTGCCCACAAATTAGGTGCCAAGCCCTATGATGGTACAAAGGAACCCGAGCGTGCATTATCATGGTTAGAGACGAATGAAAAGATATTTCAGATTAAGGGATGTATAAAGGAACAGATGGTTACTTTCTCAGTTTTCCTTCTCAAGTACCGTGCGAAAGATTGATGAAAGGCGCATTAGAGAGCGCCCCGAGATGAAGTCTCTTGAGCAGACTTCAAGAAAGAGTTCACAGACAAGTTCTTTCCCAAGATGCTACAAGGATGCAAAGATAGAAAAGTTCTTCCAATTTGAGCAAGAGACCCTCACAATGACAGAATACGAGAGGAGATTTTCAAAGTTAGTCCGCTTTGTGCCTTTTATAACAGAAAGTGAAGAACAAAAGATGAACAGAATCATAGCAGGGTTGAGTCCGAGGGTTAGGGCATATGTGACCTCAACAGTTCATGCTTGATGTGGGGAGTTGGTGGAGGCAACCATCAAAGTTGAGAAGAGTGCAGAGACCGTCCCTAAGCCGAAGCAACAGTTTAATCAGAAACGTGGCTAGACTGACAGTCAGCAAGGAGGCTCCAACAAAGTGGCCAAAAGTGAACAAAAATCTTTCTAGGTTGAATGCCACAAGCAGAATCAAAGGCCTCAGACCAATCAGAATTCAATTTAGTCATCCGTTGGGTTTAAAAGCAAGTAACACTAGAAGTCATGGCTTGTCTGTAGTAAGTGTGGGAGATCACACTTAGGCAAGTGCTTGAAGGGTAGAACAGGGTGTTTTAGATGCGGTTAGAAAGGTCATTTCATGAAGGATTGCCCAAATATCGAGTCAAGTAAGGAATCGAAAAATATTTCAACAGCCCTAGAACAAATCAACAAAGGTCAAGAGCAGAGTAGAGGCGGTTCTTAACCTAGAGGACCTAGTGGTTCAGGACAATCGAGTAGAACCGTTGTTAGAGGTGCACCACCTAGGGGTCAGTAAGGTAGACCTCATATGCAGGCTCGAGTATTTGCTATGAACCAATCGAAAACGAATGCTATCTCTGAAGAAGAGACAGGTATGACTATGGTTTTGATAGTGAGTACTTTAGTTGATATACTCAGAATTGATGTTTTAAAGAATTTACCAGATGTAGTATTTTATAAGGAGCAAAAGTGTGGTTAACATCCATAGAGATACCTAAGTTTAGTTAAATTTCGAGAACGAAATTTTTATAAGGAATGATGAATTGATAGATCCTAATTCTAGTATTCTCAAAAAATTTATTCCCTAATTAGGATAGCAGATAAGTGGTCCATAAAGAGTATTAAAGGCTAGTTCAGGATTCTATTATATTTATGAGGACTTAAGTATCATTTCGAGAAGAAGTGAGAGTTTCCAGTAAATAGTATTCGAATCCAGAATAAATAGTAATTTTTTCGAAAAAGATCCGAAATTAGTGTTTAAAATCGAATTTGGATCTGGTTATATTATCCAGGGTCATGAAGAGGGATTCGGTGGGAAACTAAAGTGTTCGGTGAATAGTATTTTTTCGGACGAAAATTTTTGGATGAATAGTATAATTTTCAAAAATAGACCTTAAAGGTCTAAAAGGTCCGAAAATAGTAGAAGAATGTAGTGAAACTAAAATGGATTGAAAATGTGCTCATTTAAGTAAGTTTCGAAGTATCCGAAAGTTATCAGATAAAATACCCTTTTTGGTGATTATTAGATATTAATGCTCTTTAATCCAATCGAAAATTTTTCGAAGGATGCAATTGAAAGGTAAGATACCTAATTAGAGGATTCTATGATTAATATGAAGATTGAGTGATCATATAATAGTTTTGAAATTTAATTGGGTAAGAAAGTGAGTTATTTTATAAAAAGGGAAACTAAATCGGAGCGAAAATAAGTCATTTCGAATAGATTTTAAGTAATTTGAAGTACATTTGACAGAAATACTCTATTTGATTAGTGTCTCATATGCAGTATTTATAAAGAAATGAAATAATTTTCAGTATCCGGATGTGAAAAGTGAATTTTTGTAGAATTTCGGATAGGATCGGAAGTGATTTCATCTCCAAAATGATAGAATAATTAGTTTAGTGTAACATGCTATCCCGATGTCCAGAAAATTTATTAAATGTTGACTAATGATAGAATTAATTATCTATTCGAATCCGAAAGCGTAAATGAATTTTTATGAAATTCTCAGATCGGTCTGAGGATAAATTTTAATTTCAAAATCATAATAAATTAGAACAATTGGATTCAAATAACTATTCGAATTATAATGAAGTTTCCGAATGTGAAAGTGGATTATAATAAAATTTTCAAGTGGACCGAGTCGATTTCGAAGCGGAAAACAAAAATCGAAAGCATGAAGGATTGTTCATAGGAGATTGTGAATAGTGGGACACGTGTCAAGAAAAGAAAAGCAAGCAATTGAAATGAAAGAAACAAAAAGCAATTTATTGAATCAATTAAACAAATGAAAAGAGAGAGAGCATCTTTTACTTGGTCAACACAAAAATCACAAAAAAAACCAAGAAGCAAATGACAGTGTCATTCTCGGTCAAAGAGGATGAAACTAAGATCATGAAGAGAAGAGAAAGTCATTTTTTTTGTGAGCAGTCTCGGTCCAAACACAAGCAAATCGAGAGAGTGATTTAGAGAGAGAGCTTGAGTGAGAGCCAACGCAAAAAGCAAGTAAGAAGCTCATGGTCATCATTGTGTTTGGAAAGCAAAAACTGAAACCAAAGAACCAAGAAAGAGATGATGTTCGGTTAGGTGAAGAAGTGAAAACCGAATGACTTGCAAGGATGGTAGACCAAGCAAGATTCAAGCAAGATAAAGAAGTTGAAACCGAGAGCAAGCTCCCATTCAGTTTTGAATGGTAAGTTGTTGATATAATTGATGTTTTTGGTGTTGTTTAATTCAAAAAGTGATGAAAATCTTGTTGTTAGAAGCTTGAATGGATTCGGTCAAATGCAAAGAGTAAGACTAGTAGCTTGCACATGGTGTTGGATGTGTTATTAAGTTGTTATTCCAAGAGGTGAGTTTGATTTTCGTAAACTTTAGATAGTAATTGGATGAAATTTGATGATGAAATGATTGGGTTTTAAGATTTGGAACCTCGTTAGTGCGGAGGTTTGTTCGTTCGTATTTCGTTGTGTTAACAAATGATTTTCGATATTGTGTGTGAAAAATATGTTGTAGGGGTTGTTATGTTGAGATTTAGGGGCTGTTATGTTATCTTTTTAATATGGAGTTCGTCATCATGAAAAATGATTCTTATTGGTATGTTTTAAAGTATCGAATAGTTGTTTGGTTATTGAAAAATAGTTTCTGGGTGATTCGGATAAGTTTTCCATGAATACGAACACATTTAGTTTGTGATTTTTGGTTGTCAAATTTGAAAATGATTATGAGGTTAACAAGCTACCATGACATTTGAGCTCATTTAAGTTTGAATTGAAACTAAAAACCGAAAGTCGATACGATCGCGTGATTAATGGACTGTTTTTATGACTTGAAATGGTCTGTTAATGCATGCAGTTTTTAGGGGCTGTTTTTGCATGTTTATTGGGCTGTTAAAACATTGCGTAATGTTGTGTTGTGTGCTGTTTTCGGGACTGTTACACATGTTGTTTTGGTGCTGTTTTATGAGCTGTCATAGGTGCTATTTTATGGGCTGTTTTGATGTTGTCATAGGTGTTGTTTTATAGGCTGTTTTGATGTTGTCATAGGTGTTGTTTTACAGGCTGTTTTGATGCTGTCATGGTGCAGTTTTTATGAGCTGTTATGGGTTGTATTACAAGTTGTTTTAGGGGCTGTTAACGTGCTGTTTATTAGGCTGTTATCGCGTTGTGTCATGGGCTGTTATAAGTTGTTTTTTTAGGCTGTCATGAACCATTATGTATGCTGTTTTTGGGGGCTGTTATGGTGTTTTCCTGTGAGCTTTTAAGATGTTGTAACAAGCTGTTTTGATTTAAAATCATGGGCTGTTTTGCGTTGAGCTGTTTTCAATGAGTTACGAAAGTTGTTTCAACTATTCAAAGCTGTTTCAAAGAGAATTTACGTGCTATTTTTGCATTGAAACTGTTGGTATGAATGACATGTGCTGTTTTAGTGTTAATCTTGGTTTCGATTGAGCATGACGCACTGTTTGGATGTGTGTGCGGTTTTGAGTGTCATTTGGAGGTGTTTCGAAACCATTATATAGTGTTTTATATAGTCTTTGAAATTCGAAAGCGAATGCATTGTGTGAATGTGTTTATATAATTGACTATGCGATTGAATTCGCTTATGACGTAACTAAAGAGTTAACGTTAAATGTATAGGTAATGCGAAGAAAATATCGAATAGATTGTGAGCTTTGCAATAAGGTATCAGGTAAGTGTACTTTGCTTACGTTATTAAAAGTTAATTTTTATTTGTAACTTGTTATTGTTCAACAAACTTATAAAATGATTTCCCAAATATAAGTTAGATTTCGAGTAAAAATATTTATCTCGGAATAGAGAAATAGGATTCGAAAGCTAAAGTTGTTTTCAAAAAGTTTGATGAAAAATTGAGTTAAAAACGCTTTAAGTTAAGTGATTTTTGCTTATAGCACTTAGAAAGCAAAAGAGTTTCAAGAGCTATGTGCAATCCCTTAGTATTCAGAATATCTAGCATTACGTAGCGATGTAAAAAATTACGCACATAGTTGTCTAGATTTAGAGTTATTTGGCACTATGTTGCGACGTAAAAAATTTCGCTCGTAGTCGCCCAGATTTATAGCTGCTTGCAATATGCTG
Organism: Dimocarpus longan; assembly: GCA_022984855.1. NCBI lineage: Eukaryota > Viridiplantae > Streptophyta > Magnoliopsida > Sapindales > Sapindaceae > Dimocarpus > Dimocarpus longan. The sequence continues at coordinate 10,544,234 of CM041021.1, forward strand.
CGATGTAGAAAATTTCATACATAGTTGTAAGAGCTATCGAGTAGTTTGCACTACAATATGTAATATAAAAAATCCCGTATGTAGTTGCAAAGAGTTACCGGTTATTAGCACTATAATTGCGGTGTAGAAAATTCCGCAGTATAGTTGCTCAGATTTAAGATCGTTTCACATGGTTGCGACGTAGAAAATTCCATATCGTAGTGGTTGAGATATCTTATTAGCTTTACGATTGATGTTAGTCAAAATCACCTCGTGATGATTAGAGTGTTTTAGGGGTATACATGGCGGTTTTAGAAAGGAAAAGTTTTCAAAATTGGAAATAGATTTTAATAAGTCATACTTTCTATGTGGATATATTGTTGTTATTTTTATACGTTGAACTAACGCCTTTGTTTTTGGTGTAGCTTGTATAATCTTTTAGGTACCATGCAGGTGATTTTGTATACGTAAAACCTTATCGGATATTTTAGGTAGGCATTGCGTAGATATAATGCTTAAACGATAAACATACTTTCGTTGTAATTATCATGATTAGATAATTGTTTGTTGACGCATGGACATTCAACAAAGTGTAAATTCATATTTTGTTATGAACATATACTTGAAACACATGCATATGATATACATTTTCACTTGATAGATCTATATATATATACATATTGATGCATATGCAAAACATTTAAAGTATTTACAAGTGTATGTTATGGAAATTATATATTTATGAATAATATATGCTGTAAAATGGATTAAGAAATGTATGTTTGTCGCCAAAAGAAGTGGGTGGTGATTTCTATAATTCGAAGTGTATTTATTTTACAGGTAAAAAAAATTTGGAAATATTAAAAATACAGTCGTTATGCTGTCGAAATTTTTATAAAATTTGTTTCGAATAAATGTGAAAAATTTACACCCACCCAATTGTTTACATCAGAAAAGAATACATTTAAATAAATTTAAGAAAACGGCCAAGATAAAGGGGTTTGCTTTGCACATCTCTTTTATCCTACAAGTTGGATCAAGAGAGATCGGTTAGAGTGCTTGGCGAGACCCTCTAGATAAGAGTATAGAGAGAATCTGATTTGGGTCTTATCATTGATAGTGTTGTCATGTCTTTAAAGCTCGAACCAATGCATACAATTCTTTGTCATAAGTAGGGTAGTTTAGGGTTGCCCTACTTAGTTTCTCACTAAAGTATGTAATTGGCCTTCCTCTTTGCATAAGGACTGCACCTATACTAATATGTGAAACATTACTTTCAATTTCAAACGTTTGAGTAAAATCAAGCAAAAGAAGTAAAGGAGCATGAGTTAATTTTTCCTTGATCAATTGGAACGCCTTCTTTTGCTCATCACCCCATTTGAATCCAACATTCTTCTTAATAACTTCGATAAGTGGTGCGGTGATGCTCCTAAAGTTTTTCACGAACCTTCTATAAAAACTAGCGAGTCCATGAAAACTATGAACACTACCTACACTTGTGGGACTCGGCCATTCTTGGATTGCACGTACCTTTTCTTCATCAACCTATATACCTTGTGCACTCACAATAAATCCAAGAAACACAAGTTTATCCACGCAAAAGGTACACTTCTTAAGGTTAGCAAACAACTTTTCTTTCCTTAAAACATCTAAAACAAGTTTTAAATGTTCAATATGATCATCCAAGTTTTTACTATAAATCAGAATATCATCAAAATAAACCACAACAAATCTACTTATGAAAGCACGCAAAACATGGTTCATTAATCTCATGAAAGTACTTTATGCATTAGTTAATCCAAAAGGCATAACTAACCATTCATATAAACCATATTTTGTTTTAAAAGCAGTTTTTCATTTGTCTCCCTTCTCTCATTCTAGTCTGATGATATCCACTTTTAATATCCATCTTTATGAAAACTTAAGATCTATGCAATTCATCAAACATATTATCTAATCTAGGAATGGGATGTCGATACTTTACTGTTATGTTGTTGATGACTCGATAATCAACATACATCCTCCATGTCCCATCCTTTTTAAGAACTAGCAAAACTGGAACTGCACAATAACTCATGTTTTCTCTAATGTACCCCTTTTCCATCAATTCATTAACCTACCTTTTGTCTCCTCGGGGTTACTCCTATAGGCCGATTGGTTTGGAATGGTTGCAACGAGTACAAAGTCAATTTAATGTTCTATCTCTCGAATTGTTGGTAAACCATGTGGTGTTTCCTCGGGAAAGACATCCTCATAAGCCTGCAAAAGAGAAACAATAGAATTAAACAAAACGGGGTCAAGTTCATTAGTATTTAAAAATGTCTCTTTGTACAAAAGTATAATCATTAGCTGATTTAAAAACAACACTCTTTTTATGTCACTCGCTTTTGTATAGAAAGTCTTTTGTTTTCTTTCTAATTTTCTCTCAATGGCCAAATCTTTCTTTTCTTTTTCTCTCTCATTTTCCTCGGTCTTCTCCTGATTTTCACTCTTTTTTTGCAATCTCACTTGATCTTTATAAACTTATTTTTGTGTCTTTAGAACAAGAGTGATTGGTCTTTGATTGAGTACAAAACAATATTTGTTAGAGAATCCATCATGCTTCACACGCTTATTAAATTGTCATGGCCATCCTAACAACAAGTGCCCAGTTTGCATCAGTACAATATCACATAACACCTCATCTTCATATTTACCAATCGGAAAAGAAACTAACACTTGTTTGTTTACCTTCACTTTGTCACTATCATTCAACCATTGTAACTTGTATGGTTGTGGATGTTTAAGTATTGACAGCTCTAATTTCTCCACCAAAGTAATGCTTGCAACATTAGTAAAACTACCACTATTAATAGTCACACTACATACCTTGTTCTAAACATGGCACCTAGTATGGAAGATGTTTTCCCGTGCATCTCACCATCTTCTTTGACCTGCACACTTAGTGCCCTCTTTGCAACCAATAATTCACCTTGGACAACGTATTCCTCATCATTTGCATCCTTCAATGGTGACATAGATTTGGTGTCATCTTCATCATCGGATTCAATCTCGCCATCCTCTCGCAATACTATAACTCTTTTGTTTGGACATTGGCTCGCTATATGACCCCTGCCTTGGCATTTAAAACACTTAATGTCACAATTTCGAGTGGTGGTAGAATCTATTTTACCTTGATTTTCATGGCTGGTCATTTCTTGCTTTTGCTCGGTTTTGGGCTTGGTCATGGCTTACTTCTCCTCTTTCCTCACAAAGCTCGACCTCCATGATGAACCCGAGATAAGGTTTTGCCATGTATTGCTGCCTCTCTTCTTGAGTTGGTTCTCAATCTTGAGAGCCATGTGCACCATATCTTCCAACTCCATAAAATGCTGCAATTCTATCGAGTTAGCAATTTCTTGGTTCAAACCAATCAAGAACCTAGCCATAGTAGCCTCTCGGTCCTTTTCTACCTTTGCACTGATCATAGTGAGTTCCATCTCCTTATAATAATCCTCTACACTTAGATTACCTTGTGTAAGTCTTTGCAATTTTTGGTACAACTCCTGATAGTAATGGCTTGGAATAAACCGTCTCCTCATCATAGTCTTCATTTCCTCCAATGTCTCTATTGGTCGCTCTCTATTTCTCCTTCTATTTAATACTAATTGATCCCACCAAACAATCGAATAATTAAAAAATTCAATGGCTGTAAGTTTTACCTTTTTAAGTTTGGAATAATTGTGACAATCAAATACTAATTCCATTATTTTCTCCCACTTAAGGTAAGCTTCGGGATCGTTTTTGCCTTGAAAGATGGAATTTTCATTTTAATACTGTCCAAGTTATTATCTTCTCAATTCCTAGCTTCTCTAAACCGCCTACTATATCTCCTATTGCTAACAATTGAATTCTGGTAATCTTCTTCATCAAAACCATCCCTATAATACTCTTCATCTTCAGTTCTCACTTCTCAAGGTTGAACTCTCTCTCTCTTATGCACATTAGGAATATTTTGTGGCTATTCCATACATGCATTCTCTACCCGATCTAATCATTCATGAACCTGCTCCATCTCTACTTTCAACATTCTCCTCATATCACTCATTAAGGCTTCCATGAATAACTTTGGATCAACCTCTCCTGACACACTTCTACAAATATTTTTGTCCTTGTTGTTTGACATGCTTGCTGCAAAACAAAGTTAGAAAAAGAAAAAAAAATAAAAAATAAAAAGAGCAAATTATAAAAGAGCTACCCAGTTGAAACGTTTTTACAGGCGGATCAATTGTTTTGATATAATTACAATTTACCCCCTCCCGTTAGGGAGTTTCCGTTATATGTAACCGAAAATAGTGTAAAAGGAACAAAAGATGAAAATACCCTTGATTGTTGGAGTTGATCGAATTGACCGAGTAAAAAAATTAAAAAATCTTTAAAATCTCTATGCAGTTGTTGATATTGCCTGTTGGATTTTTTTTTTTTCAGAATCTGGGTTTTCAGAAACTGGAAACCAGATTTTAGGTTGCCACCAGAATTTGGGTTTCCAGATCGATTTTGGGTTTCCAGTTGTCTACAAACCCAGATTTTGGGTTTCCAGTTTCCAGTAGTCTGGAAACCCAAATTTTGGGTTTCTAAACAACTGGAAACCCAGATTTTGGTTTCCAGAAATGATCCCAAACATCCGAAAAATGGTCCTAAACATTATCAACAATCACCCAACATCATCAATCCACTCCTGAAAAGACCTCAAACATCATCAATCAAACTTAACATAATCAATCTCCCACAAAACCATCAAACCCAACATCATCACTGAAATTAACCTCACAATCACCCACAAAACTGTCAATCAAACTAGAAAAAAGAAAAAACAGAAATCAACTTCATTGTCGAACCCAGATCTGGGTGTGGGTTTTGGGTTCACGATAACCTAAATTCTGGGTTCATTGGGAACCCAGATTCGGGGTTCGTGACGAACCCAGAATCTGGGTTTGTTTGGGTTCTTCGACGAACCCATATTCTGGGTTTTTGTGAACCCAGATCTGGGTTCGAGAACCCAGATCTGGGTTTGTCGAAGAACCCAAACGAACGTCGTGAACCCAGATTCTGAGTTCATCTGGGTTCTTCAAGAACCCAAATTCTGGGTTCATCTGGGTTCTTCAAGAACCCAGATTCTGGGTTCGTGATGAACCCAAATTTCTAGGTTCTTGAGAACCCAGATCTGGGTTCACTCGAATGATGAAACCAAATTGGGTTCGACAAGAAGAAGCAGAAGAAGAGATAGAGACACAGTGAAAAAAGGGAGACGGCTAAGGGAAGAGAGAGAGAGAGAGAGAGTATTTTAAAAGTTTTTTAATTTCTTTTTTTTATAATAGTAAAACATTTAAAAGTTTTTAAAATTTATTTTTTTAAATAATAAAACATGAAAAGACAATTTTACCCCCAAACCAATTAAGACTAACTGAAGTCCACTGATGGTAGGGGTCAATTGTAATAAAAGCGAAACAGTTTCTCTACATGTGAATACGTTTCATCTGGGTAGCTAAATTGTAATTTACTCAAATAAAAAACTTCGCACGCTCCATCACGTGTTTCACTCAAAGAAATATTCACTCAACTTTCACTCGTGTTTTCACACAAAATCAGCTTGGTTTTTACCCTCTTATTTGCTCAACACTCTTACCTTTTTTCCACTCATAGTATCCTCTATAGGTTCTTATCAAACTAATCAAATAAATATCAAAATTTCCAACCACAATTCACCATAAACTCACCAAGAAAAATTTGGATTCAATGGCTAGAAAAAGAGAAAAAAAAAATACAATGTTGTGTGTGATGAAATTTTACGGGTTTGATGGCAACAAGAAATTTGGATTGGGATTCAAAAGGGAAAACAAAATTTTAAAATTGAAACAAGATTGTATGAATTGAATCTCAATATCACACTTTTTTTATCTATTTTTTTTGGATTTTTTTTTGTTTTTTGTTTTTGGATTTTTTTTTTGTTTTTGGTTTTTTTTTTTTGAATAAAATAAAGAAGATAGGCAAACCTGAGACTAAACCGTGCTCTGATATCAACTGATACGAACCATGTCAAGAACTGACAAAACCCGTGAATTAAGTAAGGTTCAAAGAATGCCTAGAATCATATTTGTATGGAAATCTCGATCTATTGCTTATATGGAAGCAAATATTTTGGTATGGTGAAGACGCCACAATCAACGATGGAAGAATTGATTGATAAATCTAGGAGGAACGCCACAAAAAAAATCTTGATAAGTTCAAAAAGTTATATGAACAACAAAAAAAAAAATACTCTCACCAATATTATTAATCATCCATCCAGTTCCCTTCAGGATTACATTGATTTATATAGTTGAAAACACTAAGCAACAAAAGAAAATAATCAATTTAGCAATTAAACTCATTTAAGCCTATAAAAGAAAAGGAAAAATCAACCCCTTACAATTAGGAAAAGAATAATAAGGAAAAAAGAATAAAATTGACAACTAATTGCCTTGAAAATAATAGACAAGAAATTAGCCCCAAATTAGAAATCTTTATGACCAAGAAATCAATTCCATATTGAAAAGTCTTCATAGGCAAGAAATTAGCTAGAATCAGGCCCATCAATTGCTTTAATTAAATTAATCCAGCCTTGATCTTCTTTTGGACCCATCTTGGAATTCGTCATTTTAACATCAGCCCAAATCTCTTGAACCAATCAATTAAGTGCTTCTTTGAATCTCTTAACTCTTGCCCTTGTAATTGGCCCAACTGGAATATGTAATGGATCATTTGGTGATGCTTCTTTATTCTCATCAATGATAACAAACCATATAAAGTCTTCTTGATTTCTAAACTAAATTTTCTTTCAAAATTGAACAGGAGTTATTTGTTAGGAGCAATTTTTTTTTTTAGCAAATTTTTTTTTTTTTTTTTAGGTTGTGTTGAACGGTTAATGAAGAAGAAATGAGTTTTTATAGGTTATAATTTTCTATTCTTATGAAATCACCTTACCCTTTTTAATTTAAATAAAATATGTTTAAAAATTTAATCTGATTAGAAAATCTTATCAAATATGAATTCTTATAAAAATATAACTCTTACAAATTACATATTTTTTAAATAAAATATTATCAATATTTTGTTTTGCTTAAATATTTAGGAAATAATTGGGGTGTTACAAAAGCCATCAAGGTGGATCACAAGGGACAAAAGCTGCCAATGGTACTTGCAAGCCCTCGAAAGAAAAACTAATTTCTCAAAAAGTAGTTTTAATTTATCTTTTTTTTTGGGGACTTGTTAAATTGCTAGTTATATTAGCCTTTATGTTGCTTTCTTTTATGCTTTTTTAAGTAACATCTGTATTGATAATTATTTGTTTCCAAATATTGATCAAACTCTAATAAATATTTAATTTCTTTTAACTTGCAAGTTACAAAACTTGAGGGGCTAATGGAATCTAAATCAAATTGAGTGCACTTGACCAAACAAACACAAGCTATTCCAACAACGATGAAGTTGCAACCAAAAAGGTGCCCCCACAGCTAATTGACATAAAGTTATCTAATAGTGGATATACACAACACAAACCAATAAAAATTCTAAGGATAATAGCATTGGGTGGTTCAAGGAGGACATGGTAACACTCCGCCTCTACCATTGCTCTAATATTTGGGACTGCTCCACAAACAGGTTGCTTCCCTAGTAGCTCCACACGTGGGCTTTCATGGGATCACTCTATAAGCTGGTGATCGGACATTATGACTCGATGGGGACAAGACAACACACAGGCCTAGTCATATTGTATCTTATGGGACACCATATGGTTCAAGAGGTACACAACAACACCCAACCTCTACTGCATCCCTCTAAGGGTAAGGTACACCTAATTTTCAAGAAATCAAAAAGGACATGGTAGCATCCCACCCTTACCACTACATGGTTCCATCCTCTTATTATGGTATGTTAGTGTGGTTTAAGAAAGACATGGCAGCACCCACCCTTCATCATATCCCTTTGGAGTAAGGACACTTCTCCTTAGGGACACAATGACCTTAAGTGCCAGTGAGTGGCTTTATAAGCCGCCCTACTTGTACATAACTCAAAAATGACTCTATGCATAGATGAGTGATGGGATCCAAGCAAGCAAAGAAAATTTGGACGATTTGGAGGAGTCACCAAGGCTTCAAAAACATTGTTCAAATTCAAAATCACTAATCTTAAAGATTATTGGGCTTAATCTTGGAGGCTTTGAGAGCTAATTGAAGGCAATTGGAGGCAAACTTGAGTTAATTGGGCTTTAAATAGAATGGACTGAGTTTATTTTAATTGTAATGGGTTTTAAATTAAGTTAGTGTATTGATGTTATTTGGGCTGATATATTTAATTTAATTTAAGCCCATGAGTATATTTAGTTAGCCCAATTATTAGGGGACTAGGGTTTCATGTTATGTTATTTTCTTTGCCTATAAAAGGCTTGTCTTGTAACCTTAAGATGAGAACAAGATGAATGAAGAGGCAGTCACTTATGTTTTATTGAGAGAGTGAATTTTCTCTCTTGTTCTTCATGAACATGTGATCTTATCAAGCTTTGCTTGTGGCGATCAAACATGACTTATCTCCCACCTTCTTATCTATGTCTTGGGAATGACGTCAATATCCTTCTTTTATAACTTTGGTTCTTTGATTGACATATAATCAATGGGTCAAAATTTTCCTTTTTATGAACCTGTTTTAATATTTCTTGGGGTTGTGTTTCAATTTGATCGTGGGTGTCGTATCGTTATATACGGGGTTCACATCAGTTGGTATCAGAGCTTTAGGAATTAATTCAGGTTTGGTTATCCAATTTTTTTTAGTTTTTATTTTGTTTTTTTTTTTTTGTTTGGGTATGTTCGTGTCATCTTGTAACAAACTGGTTATTTTGTTTTCTGGTCTAGTATGGTATTTTATCTTATTTCCTATTCGCAACATCTTGGTTCACGTCTTATCAATATTTTATTTGTTCAATTCATCAATCCACCATATATATATTTTTATGTTTGTTTCTTGCAGTGCCGTACATCTCCATTGATTGGCAAGCAAATATATATATATATATATATATTCTTTTGTTTCTCGTTGATCCGTATCCATTATATGTTAACACTCGTTGACTTTTGTTTCTTGTTTCAACATATCATCATTCTTGACATTCTGGAACCTTCAATCATTTCAGTTTCCTTTAGCCACATATTATATTGGTTCTTTCCATACTTGGCCGAATATTACAAATTATTATTATTACCTTTTAGATTCTTGACTTTTTGGCTGGCCGAAATTCATCAATTAGGGTTCTTCAGTGCAATTTACATCCAGTTTAGCCTTATGCACATACAGGTTTGATTAAACAAAAAAGAGGAAAAGTTTGGGTGTGCAAAGGGTAAAGGTTTGATATAAAAAAAAAAAAAATGGAAGTTTGAGTGTGCAAAGGGAATGTTGAGTTAGATCAAGAGTGTCGAGTGATAAACACATGAGGAGTGACTGGAGTAAAACACAAAGGGTTTTGTGAGGTTATTTCCCTAACATTCTTTTCAGGTGTCAATCAAATCATCGAAAAGATGAGTCACGATTTGAGGACAAATCGTCTTGAGGAAAGAGGGAATGATGGGATCCAAGCAAGCAAAGAAAATTTGGACGATTTGGAGGAGTCACCAAGGCTTCAAAACATTGTTCAAATTCAAAATCACTAATCTTAAAGATTATTGGGCTTAATCTTGGAGGCTCTGAGAGCTAATTGAAAGCAATTGAAGGCAAACTTGAGTTAATTGGGCTTTAAATAGAATGGACTGAGTTTATTTTAATTGTAATGAGTTTTAAATTAAGTTAGTGTATTGATGTTATTTGGGCTGATATATTTAATTTAATTTAAGCCCATGAGTATATTTAGTTAGCCCAATTGTTAGGGGGCTAGGGTTTCATGTTATGTTATTTTCTTTGTCTATAAAAGGCTTGTCTTGTAACCCTAAGATGAGAATAAGATGAATGAAGAGGCAGCCACTTATGTTTTATTGAGAGAGTGAATTTTCTCTCTTGTTCTTCATGAACATGTGATCTTATCAAGCTTTGCTTGTGGTGATCAAACATGACTTATCTCCCACCTTCTTATCTATGTCTTGGGAGTGGCGTCAATATCCTTCTTTTATAACTTTGGTTATTTGATTGACATATAATCAATGGGTCAAAATTTTCCTCTATATGATATGAACCTGCCTAACTCCTCCTCAAAAGCTAGCTTCTCCTTCTTTCCCTTTAGGTGGCTCAATTTTTCCCTTTGAAAAAACCCTGTCATTCTTCTCATTATCACCCCACTTCGATTTCCAAAGAGTTGTGGAATGCGAAGAGTATCTTGCTGCCCCCTTTTTCTACAATTGTCTCTCCACCTTCATAGCCATGTGTACCATGTCCTCCAACTCCACATAGTGCTGCAACTCTACTACATTAGCAATATCCCTATTTAAACCATTCAAAAATCTTGCCATAGTGGCTTCCCTATCCTCAACATTAGCTCTAATCATGGCAACCTCTATCTCCTTGTGATAATCTTCCACACTTCATGATCCTTGTGTAAGACTTTGAAGTTTTTGATAAAGGTCTCTATAGTAGTGGCTGGGTATGAATCTCTTCCGCATGAGAGCCTTCAATTCTCCCCAAGTTTCGACACGTCTCTCAAGATTTCTCCTTCTATTTATCGTTAGTTGATCCCACCAGATGATTGCATAATCTGCAAATTCAATTACTGCAAGCTTCACTTTCTTCTCCTCAGAATAGTTATGACAATCAAAGATCAACTCAACCTTTTTCTCCCATTCTAGGTACGCTTCATGATCGTTTCTACTTTGGAAAGATGGTATTTTCATTTTAATGTTCCCAAAATTTCTATCTACCTCATCTCGATCCCGAATATTTCTCCTAGGACCTCTTCCACGCCTACCCCTCCTAGGCCTAAACCTTTCCTTCTCAATTTCAGTTTTCGGTCATTCTCCCCTCCACTTTCAGTTTCTATTTCTTCCACAACTAAAGGATCATGCTTACGCCTATTTTGACCATTTGCTTCCCGATTAGGCTGCCCTCTTTGGATTCTAGCTATAGCTTCATCTTGTCGGTCCATTCTATCCCTTATCTCTCCAAAAACCACATTCATTCGCTCAAATTGTTGATGTATGGCTTGAAATGTAAAGAATGTGTTGTCAATTTTAGGACTTGAGTTTGAGTCATTAGTGCCTGACATTTTGATGTAAGTTGCAAGGAAAAATAATAATGCCCACAATTCTCACGTGTTTGCACTCCACTCGTGTTTCACTCTAATACTTCCTTTTTTTTTTTCACTCTTTGTTTTTTCTTTCAAGTTCTTTAAGAACTACTGAACTCAATCAAGAACTCAACCCGTGTGTTATTCCCACCAATAAAAGTTCAAGAAACAAGCCAAAAAGTCCAAATCAATTAAAACCAGTGACTGAAATAAGATAAAAGCAAGATACGAAGGAATCAAAGAAAACGCATAAGAAAAAGATGACTAAACTCAATCAAGAAGACAAAATAAGAACAAAAAGAAATTTGTGAATTAGAGAATAGGTGTGAAATTAATTTGTGAACAGATCAACAGCCCACACACGATTCATTGATATGAAAACCAAATAAGAACTTACGTATATGCTATCTCACAACTAACACTTGCAATAAGAGATTTTCATCCTAAGGATCATCAAAGAATTAATCCAAGAAGTACTGAATTTTTTTTTTTTTCAATTTTCGTGCCTTTTTTTTTTTTAACAGGCCACTGCAATTTTTTTTTTATCAGACCACTGCACTTTTTTTTTAAAAAAAAAAATTTCGTGCCTTTTTTTTTTTTTTTTGGAATAGGATTGAAGGTGCAATAAGTAGAATATCAAGAAAGAAAACAACAAAGACAAATTCAAGAATATGTAAACCTAATCGCATAAGCTAAGAATAATTAAAGAATAATGAAACAAACAAACCTGATTTTGGAACCGAAGCTCTGATACCAATTGATGTGAACCCATAGGATTGAAACCTTAGAACCCACAAACAAATCAATAAACACCCCAAGAAAGCCAAGAATCAGATTTTAATTATTCCAGACCCGTTGAAAACTCGTTTCAAGAACCCGGATTGATAGTAGGAACGCCACAAAGGTTTGATCCTTTGATAAGTTCTAAGTCATTCAAGAACAAGAAGAGGAAACAAATTCTCTCAATTCTTTTAATTGATGGTTGCTGAAAACTGATATAAAATTAGGGTTTTGCCTTATTTATATTAAGGCTAAATAAAATAAACTACTCCTAAATGGGTCCAAACCCTAATTGGCTTCAAAGGCCCATTAATTAAAATAAACCTAATATGATATCTAATTAAATGAGACCCAAAACTAATCAACTTAACCCCTCATACATGAACAGTAACCAAGTCACAAATAAGGCCTCTTGATTACAAAAACTCTAGCCCAAATTACACATAAACTTATTTAAAAAATAATAATCTCTTTGGAAGCCCACACAATAAGACTCCAACAGCCATGATGCCAACCCACACGTCCAATGCTTCAAATGCTAGGACGTCTTCTCCCCGACTTCAATTACATGAACGAAGGATGGTTCCACCTCGTTTGAGCCCATCTTGAATGTTGTTGGTGTCTTGCTAGTTGCACTTTTAGTCCAAGTAGATTGCACGAGTCCTTGCATTGCTTCTTTGATCTTCTTCGCTCTTGATCTTGTTATTGGCCCATCTGGAATGTGCAAAGGATCCTTCTTATTCTTGTCAACCAACCCACCTTGGTACTCATCAATGAGTCATTTTATAAGCCTCCTTATAAGTATGTAACTCAACAATGACCTTAGCCGCTTTATAAGTCGTCTTGTAAGCATATAATTCAAAGATGACCTTATTAATAGACGAGCCACTTCATAAGCTACCCTATGAGTAGGTTGCTTTACTAATTAGTAGCCTAATAGGTGGGGTTACTCCCCGATGAATAGCTTACCCAAGTAAGACTACGCCACAAGCAAGTAATTAATCTGGCAAGCAAACTTTCAAGCAGACCACCCAATAAGCATAATATTTTGTAGACGGAACAATGTCACGAACAACCATTTCATAAGAAAGAACTATCCAAAAGGGATTCATAGGCAAAACACCCTCACAAGCAAGAAGTTTGTTAAGCAAGTTATTCAATGGAAGTTGTGTGTGCAAAGTTGAGCAAAATAGTAAGTCAAGATCACTGAACAAATAGCTATACAGATAGCTCATCACAGCACTGACTCTTTCAAGGTTAATAACACTTCAATTTTGATTTACTGAACCATTATTTTTTAAAGTTGCTCTGTAGGTGACCAAGTTGCTATGGTCAGAATGCAATGACTGAAGAAACTAGGCAATTAATAAGAGGAGTTAAAGATACAATGCATTGAGTGAATATTGTCAAAAGTTAATTGCTTAAATTCCACATAGGAAAAGAATGTAAACAAACATAATAATAATAAAAAAATAAAGAAACAAGTATAGAGAGCTCCAATTAAGCTAGTGTAACAAATCAAGTAATTCAAGAAGCTCACAGGTGAGCTGAACAAATTGAGTTAAAAAAATACATCAAGTTTATTAAGAAAAATAAAAAAAGAGAAAAGGATAGGAGTTTTCAACAAGAAACGCAAGGGAAGTAGTAAGCATGGACCAGAAATGCTAAAAAAATTATTGTGGTTATCATTCAAATTCACCCCGACCTCACTTGTCACAAGGCCCATAACCTCCACTAAGCATGCAGTAGCGTCACCGCCTTTTGAAAGAGCAACAACATATTTAGCAATATCAATATCAACAACAAGAGGGTTAATTATGAGTGGCACAGACTCCTTTGTCTCTTTATCAACCCTACTTTCACCCTCAATAGGAGTTTCTTGGGACTGATTTTTTGGCAACCTTTACCTTGAAGCCCCTGATGATTTGGTTGACATCATTGCCAAGGAAAGAGAAGTCATAGTCTTTCTTATCCATCTAGATTGTGTAGAATAATGCAATCTGAACATTATTAACTACAGTCTCTTATCTCACTCCAGTTGATTAACCCTCTCAATTGCCAAACCAGCTCGTCTTTAAGACTAGTAATTACTTTATTTAGGCAAGTTACCTCTCTCTTGGCATCGTTGGTTTCACATCGCACTATCGAATCATGAAAGTACTTTTTCTTATATAGGGTGGTCTGCCTTTGTCTCTTGACCTTAGCACTTTTTAGAAAGAGTTTGCTCCTTGCAGTAGGTCTCACTTTTCCTAGCCCCAGTGAGATCCTTATCCAGCTTTTTCTTCTCATCCTTTATATCGGTCGACCACCTATGAAGTTCTTCCTTTATCTCCCTCCACTTGCTGTTTGTCTTGGAATATTCATCATAAGGAAAGAACTTTACAGACGGGAAGAAGGAAAGGTAGTTAGGACCTATACACACACACATATACACATATATATATGTATAAGAAGGAGGAAGAAAGAAATAAAAAATCAAACTACTCATACTTGTTACGAAATGTAGAGTGAAGATGTAACCAATAGCTTATTTTTAAGGTTTTCCACAGAGTCAGTTGTGGCCTTATAAAAGATCCTTCTCGTGGAGATAACAAATCTGTCCACTAACTACACACAGTTAGGCGGTCAAAGTTAGTCTCTTGTCCCTCTATTTGTTCCTTTTCCTTAGAAGAAGGACGAGCTGCAGCCGAAGCTTTCGCTGGCTGAATTGCATCTGAAGTAGAAAGTTCTTACTCGAAATTTCATTACCTCTTCTTTCCTCTATCATAAGCGAAAGCATTGGCAGGACAACCAGGAAGCTTTCTTAAAGACGACTTATGGTTGGCACTGGACCCCTACCGAGTGAGTGTAAAGCTAGCGGTTGTTCTTCTTTCAGAGGCATTGGCTTCTTCGAAAACATTCCCCACAAACAAAATAACCACTCTCAACTTCAAGACATCTCAACAGACTCACTGACCTGGTTCTTTCTTTCTTTCTTTCTTTCTTTTTTCATTTTTTTAAAGAACTAACCTAATTCTTATCATCCTCTACTTCAATACAAAGAACTTGCTTAGCAATAGTGAGAAGGTCGTAAGCTATACAATTTTTTAAGGTCACCAACGTTTTAACTGATCACTCTATATGGCCATGCTTGCGGATCAGTCCAAGACTTTTTGGTCATCCTTAGTTATCATAAGAACAACAACCTTTAAACCTTTTGAAAACACAAGAAAAACAATTCATTAGTAAAAACATGTAGCATAGCAAAAGTTATCCAAAACATAGAGAGAAGACACTTATGGAGGGGCAAAACAAAACCACGATGCTTTACGAGCACATCACTAACCTAAAAATATTGATATTTCTAATCGTCAACATTAGACTTGATGTCGGTGATCAAGTCTTTAATGTTATTTACCCAACATGTTAGTTAATAAAACCCTTTATTGGAGTTAGGGTTTTACTTTAGTAGAAACAAGTATTGGACCACATCCTTACTAGGGATTGAGGTCCACACCTGGGGAATAGTGTGAAAAAGGAAGAGAGAAAGGAATAGTTTTTTATAAGTGCTAGAAATGAGCCACCCCAAGATTGTTTAAAACCACATGAAAATAAAGATGGAAAGGAAGCAAAAAGTTAGCTCGCATTTAGAGCTCACCTATGGCTATGTAATATTATGGCAAATAAGTAGCCATATCTTGAGCGTTAGGTAGTAAAAGACTTTATTATGACCTAATCATTTATGATCGTGGGAACTCAAAAAAAGTGGATTCATGGGAATGACTAGAGCGCCCACTATGAGCAACTTTTCTAATGGAGGCCATTTGAACCTCCACTCTTGTACTATCCCTATTTCAAGCATCGACACCCATTCCCTTCTTTATATCAACCACGAGACCAAAATGAGGAAGACCATCAAACGACTCATGCTCCTCATTAGTCCTAACCACATGCCCATGACAACTGCAACCTAACATTTATAAGCAAAAGCTAGTATCAGTGCCTATAGATGATACAAACCAGCCTAATTCCTCCTTAAAAACTAGCTTCCCTGAGTTCTATCATTCCATCTTTCCTCAAAACGATTTATCCTTAAATCGTGACTCATCTTTATTGTTATTCAAAGAGGTGATTAAAACCTGAAAATAATGTTAGAAAATCCTTACAACACTTCCGCACGTGTTACACGTCAATCACTCTTGTGTTGGACACTTTTTTTTTTTGTCCTCTTATTTTTAATCAAACCAGAAAAATAAAATAAAAAAATAAAAATAAATTAGACTAGAAAATACTGTAGAAATAGTTTTAAAGCTTACTTGATATGGTGCAGAAAAGATGTGGTGATCAGTGAATCAGTAGAATGACTTGATGAAGTAATATGAGATAATAAAAAAAAAATTAAAATAAAAGATCTACTTATTGATATTGGGTGGCATAGACAATAAAAAATAAAAATAAAACAAAACAAGAAAAACTAATTGATAAACTAAGATGATAGATATGTGGAAAAGAAAAAAAAAATAAATTGAATAACCAAATCCTGAATTAATTGTGGGGTCCGGGATTTGCCTATACTGGGGTCCCCTCGGGCTGGCCCAGGTTTGCCCCGCGAGCCCACTCACTAGGTACTGTCCCTGGTCAGGGGATTTGCTTCGCCTCCCCCAGCTGCCACTCGAACCTCTGACCCTCAAGGATATGAGTGTTTAACTTGCAAGCTGGGTACCAATTGAGCTACTAGCTCAATTGGTACCCAGCTTGCAAGTTAAACACTCATATCCTTGAGGGTCAGAGGTTCGAGTGGCAGCTGGGGGAGGCGAAGCAAATCCCCTGACCAGGGACAGTACCTAGTGAGTGGGCTCGCGGGGCAAACCTGGGCCAGCCCGAGGGGACCCCAGTATAGGCAAATCCCGGACCCCACAATAAAAAGGCGCCTTTTTATTGTGGGGTCTGGGATTTGCCTATACTGGGTCCCTCGGGTTACCCCAGGTTTGCCCCTCTCACCCACTCACTAGGTACTGTTCCCTCCCCTAGGGACTTTCTTTCGCCTCCCCCACCTCTCGAACCTGGCACCAGGGGCTTAATACCAAATTCTTAGAGAAGTGGGTACCAATTGGTACCCAGCTTGCAAGTTAAACACTCATATCCTTGAGGGTCAGAGGTTCGAGTGGCAGCTGGGGGAGGCGAGAGAAATCCCCTGACCAGGGACAGTACCTAGTGAGTGGGCGAGAGGGGCAAACCTGGGGCAGCCCGAGGGGACCCCAGTATAGGCAAATCCCAGACCCCACAATAAAAAGGCGCCTTTTTATTGTGGGGTCCGGGATTTGCCTATACTGGGGTCCCCTCGGGCTGGCCCAGGTTTGCCCCGCGAGCCCACTCACTAGGTACTGTTCCCTCCCCTAGGGACTTTCTTTCGCCTCCCCCACCTCTCGAACCTGGCACCAGGGGCTTAATACCAAATTCTTAGAGAAGTGGGTACCAATTGAGCTGTAGCTCAATTGGTACCCACTTCTCTAAGAATTTGGTATTAAGCCCCTGGTGCCAGGTTCGAGAGGTGGGGGAGGCGAAAGAAAGTCCCTAGGGGAGGGAACAGTACCTAGTGAGTGGGCTCGCGGGGCAAACCTGGGCCAGCCCGAGGGGACCCCAGTATAGGCAAATCCCGGACCCCACATTAATTCTCAAAGCTCTGATGCGAACCTCGTATATAAAGATACAACATCCACGATCAATTGAATCAATACCCCAAGAAAGATTAAAATAAGTTTATAAAAAAGAAATTTTGACCTACTGATTATATGTCAATTAAAAACCAAAGTTATAACGAACTTTGACCCAATTATTAAAACTCAATTAAGAACCAAAATTATAAAATAAGGATATTGACGTCACTCCCAAAATATAAATGAGAAGGTGGGAGATAAGTCATAGTTTAATCGCCACAAGCATAGCTTAATAAGATCACATGTTCAACAATAAACAAAAAAGAAAATTCACTCTGTCAATTAAATATAATTGGCTGCATCTTCATTCCTTCTTCCTTTTGCTTAATGTTACAAACCTTTTTATAAGCAACAAAATAAACTAGTTTTGGGGCCTAATTAATTCTTAAACAAAAAAAGTCTAAATTGTAGGACTTAAAATCTAAGAAAATAAAACCAATATGGAAAGTAAATAATCCTAACAAAATAACCTACAAAATAAAAGATTGGGTGACATTAAATTTATAAGATCTTCTGAATCTCTAAGATTTACTAAATATGCATTAAATTCTCAAGATCTTTTGAATCTTCAAGGTTTGATAGATATTTTGAATAACACAAAAGTGGTCAATTGTAGTTTAGGCCCAAATCTTGCTTGTTTCCCTGGGTTCCATCATTCCACATTTTCTCAAAACGATTTGTCCTCAAATCACAATCAATCTTTATGGTCGTTCAAAGATTGAATTGAAACCTAAAAAAAATATTAGGGAAATAACCTCACACAATCTCTCACGTGTTTCACTCCAATTACTCATGTGTTTTACACTTTTTTTTTCCCTCGTCTCATTTTAATCAAACCAGAACACTCAAAGTAATCAATAACCTGTGATGATTGATTCAAGATTGATGATTATATGATATAAACAAGAATAATGAAACAAGATCAGATCAAAAAAACAAAATAAGATGTGACAATAAAAAAAGAATGCGAACCAATAAACAAAGACCAGAGAATAAAATGACAGTATGGGAACCAAGACAAACACCTAATAATATCACAAATAGACTAAGACCAATATATTAAAAGTAACGAACCAGACCAACAAATAAGTTTTGTGGATTAAGACAAAACAAAAGAAGACAACAACAAAGCTAAAATATTATGGTGAAAACAAAGAGACCTGGCAGTGGTTTTGCTATAAAGTGCAATTCAAGAAACAAAAGAAAAAAATAATTAATTGATGATGACTATCTACAGCAATTAAAGAGAAATTGCAAGAATGTTGAAACAAAAGTCAAACTCAATTTCAACCAGCAACAATGTTACACAGGTCAAAACAAAAAAAATGTCAAAATAATGTGGCTCAACAAGATTATGCAGCAATTAAGGATGAATAAAATATGGAAGATGATGCAAACCAGAATGTGGCAAACAGAATAGACAAGAAAATTGAGAAAAAGAAATCAAACCAATAAAGCAATGATTATGAGAAAATGAAAAAAAAATCAATAAACAAATAAATTGGATAATCAAACTTGAATTAATATTTAAAGCTCTGATACCAACTAATACGAACCCCGTATATAAAAATACGATACCCACGATCAAATTAAAACACAACCTCAAGAAAGATTAAAACAAGTTTAAAAAAAAAAAAAAAAATTGGCCATTGATTTTATGTCAATCAATAACCAAAGTTATAAAGAACTTTGACCCAATGATTAAACTCAATCAAGAATCAAAATTATAAAAGAATGATATTAACGCCACTCTCAAGATACAGATGAGAAGGTGGGAGATAAGTCATAGTTTGATCGCCACAAGTATAGCTTGATAAGATCACATGTTCAATAATGAATAAAAGAGAAAATTCACTCTATCAATTAAATATAATTGGTTGTATCTTTATTCCTTCTTCCTTTTACTTAGGGTTACAAGCCTTTTTATAAGCAATGAAATAAACTAGTTTTGAAACATAATTAATTCCCAAACAAAAAAAGTCTAAATTATAGGACTTAAAATCTAGGAAAATAAAATCATGGAAAGTAAATAATCCTAACAAAATAACCTACAAAATAAAAGATTGGGTGATATTAAATTTATAAAATCTTCTGAATCTCCAAGATTTGCAAGATATACATTAAAATTTCAAGATGTTCTATGTAAACCCAAAACCTCGTTCATCGAAAAATGAAATGAATTATTTTTTGATGGATCGTGTTTTCGAATATTTTTCTTTAATTCCGAGTCATTTGGAATATTTTTAGAAAAGAAATAATAAAATAATTCTGAGTGTGCGAAGATGAAATTATGTCATAAGCGGATTACCCGGACGGACAGAAACGAATTAGATTTCGAAAGCGGAATGGAAAGCTCATGAAAAAGCAAGTGGCAAGTGAATACACACGTGTCATGCATGCAAAGAATGAAGCAAGAAAAGTGGCAAGAATTTCCTATGCATGAGTGCCATGTGTCTTAAAATGATTAAACAAATATATATCAATTGAAAAAGCAAGAATTGAATCAAAAAGTTGCAAAGCCCTTTGGTCACCATTTGCAAGAAAAATCTTGAGAGACCGAGAGTGAGAGATTGAGAAAGAGAGACCGAGAGATCGTGAAAGAGAGAGAGCTCGTGAGATCGAGAGAGTACAAGTAAAACTCGTGACCTGCTCATAGAGAGAAGCCGAGAGCGAAGAGCGTGGAAGAGGAAGAACCAAGCTGCTCGTGCATGCAAAGATAGATTCAAGAAAAACCAAACCGTGAACTGGTATGTGGAAGTGCAGCGAGTGAAGAAGGGGAGAACGAGCTATCCAGGAGCAATCTGTTCGTGCATGCAAGCAAGGAAGGATGAGCAGCTACAGTTTTGACCGAGAGTAAGCATATCAGATCTGAAGTGAAGCAACCAAGAGAAGCAATGCAATTGTGAGACAAGAGAACAAAAGTCGAGAGGGATTAGGAGCTGTTTGGGCGTGAATCAACAGATTAAGGTGAGTTTTTGAGTGCGATTGAAGTGATGTCAGCTTGTAGTTAATATTAGGTGTTGTTAGGAAGCTGTCAGATGGTGCATGTAGGTGAAGAATGGTGAGCTGCTACTGTAAGTGACATTCACGGTACCGTCTTACCGTCGTGGACGCTTAGAGGCTATTTCGAAACGAAGAACAGCTCACACAAAGGTAAGTGCTATCCCGTTTGGTTTTGTTATGACATTTCGAGTAGTTTGTAGAGGTTTCATATGTCGTTTGATTGAAGGAAGCTCGTGAAAAGGAAAGGAGTTTGGACAGCACCTTCGCGTAAGCATTTTGACCTTTCGAATTGAGTTTCGAAAGGTATATTGAGTTTTATTTATTTTGTTTGGATGGATAATGATTAGGATGAGTTGAGAATGAATTTTGATTATGTTATGATTGGGTTTTAGGATTTAGAACCTCATTAGTGCGCAGGTTCGTTCAATATTAATTAGTTGTATTTTCGAATAATATTGTCAACGATTATTTCCGTTGCGAATTTGAATTATGGGCTGTCATAGTGAGATTTAAGGGCTATTATGTTGTGTTTTTAGATTCGAATTTATTCTCATGAAAAATGATGCATAAGGATGTATTTTAAAATATCGAATAGTTGTTCGGATATTGAAAAACCGTTTCCGAGCGATTTAAATAAGTTTTTCGTTGTCAAATATGAATTTGTATATGATGTTAACAAGCTGCCATGTTGTGTGATTACGTTCATTAAAGTGTTAAAGGTTGATGTTAGGATGGATTGAAATATATTAAAGTTAATCGGATAGTTTTCGTCGCACACGATTATATTAAATTGTTAATTTTCGGAGTTGAAACGGAAAATAAATAATCACGTAGTATGCTACCATGATTTTCGTTTTTGTGTATCAAAGTGTTTGAATCTTCGTTTTCCATGATTTGCGTGAAGTTACGAGTAGTATTGACGATAAGTTTGATTGGAAACGAAATAATCGCGTAAAACGTTAAAAATGATAGTTTGCGATAAATTGTCGAAATCACGTAAGTTTTACATTATTTTTTTAAACTCAAATGTTTTCTTTGTCGAATCCGTTAGAATGTGATTTCGATGCTATTGATTGAGATTCGAATGGCATTTTTTTCGGTTTCGAAATAGTCAAAAAGCTAGCGAAATTCCGGTGTGATTTAAGTTTAGTATTTATGCGAGCCTCGTTATTAACGAAAACTCGATCGAAACCAACTGTAGGTGAATTGACGAGTGGACGAGATCCGTAGTGAGAGTGGTGTTAAATTATTTGGAAGCAAGTAGTAAGTGTGGATTTTATAAAAGGTTTCCATGCATTTTATTATATGACTACGATTTTATTATATTTCATACAATACATGTATAGCTTTAAATGATTTATATTATGAATGTATATATATTCTTGAAGTAAAGTAAATGAGTAAGTTGAAAAGATATACATGCATAGAATTATTATTTGCGAAAGTTATATGCATATTACCGAGATTTTGTATATATATACTTTTGGTTTACCCTAGCCCCTAGTTTACACCCGGCCGAAGTATTCCATATGTGTATGGCAAGTTGGGGGGAGTTACTAACTTTGGGGGGGATCGAGTCTGTCAGTCACCCTTTGCACGTATGAGATAGTGTAGATCTGCCTGATGTTGGAGGGAATCGTGATCCCAGAGTTGTTTCCACATCTGCAACAACACATGGTGAGAGTTTCCTTAATCCTAATGGCGTGTTTTCGCACCGTCATGAAGAATAAGTTTCCCTGAGTTGCCAAATAAATAGGCTAGTAAGAAAATGAAACACGTCAATAGACATGAGTTTAAAGAAAAACAAGAAAAGAAATTTAAGAAAAGTTTAATAAAGTATCTTTCGAATTTTAAAACGAGTTTTACAGTTTTTAGAAAAGTAAAGTAAACACTAGTTTTCCAACCTATTTTGGGAGGAATATTATCTTGAACAAAAGTATAGTTTACATTAATTACCCACTCACTGAGTTATTCTCACCATCATTTTGCTGGTTTATTAAATTCTCCCCAGGTGCAAGTATGAGCAGCGTAGCGGAAGCATCTTCGTCGGACGTACAGGTGAGCTAGAGACGCGACCCCACTGCACTAGTTTTAATCAAGTTATCATGTACTGCATTTTCTATCATTTTCAGACTTATTAGTATTGTAAATATTGTTTTGGATAATGAATTTTATGGTGAATGTCATGCATGATATTTTAAGATTTTAATTAAACTGATTTTCATATCATTGAATTTTAAGCATATGGTGAATAATTGTGTATTTGAAAAAGGGCCTCAGGCCCATTAGGTTGATAAGATCTATTGAATGAAATTATACAAGTTCTGTGAAATTTTTTTACAGGGTGGAAATCTTAGAAAAACAGCCGTTGTGTTGTCGGATTTCCGTAAAAATCTATTTTCATAAATTTATTTTCAACGAACAAAATTCGTACCCATTTTCAGAACTAAAAGAGATTCAAACATTTTCAGATAAGAAAGAGGCTTAGTTCCATGGGCAATTTCCAGTCGGAGCATATCTCAACTAGAAAGCCACCGTGGGGTGTCGGACAGGTCGCCTAGCTAGTATAGCTAGAAAGGGGCCTGTCAACGTTGGTATCAGAGTTGAGATTTTTAAATGCATTACATGTTTTTCGAGCATTTTCATAGTATTTCTCAAACATCATACATTTTATGACTTATTATTTGGTCCAAGTGCAGTGAGTCATGCGTCGCGTCGGTCGTCCGTGTAAACGAAGAGCCATAGATGATGCTCCACCTCCTGCTCCAAAAATAGGGGAGCAAGTAAATGAGTCAGTAAATGATCCTCAGCCAGGGGTTCCAATTGAGCCACCGGTAGTAGAGCCTGAGCCAGATCTGATTAAGAGATTAGCTCAGGTTATTCAAGGTCTGAGGCCGCGCGTACCAAGCGCCACCGTAGAGAGGGCAAGGAAATTAGGTGCCGATGCATTTGGCGGAATAGATGGCCCAAAGGTTGCAACATAATGGTTAGACAATACTGAGAGGGTGTTGGAACAAATGGAGTGCACCGATCCCCAAAAGGTGTCCATTGAATCATTTTTGCTACGAGCGTCACCTAAAGATTGGTGGAATTCTGTCAAGTGGAGAACAACCGATCAAGTTACATGGGAAAAATTCAAAGAAGAGTTTAATGAGAAATTCTACCCAAGGGCGTATAAAGACGACAAGATTGAAGAGTTTTATAGTTTAGTTTAGGGCAGCATGTCAGTGGAAGAATATAAGAGGAAGTTTACTGAGCTGTCTCGAGTGGCACTGTTTATAGTGAGCGACGAGGTGAACAAGTGTCATAAGTTCGTTCAGGGCCTGAATCTAAAGACCAAGACATATGTGGTAACCGTAGAGCATAGAGAGTATGGGCGGCTAGTTGAGGCAGCCTTGAGAGTAGAGAGGACTACATTAGGTGACAAAGAGCAGGTATAGAAATCGAACCGTAATCAGGGGTCAGGTTGGTATTCAGGAGTCTCCAGCAAGGCTCGCAAAACTGGAAGCAAATCTGAATGGTCAGGTAGCAAACAGCGGAGTCAGGGAGCTGCGTCCAGTTAGAGTTCTGTCAGACCTCCATCAAGGCCCCAGAACAAGGGTGATACTCAGAGCATATTAGAGTCATGTAGGAAATGCAGTAGGATGCACCGAGAAGAGTGTTATATGGGTATCTCTAGATGCTATCATTGTGGTAAATAGGGACATTTTATGAAGGATTGCCCGTAGAGAGCAACATAAGTTAATGGGTCGAGACCGTTTACTCAGGGATAGTCTAGTGGAGGTTAGACGCAAGAGAAAAGAGGTCCACAGATGAGAGGACAAGGGACTACAGTTTAGTCTGGAAGAGGTACTGGTAGAGGTTTTCCACCTAAAGGTCAGTCAGGGAGGCCCCGTACTCAGGCCAGGGTGTTTACGATAACGCAGCAAGAGGCTGAGGCTACACCAGAGGTAGTGACAGGTACTGTAACTGTTTTTAATTCTGATGCTCATGTTTTAATAGACCTCGATGCTACGCACTCTTTTGTTTCTAAAGGCTTTGCCAAACATGTTAATATGAAGTTAGAACCCTTAGAGTTGGATATGGTAGTAGCTACTCCCACCGGAGATTCTTTAGTAGCAGAGAGTGTTTGTAGAGATTGTGACATTATGCTTGGGGGTAGATCATTTCCAATCAGTTTGATGTTGTTGGACATATGTGACTTCGACATTATATTGGGCATAGATTGGTTAGCTATGCATCATGCCGTGGTGGATTTTTTTTCAGAAAGAAGTTAAGTTCAGTTCATTGGGAGAGCCAGATGTAATATTCCAAGCGGAGCGTAGAATGCTTCCATCCTATATCATGTCAATCATGACCGCCAGAAGGATGCTAAAGAAACAGTGTGCAAGTTATTTGGCTTATGTGATAGATTCGACCGAGAGGGAGACTTAGTTAGAGAATATTCCTGTGGTTGCAGAGTCTTCTGACGTGTTTCCAGAAGATCTTCCAGGTTTACCTCTAGATAGGGATATTGAATTCGAGATTAATCTGATTTCAGGAACAACACCAATTTCTAGAGCACCGTATAGAATGGCACCCTCAAAGTTGAAGGATTTGAAGGTTCAGTTGAAAGAATTAGTAGACAAGGGCTTTGTCAGATTCAGTGTATCTCTCTGGAGAGCACCAATGCTCTTTGTTAAAAAGAAAGATGGAAGTATGAGATTGTATATTGATTACCGGGAATTGAATAAGGTGACTATTCGGAATCAATAACCTCTACCGAGGGTCGATGACCTGTTTGATCAGTTGTAGGTAGCAAGGGTGTTTTCTAAGATAGATCTGAGATCAGGGTATCACCAGTTGAAGATCAGAGGAGATGATGTTCCTAAGACTGCCTTTCGGATGCGTTATGGACATTATAAATTCTTGGTTATGCCTTTCGGGCTAACCAATGCTCCAGCAGCATTCATGGCATTGATGAATCGGGTGTTCCATGAATTTTTAGATAAGTTCGTCATAGTGTTCATTGATGATATTTTGGTGTATTCTGGCAGTAAGGAAGAACATGCTGAGCATCTGAGATTGGTTTTGTAGACGTTAAGAGAGCATAATTGTATGCCAAGTTCAGCAAGTGTCAGTTTTGGTTGAATGAAGTTTCATTTTTGGGCCATGTGATTTCAGCTGATGGGATTAGTGTTGATCCTCAAAAGATCGAAGCGATTGTGAGTTGGAAACTGCCTACAACCGTAACTGAGGTACGAAGTTTCTTAGGATTGGCAGGATATTACAGAAAATTTGTTGAAGGATTTTCCAGGATTGCCATCCCATTGACGAAGCTCACTCAAAAAGAAGTGAAGTTTGAGTGGTCAGAAGCCTGTTAGAGAAGTTTTGATGAATTGAAGACAAAATTGACCATAGCTCTGGTACTTACCCTTCCTTCTGAAAATGAAGGCTTTGTAGTAATGATGCTTCAAGGCAGGGTTTGGGTTGTGTTTTGATGCAAGACGGATAGGTGATAGCTTATGCTTCCAGACAATTAAAGAAGCACGAGCAGAATTACCTAACCCATGATCTAGAGTTGGCCGCAGTGGTATTTGCACTCAGGATTTGGAGGCATTACCTGTACGGAGTTCAATGTCAGTTATTTACAGATCACAAGAGCCTTCAATATTTATTTACCCAGAAAGAGTTGAACATGAGACAGAGGAGATGGTTGGAGCTGATCAAGGATTATGATTGCACCATAGAGTACCATCCTGGGAAAGCAAATGTAATAGCCGATGCATTGAGTAGGAGACCCACCAGCTCGGTAGCTCATTTAAGAGCTAGGTATTTTCCGTTGTTAGTAGAGATGAGATCTTTGGGAGTTAACTTGGAAGTAGTAAATTCAGGTGCATTGTTAACTACATTTCAGATTTGGCCGGTACTCATGGATAGAATTCGAGAGTTGTAGATTCAGGATCCTCAGTTAAATAAGATCAGACAGGAAGTAGAGTTAGGCCAGCAGGGAGACCTCTCAGTCATGGATGATGGTACATTGAGGATGAGCAAAGATTGTGTGTTCCAGATGTGGCGAAACTCAAGAAAGAAATTTTAGATGAAGCTCACTCCTCAACATATGCTATGCATCCGGGAAGTACGAAAATATAGCATACCTTGAAAGAGCATTATTGGTGGAAAGGTATGAAGAGGGAGATAACTGAATTTGTGTCAAAATGCTTGATTTGTCAACAGGTAAAAGCTGAGCACCAGAGGCCAGCAGGACTTCTTCAGCCACTCTCCATCTCAGAATGGAAATAGGAGTGTATTACAATAGACTTTGTGGTAGGATTTCCTCGAAGTCGAAATGGTTATGATAGTATTTGAGTGATATTGGATTGACTTACAAAGTCAGCTCATTTCCTACCTATCCGAAGTACGTATTCCCTAGATAGATTGGCCAAGTTATATGTGGATGAGATCGTGAGATTGCATGGGGCTCTAGTGTCAATTGTATCAGATAGAGATCCGAGATTTACATCCCGATTTTGGCCTAGCTACAGAAAGCTTTGGGTACTCGATTACATTTTAGTACAGTATTTCATCCGCAAACAGATGGACAGTCTGAACATACTATTAAGACTTTAGAGGACATGCTCAGGTTTTGTGTGATGGAGTTTGGAGGAAGTTAGGATACTTATCTATCATTAATCGAGTTTGCCTATAATAACAGTTATCAAGCTAGTATCGGTATGGCACCATATGAATCACTTTATGGAAGACGGTGTAGGACGCCGGTATGTTGAGATGAGATGGGCGAGAGAAAGTTAATTGGGCCCGAGCTTGTGCAGATGACTACAGATAAGATCAAGGTTATTCGGGACAAATTGAAAATAGCCCAAGATCAACAGAAAAGTTACGCAAATAAGCGTAGGAAGGATTTGGAGTTCCAGGTTGGGGATAAGGTATTTATGCGGATATCACCATGGAAAGGAATAATCCGTTTTGGGAAGTGTGGTAAGTTAAACCCTCGATATATCGGTCCCTATGAAGTGATTGGCAGAGTAGGTGAGATAGCATATCGACTTGAGCTACCAGTAGAACTTTCCAGAATCCATAATGTATTCCATGTCTCAATGCTCCGTAAGTATATAGCAGATCCTTCGCATGTGTTGTCAGAGCAACCAATGAAACTCAAAAAGAACCTATCATATGAGGAGACCCCAATTCAGATTCTTGACAAAAGAGAGCAAGTTCTTCGCAGTAAAGTCATTTTATTGGTAAAAGTATTGTGGAGGAATCATGCAGTGGAGGAAGCCACGTGGGAGCACGAGGATTAGATGCGTAGCCAATATCCACATCTTTTTGAAGCAAGTAAGTATATTTAGTTATCCGAACTAAGAGTTTTATAATTCGAGATTTTTATTGAGTATGTTTGATGGATTCAAATGTTGAAATGCATTGCATGAGATTAGCATTGGCGACTTAGGCTTTGATTGTTAAATTGAGAATCGTTATCCAATAAAGAAGTTGTGTAAATTTCGAGGACGAAATTTTTATAAGGAGGGATGAATTGTAAAACCCAAAACCTCGTTCGTCAAAAAATAAATTATTTTTTTATGGATGGTGTTTTCGAATATTTTTCTTCGATTCCGGGTCATTCGGAATATTTTTAGAAAAGAAATAATAAAATAATTTCGAGTGTGCGAAGACGAAATTAAGTCATAAGCGGATTACCCGGACGGACGGAAACGAATTAGATTTCGAAAGCGGAATGGAAAGCTCATGGAAAAGCAAGTGGCAAGCGAATGCACATGTGTCGCGCATGTAAAGAATGAAGCAAGACAAGTGGCAAGAATTTCCTATGCATGAGTGTCATGTGTCTTAAAATAATTAAACCAATATATATCAATTGAAAAGGCAAGAATTGAATAAAAATGTTGCAAAGCCATTTGGTCACCATTTGCAAGCAAAAATGTTGAGAGACCAAGAGTGAGAGATTGAGAAAGAGAGACTGAGAGATCGTGAGAGAGAAAGAGCTTGTGAGATCGAGAGAGTGCAAGCAAAACCCGTGACCTGCTCATAGAGAGAAGCTGAGAGCGAAGAGCGTGGAAGAGGAAGAACCAAGCTGCTCGTGCATGCAAAGATAGATCCAAGAAAAACCAAACAGTGAACTAGTGTGTGGAAGTGCAGCGAGTGAAGAGGGGGAGAACGAGCTATCCAGGAGCAATTTGTTCGTGCATGCAAGCAAGGAAGGACGAGCAACTACAATTCTGACCGAGAGCAAGCATATCAGACCTGAAGTGAAACAACCAAGAGAAGCAAAACAATCGTGAGCGAAGAGAACAAAAGCCGAGAGGGATTATGAGCTGTTTGGGCATGAATCAATAGATGGAGGTGAGTTTTTGAGTGCGATTGAAGTGATTTCAGCTTGTAGTTAATATGAGGTGTTGTTAGGAAGCTATCAGATGGTGCATGTAGGTGAAGAAGGGTGAGCTGTTGCCATGAGTGACATTCTTGGTGCCGTCTTGCCGTCGCGGACGCGTGGGGGCTGTTTCGAAGTGAAGAACAGCTCACACAAAGGTATGTGTTGTCCCGTTTGGTTTTGTTATGACATTTCAAATAGTTTTTAGAGGTTTCATATGTCGTTTGGATTGAAGGAAGCTCGTGAAAAGAAAAGGAGTTTAAGCAGCACCTTCGATGTTTTGAATTGAGTTTCGAAAGGTATATTGAGTTTTATTTATTTCATTTATATGGATAATGATTAGGATGAGTTGAGAATGAATTTTGATTATGTTATGATTAAGTTTTAGGATTTAGAATCTCGTTAGTGCGGAGGTTCGTTCAATATTAATTGGTTGTGTTTTCGAATAATATTGTCAATGATTATTTCCGTTGTGAATTTGAATTATGGGCTATCATAATGAGATTTAAGGGCTCTTATGTTGTGTTTTTAGATTCGAATTTGTTCTTGTGAAAAATGATGCATAATGATGTATTTTAAAATATCGAATAGTCGTTCGGATATTGAAAAACCGTTTCCAAGCGATTCGGATAAGTTTTCCGTTAATGCGAATGTGATTTAGTTTGCGATTGTCGTTGTCAAATATGAATTTGTATATGATGTTAACAAGCTGCCATGTTGTGCGATTATGTGCATTAAAGTGTTAAAGGTTGATGTTAGGATGGATTGATATATATTAAAGTTAATAAGATAGTTTTTGTAACGCACGATTATATTAAATTGTTGATTTTGGGAGTTGAAACGGAAAATGAATAATCACGTAGTATGCTACCATGATTTTCGTTTTTGTGTATCAAAGTGTTTGAATCTTCGTTTTCCATGATTTGAGTGAAGTTACGAGTAGTGACAATAAGTTTGATTGGAAACGAAATAATCATGCAAAGCGTTAAAAATGATAGTTTGCGATAAATTATCGAAATCGCGTAAGTTTTACATTATTTGTTTAAACTCAAATATTCTCTTTGTTGAATCCGTTAGAATGTGATTTCGATGCTATTGATTGAGATTCGAATGACATTGTTGTTGGTTTTGAAATAGTCGAACAGCTAGCGAAATTCCCATGTGATTTAAGTTTAGTATTTATGCGAGCCTTGTTATTAACGAAAACTCGATCGAAATCAATTGTAGGTGAACCGGCGAGCGAACGAGATCCGTAGCGAGAGTGGTGTTAAATTATTTGGAAGCAAGTAGTGAGTGTGGATTTTATAAAAAGTTTCCATGCATTTTATTATATGATTGCGATTTTATTATATTTCATACAATGCATGTATAGCTTTAAATGATTTATATTATGAATGTATATATATTCTTCAAGTAAAGTAAATGAGTAAGTTGAAATGATATACATGCATAGAATTATTATTTGAGAAAGTTATATACATATTACCGAGATTTTGTATATATATGTCTTTGGTTTACCCTAACCTCTAGTTTACACCTTGCCGAAGTATTTCATACGTGTATGGTAAGTTGGGGGGAGTTACTAACTTTGGGGGGGATCGAGTCTATCACTCGCCCTCTGCATATATGGGATAGTGTAGATCTACCTGATGTTGGAGGGAATCGCGATCCCAGAGTTGTTTCCATATCTACGACTACACATGGTAAGAGTTCCTCTAATCCTAGTGGCGTGTTTTCGCATCGTTATAAAGGATAAGTTTCCCTGGGTTGCCAAATAGGCTAGTAAGAAAATGAAACATGTCGATAGACGTGAGTTTAAAGAAAAACAAGAAAAGAAATTTAAGAAAAGTTTAATAAAGTATCTTTCGTATTTTAAAACGAGTTTTACAGTTTTCAGAAAAGTAAAGTAAGCAATAGCTTTCCAACCTATTTTGGGAGGAATATTATCTTGAATAAAAGTATAGTTTACATTAATTACCCATTCACTGAGTTATTCTCATCATCATTTTCCTGGTTTATTAAATTCTCCCCAGGTGCAGGTACGAGTAGCGCAGCAAAAGCATCTCCGTCAGACGTACATGCGAGCTAGAGATGCGACCCCACTGCACTAGTTTTAATCAAGTTATCATGTACTACATTTTCTATCGTTTTCAGACTTATCAATATTGTAAATATTGTTTTGGATAATGGATTTTATAGTGAATGTCATGCATGATATTTCAAGATTTTAATTAAATTGATTTTCATATCATTGAATTTTTAAGCATGTGGTGAATGATTGTGTATTTGAAAAATGGCCTAAGGCCCATTAGTTTGATAAGATCTATTGAATGAAATTATACAGGTTCTGTGAAATTTTTTTACAAGGTGAAAATCTTAAAAAAAACAGCTGTTGTGCTGTCGGATTTCCTTAAAAATCTATTTTCATAAAGTTATTTTCAACTAACAAAATTCCTACCCATTTTCAGAACTAAAAGAGATTCAAATGTTTTCAGATAAGAAAGAGGCTTAGCTCCATGGGCACTTTCCAGCCGGAGCAGACCTCGATTGGAAAGCTACCGTGGGGTGTCGGACAGGTCGCCTAGCTAGTATAGTTGGAAAAGGGCATGTCATTCTAAATCTCCAAGATTTGCTAAATATGCATTAAATTCTCAAGATCTTTTGAATCTTCAAGGTTTGATAGATATTTTGAATAACACAAAAGTGGTCAATTATAGTTTATGCCCAAATCTTACTTGTTTTCTTGGGTTCCATCAATAGAGATTACAAGTGACATTATCCAACAAAAAGGAACCCTAAAGATGACTATCCAATGTCTTAAAAATGTATATAGAGTGTTGTAAGTCATTCAAACTAAAGGTTATTCTACAAAACCTAGAAGTACTGATAAATAAAGACAATTGATATATGCAAAACAATCAATTTCTTAGGCACCATGGCAATATATATACATACATACATACCAGTCATCACTTAACAAGTCATATTAGAAAGAAAAAGGACTGGTATAAAAATATAGAAAAGGGAGAAGATTAAGCATACCTTGAGAAGAAAGTGTAATGTGTTGGCAAAACTAAAGTAGATGTAGTGACAAAACTAAAAAGGAGAACCAACAATGCGATGAAGTACTTAGGAGAAAGAAAAGAAAGACCTTGAGTGCTTGAAATATTGTTGGAAAGGACAAAAGAATGAGGCACAACTCTTTTCTTCCTTTATATGATCCTATCGCAACCATAGGATAAAAAAATTAATAATAACCATCACAATCCAATAGTTAGGAAAAAGTTTCGTGTTACGTCTGCATAAATGCAATGAAATGATGCCTTATTTACATACATGTTGCATTAATACGATGTGACGATTATGACTAATGGTTGACAGTTGTTAACCATTAGAGCTGCTCATAGAAATTCAAACGATCAAGCTTCCAACATGGCTAAGAAAGACTAACTCATATTGAAAGCTTAAGGGCTTATGTTATACTCAAAAATGGTACCTGGGTTACAAGTTCAAACAAGGAGTAAAAGACTAACAAGCTCAAAATGCCAAAAAGGGAGTAAATCGTTACGAAACCCACTAGCTTATGACATGTCATCATATGTCACGTTATCAGAAGCATTTGAAGGTTTAATTTCAATAAGGCAATAAAAGTAACTCGAGTCAACTAGCTTGTGTAGGGAGCAACTCGATGTCGTAGTAACGTAGCAGCTCGAAGTGAATAAATTATATATAAACAAGGAATTCTAACGTTATATAAAAGGAACAAATTATATATAAATAAGGAATCCTAACGTTATATATAAGGTCTTTTGCATGCATAAAATACAGAGGATATAATAATAGCATCTCAGCACTAGGTAATCCTGGAAACCCTAGTAGAAACTTTGCTAAATTACAATCTTCTCCTTTAGAAATAATAAAATTGTGGATGTAGGCATCAATTAAAGGGTCAAACCACATTAAAAATTTTTGTCTCTTCATTTTTTTTTCTTACACCATTATGTCTCACTTTTTCACCATAATTGCTCATGCGAATACATTTAAGCATTCGATTTGCATTGATTCGAGTGTTGACTATTTTTTAACGTCAACAAATTTTATTTTATTTTTTGGGTGGTTTTGCGATCAGTGTGATCCTTATGCCTATGGAGTTTATTGACACTCAATATCCACTATCAAATGACTATTTGTGATGGTGAAATACATATAGTCTCTATATTTTAACTCTCTTTTACTTTTTTGTCTTACATCTAGAAAACCTAGGATACAAGAGATTAATTACTAAAACCCTAGGTGTAAAATTGTCACTCCATAATAAAATGAAATTAAGGTTTCCATCATAAAACAAGTAATTAAAATTTTCTTGATCCTTGTGATGTGTTTGTGTGCATAACATTGCTAATTCAATTTCACAATCTCATAATCTCTCACTTGAAGACTGAAACACAAGCAAACATCGCCCTCCAAAGACTAAACAACCTTGTCCTTCACGTTAAAGACCAACTAAAGTTGCACACTTGGTTTTTTTTTTTTTTTTTTGTAGTAATTGCTTTGATTAAAATGTCCACTGAATTATTTCTATTTTGTATCTTCAGAAGTGATAACACCCTATCTTTAAGTAATAACCTAATAAAGTGATAATGAAGTCCGATATGATTGTCACTATGCAATACATTCATCACTTGCTTAAATTCTAACAATCAAAACAAAATTTGCAGCAAAATATATATATATATTTTTTTTTGCTAGTTTTTCTCACAACCATATGAATTATTTTAGTTGTAGATAAAACTGAAGGGAAAATCGATTCTAAATTAATGTGAAAACAAAAACTTTAAACATTTTTTAAAACAGAAATGTATCTGATCTATGTTGATAATAATAATTTAATAACTAAATTAATAAAATTGTATCTTACATTGTATTAAGATGGAATTGATTATTTTTTTTTATTCGCAGATTCTTTAACGGTCGATCTTTCTTGTTATAACTCTTCACAAATAAAAAAATATATATATGTGGGCATAACATAAAAAATCAAATCTTGAAAATTTTTATAGAAGAAAATTCTGTATAAATCAATACACAATTTTGTAGATTTCTTATTAGGTAGGAGGCAATATACTGTTTTTAATCAATGAATGGAAGTTTTTTGCTCAAGAAACCAATTTTTTTTTTTTTTTTCAATTACTAACATAAAACTCCCTTTTATAAAGATAGACTAGGGTTTTTAATTTAACAAGCAATCCAATTTCCTTTTAAAATCGAAAGACTTAGTTTCTATCAAATATGCAATCGAATTTCCTATTAGTTTGGAACTCTTTACTTTTAATTTAACATGAAATTTAATTCCAATTAAATTAGAAGTCCTTTAATTTAATTTAATATGAAATCTAATTCCAATTAAATTAAATTATTATTTTCATTAATTAATTAAATAAATTTTCATTAAATTAAATGATTCAGAATCATAATTAATTCAATGACGCTATTTAGAATTGAACCCATGACCTCTACAGATAATTAAATAATTAATAATTAATTAAATAATTATAAATATTTAAATAATTCGTGAATATGTCTATAAAACTTGTATACGACAATAATAATTAGACAATCTAATTATATTACTCCGTTTATTTCTTTATGTGGTTGTGAACTAGTAAGTAGCCAAAATAGACCTATAATTTGAGCTCCAATAATATCAAAATTATTAATTAAATATAATAATTAATAATTAATTATTATTAACCTTAAAGTTACTCCACTATAAATCCAAGGTTACACTTTGAAAAATTTAGATATTTTACACAATTTAAACTTTTAATGTCTATCGATTTAATCATTTCATATAGTTCAAATCTCTACGAATAATTCATAATTAGAACTAGGTCATTCATATCTTTTATACATTCTAATTATATCTTGTTCATTAATTACCATAAATTCTCTAATGAATAATATATCTATACAAACTTATGAATTTATCTTTCTGTTTACTCATAAACGAAAGTCAAGGCTCTTATTGTTTAAGACCTTAATCAACACTTAAATGAACTATTCATCTGCTTTTCATAAGAAGAGTGGATTTCACTATTATGTAGAATGTTCATATCTACTTATTAAATCATACCTCCAAAATAAAAAACTTGTTAACCGTAATTCTATAATAGTCTCACTCATATAAATCCAACCAACAAATAGGAACCTATAAAACACTTAGGATTAAGATCAATCTATATATGATCATCTAGTCAATAAATATGAATTTTTTTATTTAATGGATAATGTAAAAAATTTATTTTTATCTTGTTCCAGTCTTATATAATTTTTATTATATAAAGTGTCTTCAATTTCATATCGCTATATGAACGATCTCGGATAAGATCATTATATCAAATATGAAATGAACCATAACTATAGATTTACCACAAATAAGGTACCAAATTTTATGTGTTTTCTACGAATTTTTTGTATTATTGATCTAAAACTATATCCTCTTATATATAACATTTATATACTTAATTTGATATTATAAAAGTAATCATAGATATTAAATGATATTTATATGAAACAAACTAATGCAAACTCCATATATAAAGATACGACTATTATAGTTAAATTGAAACAAACCCCAAGAAAGATTAAATAGGTTTATAATAAAAAGAATTTTGATCAATTAATTATATGTTAATTAAGAACCAAAGTTATAAAAAACTTTAACCCAATGACTAAAACTCAATCAAAAACCAAAATTATATAAAATGATACTGAAACCACTTCTAAGACATAGATGAGAAGGTTAAAGATAAGTCATGTTTTGATCACCACAAGTATAACTTGATAAGATCATGTGTTCAACAATAAACAAAACAGAAACAAATCTATATTCGTTTAATTGAGAAATTGGCTACATATTTATTGTTTTTTTTGTTTAAGGTTACAAACCTTTTTATAGATAAAGAAATAAAACGCTAATATGAAACCCTAGCTCCATAACAGTTGGTGTAAAGACCCGCCCTAGATGCCTTTACTGAACCCGATGG
Source organism: Dimocarpus longan (assembly GCA_022984855.1). Lineage (NCBI taxonomy): Eukaryota > Viridiplantae > Streptophyta > Magnoliopsida > Sapindales > Sapindaceae > Dimocarpus > Dimocarpus longan. The sequence goes on from CM041021.1 coordinate 10,580,402, forward strand.
GAGTCCCTATGGAGCACCCCGATGGAACTCAATCAAACCTATACTTTGGTTCGAAAGGGTCCCATTGAGGTACCCATCTCAATTTAAAATTCATTTCTAGCGGAAATACATAAAACATTTTCTTTTAGAGTAAATCGTAAAACTGAGTTATAAAATTTTTGGTAGTACAACAACTACTTTTTGAAAATGTCATCCTGCAAATTTTTAGAAAAACACTTTTATGACATGCATTTTCTCCACTACCAGGCCTCAGGCCCTCGTTTTCACAATCAACCCCAAACATGCTTTTAAGTTAAACTTGAAAATAACTTTATTTACAAAAATTCATCATATCCGCAGAAATTCAATTTACAACAAAATTCTCAAAGAGTTATAAACATTCAAAAGCAATATTTACAAATGTACAAAAAAGCATGAAATATGATGCATGCTTATACATGTGAAAGAAGTAAACTGGTGCAGTAATATCATGTTCATGGCCCATCTATATGCTAGCTCGTTCCTGTACCTGGGGAGAATTTTTCAGAAAACATAAAAATATAATGGCGAGTATATAACTCAGTGAGTGGGTAAACTTTTTTAATAATAAATTACTTGCTAAAATATAATAACGTCCTCCCAAAATAGTTTTCCAAAACTATCGATTTCACTGAAATTTTATAAAACTGGAAAACTAATATAAATAACTTTAGTAAAACATAAATACTTTATTTAATAAAGTTTATTTACTTTCTAAACTTCGCGCCTAACTTTTTTTTCTTTCAAGAACTAGCTAAGGCAACTCAGGAAAACTTACTCTGTCATGATGGAATTTTCCATTGCCACTAGAGCTCCATGTGTAGTCTCCAAGGTGGGAAACTCTGGGGTCATGATCCCCTCCCAACATCAGTAGATCTACACTACCCCACACATGCAAAGGACAAGTCGCTGACTCAATCCCCTAGTTAATGACTCTCCTAACCAACTTACCGTACATATTAGGGGTATTTTAGCAGGGTATACTGAGGACTAGGGTAAACCTTACTTTTATAAATTCTTTTACTTTAACAAAGAATTCTTAGCATGTAATTCACTCAATTTATTATTTCGCTTTAATTCTAAAATATATATATTTATAACATAAATTAAGAAAACTTACTAGCATTATAAAATAAAAGAATTACATACTAAAATCTAATTAAATCAATTAATAAAATTGAATGCTAAATTATACACTTGTAAATATAAATAATTAACAACTAAAATTCATAAAAGCTCTTAAAATAACCATATTCACAACTTGATTTCTAACTCACTACCACTCTTCCAAGCATTTTCTTTCACTTTTCTTAATCCGAAATCCGCCTACACTTAGCATAATATAATTTCCATTTGGAACTTACTCAATTACATCAACACTAATTAGCACCCTTAGCCGACTTACCTAACACATCCATCAAATCATTTTCTTTTCACTTCCTTAATTTATATCATCTTAAATTCATGTCACACATCAACTAAGTTCATCAAATGATAAAAATCAAGTCGTGTGCATAAATTCCCTATGTTGACTAAATACTAACCACCAACTACAAACTTTTTCTTTTCAATTTCAATAATCCATATCAACTTAAAATTATGTCAAACATCCATTAATTTTATCAAATGTCAAAAATCTACTCAAACCCCTAACTAAGCTAGTTTTTGGCCGAAATTGCCCCTAAGTTATGAAATAAATTTTCTTCAATTTTAAACTCATCAAATACATCAAAAACACAACATAATCCATCTAATATCATAATAACAACTCAATACCAATTTTCCAACAAAAATCCACACAAACCCTAACATTAACTTACTAATTTACTTGAACCCTTACTTGTTTTATGTTTTCCTTCAATTCCAAGCTTAAACCCAAGAATTTCTACTTCAAAATACACCCAAAAACATCATCAATTCATCAAGTCATCATTCAACCCAAACTAATTATTAAAATCACCATAAAAATCAATAAAACTTACCTATTTTCTCTACTTTTCTTGACCAATCCTTGCCTAGGATTTTATTTGTTGGAAATTAGTGATTTTTGTATGAAAAATGGACTTGAATCACCTTCCCCTTTGCTTGGCTGTGACTGACCTGATTTGCTCTCTTTTTATTTATTCTTTTGCCATCCAAATGATGGCTTTGAATAGTCATCCACTCACTTTATATATCCCACTTTTTACTTGACAAAAATACCCTCCATCAACCTCAAAATAACCATTAAATCCTCTAGTTTAATTTACCTTAATGCCCTTAATTTTTATCTCATAGAAACTTATCCATCAAAGGAGCAATTTGATAACTTATGAATTAAAAAAAGATAATCATCAATTAATGCTTGACAATTAATATTAAAAAAAAATCCATAATTAAATTTTGATTTGTCACTCATTCATTGGTTCATTTCTTATGACATGGATTGTGTTTCTTACTCAAATTCATTCCATCTGATGCTCACACCATTTCCATGCATTATTTGAGCTTGAATTGACCATTTTGCCCTTAATGCATTTAATTATCATTCACACTTAAATAAATTCCAAAAATATTTCATGGTCATCCTATCATCAAATTGACCATGTAATAATCTAATTAAGTATAAAACCTCTCAATCCCATACTTTAAAAAAAAAATCAAATGAATGCTAAATTACTAATATCTATTATTTGCCAAAAAGGGTGTTATCGTAATTTACTTTCGAATCGCTAAAACTTATTCAAATGAACTCATTTTTTATCCGTTTCAGTTTTTAATAACTCTAATTCCTATTCCGAGACTTTTAATGCCTAGAGTCTATTTTTTAAAAATCACTATTCACACAAACACTTTCCGTCCGAAAATAGTATTCACCCGAAAAACTTATTTTTTGAGAAAATGAGATCTAGGGTTTTATAGTTGGGCCCAACTAAACACACTCATGGCTTAAATTAAATTAAATGCCTCAACCTAAATAACATTAACTAAAATAAAATAAACTAACTTAATTTGAAACCTACTACAATTTAAATAAATTTAGCCTAAATTATTTAATGCCCAATTAACTTCAATTTACCTTCAATTGAAGCCCAACAAAGTCCAATTGCCTTCAATTGCCTCGTTTTCCAATTATCTCATTGTCTTCTATGATTGCTATCTTAGTTTCCATCATTCCCCTTTTCTCAAATCAATTATCCTCAAATTGTGTTGCTATTTTGGTTTCCATCATTCCCCTTTTCTCAAAATAATTTGTCCTCAAATCATGACCTATCTATTTATGCAAAGACTTTATTGAAATCTGAAAAGAATGTTAGAGAAAGAACCTTATACACTCTCTCATGTGTTTCACTCCACTCACTCACATGTTTATCACTCAAGAAACCCTAAGCCATGTGAATCTTACAAATCAAAAAATAGATATGATATGAATCAAGAATTTAAGAAAACCTATAATGCAATTTCAAAAGCCTTGATTGTTAAAGTAGGTCAAGAATAGATTATGAAGATTTAAACCAAAACTCATGTATTCGACCAACAACAACAATCAAGATTGGGATAATTCGACCGATAAGAAAATAATTAAACCCAATTGATGAACTTCAACTAGTAAAGAATTCTAGAACCTAAAAAAAATAATTGATAATATTTAGCTTCGTAATAAAAGAACCAATATATTATGCGGCCAAAGAAAATTGATAAACATGTTGTTTAAGAATGTCAAGAATATCCACAAGAATGTCAAGGAAATTGATATAATATGCAGTCAAAGAATGATAGACTGTAACATTCGTTTCCAATCCTTGTACGGAATCTTGTAAACTCTTATTTGTGAATAATAAAATGATTTGACGTGATCGGATGTGAAAATTGAATTTTCAGAACAGTTTTTGGACAGTCCAAAAATAATTAATAAAATTTCTAAAAAGTATGAAAATGATAAATTGAGTTGTAATATAACTCTCAAATAGTTCAAAGGCGAATAATGAAATTTTCAAGTAGACCGAAGATAGTTTCGAATGTAAATTTTAATTCTTGTATGATTTTTGGATGGAACAAAAAAAATTCATAAAATTTTTGGATAGTCCGAATTTATAATTTTAGTTCCGTTAGAATTCCCGGATAGTTTGGAAGTGCAATCGAATTTTAGTCTAATTTTTGAACGAACCAAAAACGATTTTTCATACGAAAAGATGAAAATCGAAAAGTGTGAATAGATGCATGAAATAAAAGTGACAAGTGGCAAAGAATTAAGAGAAAATGTGAGAAATGGTTTGCATGCATGATGCCATGATGACAAGTGGCATGAGATTATGAAATGTATATATAATGTAATTGAAAGAAGAAGTTGAAACCAAGTGAAGCAATTACATCCATTCAGTCACATAAAAAACAAAAAGAGACAGAGAGAGAAGGAAAACCGAGAGGCATCTAACAATAGAAATTTAGTGAGAAATCACACACCAAAAACCCGAGAGCAAGAAACCAAAAAGAGAAACTCAATCATTCGGTTCAAAAACACAAGAGGAAGAACATGCATTCGGTCAAAGAAGCAAAAACACAAATTGAAATGGAGAAACATTAGAGGGCTATCTTGGATATGAAGTAGTATCAAAGAAAATAGCCATGCATGGCAGTTTTTTAGGAGGTTTTGAAGTGATTTTCTTCACAAATGCAAGAAGGAACCAAGGTGCAATTCAGCCAAGGTATGGAGGACTGTTCTACCGTGAATTTGCAAAGGAGACAACAAGCAATTTGAATGATTTCGAAGCTGTTTTTGAAGAATTATCTCACATGCATGAGGTACACATCAATCGAGAAGCAAAATTCAACCATATGAGATTAGTTTAAAAGCTAAAAAATTGAATTATCTATAAGCTAGCTTGTGAAGATTTTTAGATTCATGGTTTTTGGATAGTTTGGTTGAGATAGTATGTTTGGGATTTAGGATTTGGAATCTCATTAGTTTGGAGGTTGATTTGCATGTGAATATAGTGTTGTTTGATGTGAATTTTAATGTAAAAACTTGGAAGAAATGTGATGTTTTGATGGAAGTAAAACTTTGGTTTTTGGCTATCATGTTATGTTAGTGTGATGAAAAATTTGTTTTGAATGTTTTGAATGATGTTAGGGGCTATTTTGATAATAAAATTAGCTTATATCAAGGAAATGCATTAGAATGTGAATGAAAACTTTACGATAAAGTTTTGCATAATTACAAAAGTATGATATTTTATGTGATGGACTTGCATTTATACCCCTAGACATTATGTTTAAGTGTAATTTCAATGAGAAAAAAATAAATAAAATAAAATTGATGGTATAAACATGGGTAGGATTCGATCAACATAGGGCAACAAGATTCATGAATTCATTTACATGAAATTTAGACTTGAAATGAGTGTTTGGCATGCTTGAATATTAAAAAATTCGAACGAAAAGTAAACGCGAATTATTAGCATTGTTACTATTTGAAAAATGATGTTTCGAAATTTTTTTATGTAAATAAGTGTTGTGTGATTGAATGTATGTTGATGGAACTGATTTCTCGAATAGCGTAGTTATGACATGTTTATGATAGGATGTTAAATTATATAGGTATCAAGAAAGTAAAGGAGTTTGAAATCGTAAAATTATCGCGAACTAGAAAATCGGGAGGTTTCCGTGAGTTAGAAATTAGTGAGTGTAAAACTTCTTGTACGAAATGATAAATACATTCTTTTTAATACGCTTTATGATGCTCTAAGAAGCTTTTAGCATTTTAATATTTAAATGAATTTATATGAACGATGCTCAATTATACATGTTTTGTTTTATATATGCATCTAAAGAAATATTTATTGCATGATTCATTGATGAAATGTAGACATGACCACGGTTTGGTTCGAACCAAACCGTCACTGTAGCGGTTCCGGTTCTGATTCTGGTTTTGACCCTAAAGGAACCGGAATTGCTGGTTCAAAGAACCGGTGGAACCGAAACCACCTTGAACCGGTGATTCCGGTTCTAAAATTTTTTTAAAAAAAAAACGAAAAAAAAAACAGAAAAAACAATAACCAACCGTTGGGGCCAACGGTCGGGCTGCGTGGCCCCAACGGTCAAGTAAGTGGTCTGCAGTCGACCATTGGCCCCAACGGTTGGTTTTACTGTTTTAGTTTTTTAACGGTCACTTTTTATTTTTTTACGTTTTAACCCTCGTTTAATTTCTCTTCCCCTCTCTTTAGTCTTTCCTCTATAAATTCCTCTCACATTCTTAATTTTTTTTCACATCTATCTCCCTCAATCTCAACTCTCTTTCTCTCCATTAATCTCAACTCTCTCTCAATTTCAAAATATTCTCTTAATTCTCAATCTTAATTTTCTTTAATTTTTTTTACTTATATCTATAAATTATAATTTTCAATTTATTGTTTGAAGTTTTAAATTCTTAATTTATTATTTTTAAATTTTTAAATTTTATTTTATTATTTTTAAATTTCAAATTATCAATTTATAATATTTATAAATTTCAAAATTTTAATTTGTAATATTTTTTAGCTTATAAATTTTGATTTCAATTTATATTTTTAAATCTAAATTTTTAATTTATTAGTTATTACTTTTAAATATTAAATTTTTAATTTATTATTATTAAATTTTATATTTCAATGGCTAGTTCTAGTTCAAGAAAATCATTTTCTAGGAACAAGGGTAAAGATCCTATTAATATCGAAGAAACACCACAGCCAAATGCAGATATTTTAAACCTTGGTCTTTTCAATGAGGAAAATTATAATGATTTTATACAACAACAAGCAGATTTTTTAGAAATGTTTGGTTCCCAAAATCCTCCTAATCATAATCCTCCCCATGCTACTCCTCAAAACCCCCAACCCCAAGACTAACCTGAGACGTCGACGTCTCGTCAGTCCAATTTTGGAAGTAATTTCGCTAGTATGTCTAGCCTTAGGCTTGGAAATTGTGATGCAGCTGATGTTGATGACGAGAAAAAGTACAGATCTGATCTTTTTAAGGTACACATGAAGAAGGTTAAAGAAGAACCAGGTACGATCAAAGCTGTATGCAACTATTGTGGGGCAGAATTCAAGTGGAACAAATCTGGAGGATATGACTCATATTGGAAACACATAAGATCTCAACATCCGGTCAAAGCGAACCGTTCACGCGGACAACAACAAATTTTCAGGTTTGCAAGTCCTACTAATCAATTATTTAATTATAGTGATGCACAAAATAGGGAAGAATTAGCTAGATTTGTAGCCATAGAAAGCTTATCTTTTAGTTTTGGTGAAAAAACATGTTTTCTTAATTATTGTTGTAAAGCCTTAAATCCTGCTGCATGTAGGGTGCTTAGAACAACTCTCACACGTACACTATATGATATTTAAAAAAGAGAGAAAAAAAGTTTAATTAGATTTTTTAAAAAATATGAAAGTCGTATTACAATTTGTGCTGATATTTGGAGTGATAATTTGCAACAACATTCATATTTAGGTGTTACTTGTCATTTTATAGATAATTCAAGGATTATGCAAAAAAAGTTCTTGCGTTTCGGGTTTTTGATGATTCTCATTCTGCACAAAATATTTATAGACTTATGAAAATTATTTTTGAAGAATATTCAATTGAAAATAAAATTTTTGCAATTGGTTTTGATAATGCTGCAAATAATACTGCTGCAATTCCTCATTTAATTAATTTATGTAACCCTTATTTTGGTGGTAGATTTTCACCAAAGATGTGTTTGTCACATTTTAAATTTATGTGTACAAACTGGTTTAACTTTACTTAAAGATAGTATTAGCCCAATTAGGAATGCACTTTATTATTTATGGAAACATCCAAATATCATGAAACAATGGGCTAAATTTTGTAAATCTAATAGAATGCATCCAATTAGATTTTCCTGTGATGTTCCACATCGTTGGAACTCAACCTATAAATTGTTTTCTGAAAGTTATGCATATAAGGATTTATTAGTTACTTTTATGCAATATAATTGTTCAGAAATTTCTTTGTTTCCTCAACATTGGGATGTTTGCACACAAATTTATGAATTATTAAAAGTTTTTAATGATAGTACTAATAATTTATCTGACATTTATTATCCTACCACCCATTTATTTTTTGAAGAAGCTCTTAATATTGTAGGTGCATTTTCTGCATGTGAGAATAATGAATTATTAGGTAATGTTGTAGCAGTTATGAAGCAAAAATGATTAAATTATTATAGAGAAATTCCTTTAATTTATGCAATTGCATTATGTTTTGACTCACGGTGTAAATTTGAAAATTTATTTATTTATTATAGCAATTATTATCAATGTTTAGGGATAACTGATGTAGATCCTGTTGTTCTAGCTAATAATATTAAAACTTTATTTTATGAATTGTATGATGAGTACCTTATATTATACAGTCCATCAATGAACATTACCGTTCAGACATCTGAAAATGCCTCTGGCTCTAAAAGTAGACAATCCTCTTCATCATATATGAAGTTAGGTTCTATGTTGATGTCCAAAGAAATGAAAAAAGGTCGAACTTCGTCTTCATCCTTCACCACAGAGGTTGACATCTACTTAAAGACGTAGTTCGAGTTTATGGACAGTGATAACATTGAATTTAATATCTTAGAGTGATGGAAGGAACATGAGAAACATTTTTCAATTTTGTCTATAATAGCCAAACAAATTCTTGGGACCCCCGTCTCAATTGTGGCAGTGGAACAAGAATTTAGCTCTGGCGATAATATTCTAGACCTCAAACGGTCCTTAATGAGTCCAGAGTCTGCACAAGCTAAAGTTTGTGTCCACGACTGGACGAAGGCACAACTGAGACAACAAAAGATGGATGAAGCGAAAGCTCAAGGCAAAATTTATGATTTTTTTGAAGAGACTGATCAAACCACCACCGGAGGCACTGGAAACACAAGTGATGATTAGGTGAGTGACAAATTTTCATAAACTCCATCTCCATGTAATAAAAGGTAAGAGAACTACGTGGGCTTTGATTCCTCCAAAATTTGAGAGGATACGTAGGCAACTTAATTATGGTAATAAATTAAGCGCAAGCCTAATGTTTTTATTTTATTTTTTTATTCAATCAAAGTTTAAATAATGAATAAATTACTTTATTTTGATCAATTTATTTGATTTTTATTGTTTTTTTTTTAAATTATGTTAATAAATAAATAAATAAATAATTTAAAATTTTAAAACTTAAAATATTTAAAAATTAAATAATTTAAAAAATTAAATTCAAACTATAAAAAAATAATTTAAAATTTATTCAAATTGATCTAGACCATCTATTTTGAGATGGACGGTCTAGTCGTCTAGATCAATTTATAAGAAAAATAATATTTAAAAAAATAAAAAATTGATGGTGATTCAGTTCATTTGTTCATGAGTTCATCGCATTTCACATTTCAGTTTCTACCTTTCTGGTTCACATTTCAGGTTTCTGGTTCACGAAGGATATTTGGATTTCTGGTTCATCAAGACAGACATCAATATCATCTACAATAAACACAATCATCAATAAACAGTAAAAATCAACATCCAAACAGAAACCAGTTTTCCAGGAAACCCAGATCTGGGTTTCCGGATCGAAAACCCATCCGGGATCAGTTTTCGATCTGGAAACCCGATCTGGGCTTCCAGATGGAAACCTAGATGCCCGTCCGTCTGGCGTCTAGGTTTCCAAATGGAAACCCGATCTGGTTTCCATCTGGAAACCCAAATCAGATTTCCAGATGGGATCGGCGTCTAGGTTTCCAGGTGGTGGAAACTCAGACGCCAGATGCCGATCTGGGTCTTCAGAACCCAGATCGGCGTCTGGGTTTCCACTTGGAAACCAAGACGCCGATCTGGGTTTTGGAACCCAGATCGGCTGGTGAAGAAAACAAAAAAACCAAAGAGAAGAAGGAGAAGAAGGAAAAGAGAGAGAGAGAAGAATCAGTGTAAAACCCAAAACCTAGCTCATCGGAGAGCGAATTATTTTTCGATGGATCGCGTCTGATTGGAAAAATATAATGCTCGAGTCCGGAAATACTCGGAATAATTATTTTTAAAAAAAAAATAATAAATAAATAAGTAAATTCGAGTTCGTGAAAACGGATTTGAAATTTTAAAATAATTTCGAGTGTGTGAAGTTGAGATGAAATTAAAAGTGGATTCCCGGACTGACGGTCGGAAGCGGAATTAGATTTCGGAATAAAAAATGGGAGAATGCATGGGAGAAATAAAATAAAGTAAAATTTAGTGCATGTAAGTGACACTTGTCACTCATGCAAATGGTGAGCAAGACAAGTGGCATCATTTATAGATTATATGGTTATTAAAAATATTGCAAAGCAAAATTAAAGAGCAAAAAACTCCATTTCGGTCACCTTATCCCAAAACCGAGAGTGAGTTGTGTGTGTGTGTGCTGCTCGTGGAAGAAGAGAGAACTGAGAGCTTTCATAGAGAGAGAAGGAAGAGAAAAGCTTGAAGAGGATGAGAGTTGCTCAGTCTTGGAGATGAGAGCAGAACCGAGAGCCCTATAGTGTAAGATCGAGTGAGAGACTGAGAGTGTGAAGGAAGAGGCAGATCTGTCCATGATAGAGAGACCGAGGTGAAGCATAACTGAGGGAGGAAGGTCAGATCTGATGCCAGAAACTGCATGCACCTTCATCCAAAAATGTCAGGCCGTGCATGCAAGCAAGAGAAGACCGTGAGTTGCTGCCGTTGCTGTTAGGGGCTGTCGTTGCAGTGAGTTGTGTGAGCTGCTGCCGAACAGCTGCTGAGGGCATGTCAGGTCTGAGGTGAAGCCAATTCTGATACGAACCTGCCTAACTCCTCCTCAAAAGCTAGCTTGCAAGGGGAGGATTGCAAACTCATATATATAACACCCAAGACCACCCTCACTAACCGATGTGGGACTCATCATTCCCGACCCCTTTAGACTGCACGTCCTCGTGCAGAGAACCTTTGTACATGGCCCACCGACCAGATGAGGTGTGGCTCTGATACCATATGATACGAACCTGCCTAACTCCTCCTCAAAAGCTAGCTTGCAAGGGGAGGATTGCAAACTCATATATATAACACCCAAGACCACCCTCACTAACCGATGTGGGACTCATCAAATTCAAGAGAGGATAGCTACTGGTTGATCTGGAGAGGAAGAGCAGCAAAGGAAGAGCAACAAGGAGGGGTCAGGCCGTGAACCAAGTGTTGCTGTGCTGCTGCTACACCGTTGTTGAACTGCTGCCATGCTGCTGATGTTGCCATGGTTATAGCTATAGCTGCTGTCGAGCAGCTGTCAAATCAGACCGAACACCATTTCAGACCTGAAGGGAAGCAGACCTGAAGAGAAGACAGCTTGCTAGTAGAAGCAAGTGTTGCTTGCTGCCGTTTGTCTTGCCGTCGCAATTGCTCGAAAGCTGTTTCGAAGCGAAGAACAGCTTATTCTTCGAGTAAGTGTTGCCCCATTAACTTTGTTGAGATGCTTTGAGTAATTTTTAAATTGTACATGTGAATAAGAATTGTATTATATCATAAGTGATGATATTATGTTTGGGTTTAGGATTGGGAACCTTGTTAGTGCGGAGGTTCGCTCGTTGTTGTTTCGATTGTGTTATTATCATCGATCGTGTTCGTTGCGTTTTGTTTACGGGCTGTTATAGGAGAAGTTAGGGGCTGTTGAGTTATGTTTTTAAATTCAAGTTCGTTGTCGTGGAAAATGGTTAGTATTGGTATGTTTTAAAGTATCGGATAGTCGTTCGGATATTGAGGAATTGTTTCCGAGCGATTCGGTTGAGTTTTCTGTGAATGCGAATGTTTTTAGTTTGTGATTTTTGTTGTCGACTATGAAAGTGTTTGAGATGTTATCTCGCTGCCTCGAGATGTTATTAAGCCATTAAAGTGTTAAAGTTGATGTTAGGATAGTTTGAAATATATTTGAGTTAATCCGATAGTTTTTTTGTTTCGCGCGAAATCATTAAATTGTCGAATTTCGGAGTTGATACCGGAAATGGATATTCATAAAGCTTGCTGCCATATTTTTCTTGTTTGTGTTTTAAGGTGTTTGAATATTTGTTTGTCGTGTTTTAAGTAAAGTCACGAGTTGAAATTGACGATAAGTTTAATTAGAAACGAAAGAATAGCGCGAAACGCTAAAATCGATAATTCGCGATAGCTAGTGAAATCGCGTAAGTTTTATGTTATTTGTTTGGTTTATCTCTTTAGAATGTGATGTCGATGATGTTATTTTAGTTTTAATGGCATTGTTGTCGGTTTGTAACCGTAGAGTTTCGACTGGTTTATGTTGCGATAACGAGTTGGTTCGAGATAGTCTCCGCGTGCGAATATTAGCTTTCTGTATTGTTATCATGTGACGATAATCGCTTGAATTGTTATGATTAGAAATCCTCATGTGGCTTAAGTTTAGTTTGCGCACGAGTTGTGTTTTAATGAAATCTCGATCGAAACCAATTGTAGGTGAACCGATGAGCGGACGAGAGCTATATCAGGAGTGGTTAATCAGTTATTGGAATCAAGTAGTAAGTGTACATTTTTATTAAGCTTTTGCGAATTCTGTTATATGAAATTATTAATGCGATACTATTTTAGTTTATGATTATTATGTTATTCAAGTAATATTTTAGAATATTATCGCTTTCCTTACTCTAGAAAGCAAGTTTTTCGGTTTTAAACCGTAACTAGAAAATGAAATACTTATGAGATAATTCTAAAAGTGATTGAAAGTGATTAATATGCTTGAATGCTAAGTAAATATAAGTTAAGCGTTATCTTAACCTCTAAGCAACCCGACCGAGGTACCCTATGCGTGTATAGTACTAGACGGGGGGAATCGTAATCCCAAGTTCCCGTACGCCTAATAGACGGGGGGAATCGTAATCCTAAGTTCCCACATCTGAGCACACACAAACAGAAAATTCTAGTATTTCATGTCATATAGATTTTTAACTTAAGAGATTAAGAGAATGAGTTTTTCGAGAGTTACCCTTCTAAGTTAGTAAAGAAATTAAATACGTCAATAGACGTTAATTTAGAATAATAAGAACAATTTCAATCATAAAGAGTTTACTAAAAGAATCTTTTGCTTAAATAAGCCGCATCATTTTTCAAAATAATAATGAAAGTAGAATATTATTATTATGTGCACTCACTGAGTTATTCTCACTATCATTTTCTGTTTTATTTAAAATCCTTCCCAGGTACAGGAGCGAGCAGTGCGGCCGAGGCATCTTCATCGAACGTACAGGCGAGCTCAGACGCGACCACGCTGCACTAGATTTAGATAAGTTATCATATACTGCATTTACTATCGTTTTCAAATTTCTCAAGTTTTGTAAATATTGTTTTGGATAAAGGATTTTAATATCATGCATGATGTTTAAGATTTTAATTATTTTGTTTTCCATATCATTGAATATCTTAAGCATGTTGCAAATGATTGCGTATCTGAAAAAGAGCCTAAGGCCTATTAGTTGATAAAGATATTGAATGAATTTATACAGGTTTTGTGAAGTTTTTACAGGGTGAAAATTTGAGAAAAACAGTCGTTGTTGTACCGGATTTCAGAAAAAAAATTATAATTTCATAAAGTTATTTCCAACGAACAAAATTCCTATCCGTTTTCAGAATTAAAAGGATTTCAAGTATTTTAAGTAAGGAAAGAGGCTTAGCTTCTTGGAAACTTTTCAGCTGGAGTAGATCTAGACTGGAAAGCCACCGTGGGGTGCTGGGCAGGTCACCTAGCTAGTATAGGTAGAAAGGGACCTGTCAACCGGAGAAGAAAAATACGAGAGACGGAGAGAGTCAGAGAGAGGAAAGAAGAGTGAGGCTGTAAGGGTAATGGATTTTATAAATTAAGGGTATTTTCGTCTTTTTACCTTATTTTATCATTTTTCAATTATATTAAACGGTCCAACGTGATGAAATGGGAGGTCATTATTATAAAATCTAAAAGTTGTAATAATGCTAGTTGTGAGTAATTTGCTCTTTAAATAATTAAATTTTTTATTTCATTTGTGTATTGATTTATTTTTTTAATTTTAAAATATAGTTTTTAAATTTCAAATTGTCATTTAAAAAAAAAGGTTCTAGAACCAGAACCGAAACTGTTATAGAACCGGAACCGGAACCGAAATCGTTACAGAACCGATGGTTCCAGAACCGAACCGAAATCCTTTTATTTCGGTTAAGGTTCCAGTTCTAGCTTTTTTAGAATCGAAACCGTCGGTTCGGAATCAAAACCGGAACCGTACCGAACCATGGTCATGTCTACGTGATTTTATGCCTTTAAGCATTAAATTGAAGAAATGTGCTTTTACAATTGATTATTTTTAGCAAGCGAATTAAATTTTAAGAACATTTAAAGAAAATTTTCAAAACTGATGGTTACCTTAATTCTCATTATATACTAAGATATGACTATTATGCGGCCTAAGTATCTTATTACGCATATGACATGTCAATAGGGGTTAAGTTTACTAACTATAGAGGGATCGAGTCTGTTATGTCACCTCTGCACGTATTTAAGGTACTATTATAACTAATGCTCTATGCAAAGCGAGGTAACATTCCGCGACATAGTGGTTTATGACTGAGATTGACCGTCCCCACCACCGGTGTCCTAGGACCGGGCAGTGATCATGATTTTCTTGGGTTCCATTGGATATATATTTTATGATTGATGATATGATTTATGAACTTATGTTTGTGTTATGAATGAATTTCAAATTAGACATGTTATGAAATGAATTTTACGATGCATGTAATTGAGAATTCAAGTAGTTTTGTATATATATATGTTTATGCAAAAATCATTAAATTTATGTTTTGTATAAATTATTAGGAAACGTAGATTTTCGAAATGATTTTTAGAGAAGTTATATTTTAAAACGCAAGTTTAATTAGAAGTGTGTAACACTCATTGAGCTTTTTAGCTTATTATTTCTTGTTTTATTTCTATGAAAAACCTTTTTAGGTGTAGGAATGATTGCTCAGGGCAATAAATCTTTGGTGCAAAAGTGAGGCGAGCGCATCTGACGACTACCTTTGTGAAATTAAAGTAAATGTCTTTATGTATAATGAAATTACATAATGTATACTATTTTGATTTTATATTGATGATTATGACTTGATGCACCTTAAAATGTTTGTAAGTTTGAAATGATTTTGATTGAGATACTTTGTTTTGAGGTTTATTGTGAATTTCGAGATGGACCTGAGGTCCAAATTGGAAATAGAGAAGAATGTATGTTTTTAGAAGTGTTTAAAATTAATTTATAGGTACTTTGAAAATATTTGAAATATGGAAAAAACAGTCATTGTGCTGCTGAAGTGTTTTTTTTTACCCCGACTTTTAAATGATTAAGAAATGAAAATGTATTACGGCTTTATTTCACGGAATCTTTTAAGTCAGTCATCAATATGAAAATTACGAGGATTTCTGTTGGAGTGCCAAGAGGACTCTACTCGGATCCCTACAAAGAAAATCCGGGTTAGATCCTTCATGGACGGTAATGTTCAGCACCACAAGACAAAAATAAAAAGAATTATAATTAAATGATGGGTGATGATGTGTAGCACTAGAAGACAAAAGATTAAAAAAATGATAATAAATTGATGGTGGACTATGATATTCGACCAAGACAAACAAGATGAAAGATGAATATAGCTAAGTTAACGAATTAAATAAGAATAAAACAAGAACCCTAATGGATAGTGCAGCTAACCAAAAATTAAAATAGAAACAAGAAAATAAATTGATAAATCAAACTTGAATTAATACTTAAAGCTCTGATATCAATTGATATGAACCTTATATATAAATATATGACACCTATAATTAAATTGAAATATAACCACCAAAAAAAGATTAAAACAGATTTGTAAAAAAAAAAAAAAAGAATTTTGACCCGTTGATTATATATCAATTAAGAACCAAAATTATAAAAAAACTTTAACTCAATAACTAGAATTCAATCAATAACAAAAATTATATAGAATGATATTGACGTCACTCTTAAGACATAAATGAGAAGGTGAGAGATAAGTTATATTTTGATCACCATAAGCATAACTTGATAAAATCACATATTCGATAATGAACAAAACATAAACAAATCTCTATTCTTTTAATCAAGAAGTTAGCTACATCTTCATTGTTCTTTTTGTTTAGGGTTACAAACATTTTTATTGGCAAAGAAATAAAACCCTAACATAAAAACCTAACCCATTAACAGTTGGACTCAACTAAACATACTTATGGGCTTAAATTAAATTAAATGTTTCAGACCAAATAACATTAATTAAAATAAAATAAACTAGCTTAATTCAAAACCTATTACAATCAAAATAAATTTAGCCTAAATTATTTAAAGCCCAATTAACTTTAATTTGCCTCCAATTGAAGCCCAATAAAGTCCAATTGTACTCACGAATCAGCTCGATTGTCTTTAGTTGTCTTGATGTCCAATCATCCTATTGTCCTCTATAATTGTTATCTTGGTTTTCATCATTCTCCCTTTCCTCAAAATGATCTGTCCTCAAATCGTGTTACTATCTTGGTTTCCATTATTAACATTCCACGAATGCATATAAATTGAATAAAATGAACATATTTTATTTATTATTTGCTTAAACATTTATAAATTATAAGTTTTTAGGATACAAAACCCTAACAAAAACAACAATTTTCTGCAACAGTGAAACCCAACTAATGACAGTAATACTTAATGTGAAAACACCCCACAATGCTCCCC
Organism: Dimocarpus longan; assembly: GCA_022984855.1. Lineage (NCBI taxonomy): Eukaryota > Viridiplantae > Streptophyta > Magnoliopsida > Sapindales > Sapindaceae > Dimocarpus > Dimocarpus longan. Next base: position 10,597,179 of record CM041021.1, read on the forward strand.
TTGTGGTCCATCTGATAAGCAAAATCAACTTCCATAAAACCTTCTAATTTCGACTCATCTCTTTTGAGCTTGACCCTTGTAGTGTGTCTGCGCAACACAACATTGTTGATTCATATTTTTATAACTCAACACCCAGATGGTTCTGCATCTCTCCATCCATCCATTCTAGTGGTGGGAGTTGATCAAGTCCTACAATGCAAATTTTGTAAACTTGTGTAGGTAGTTTTCTCTTTTTATTATGAGAGTAATTGTCTTCCCATTATCAATCGTGTAAATAATAATTAATCTTAATATATCTTGATAAACATCTAATTTATTCAGAATCAGATTTCAAAAATAAACGAGAAAAAGATAAGGTGATGGATTCATTACTACGATAGCTCATGAAGGTGATCCATTTCTCAAAATGGCAGAGTTTGAGAAAGCAAGATAGTATAGTTGATTTATAACTGTTAACTAATTACTCGATAGAAGGAGAGAGACTTTTGACCATATTAAACAATTGTTAGACAAATTTTAAGTTTTTAAATAGGGGCTTACTATAGTATTTAAACGATAAAATTGATATGTTAACAAGTAGTATGTGTTCTTTGCAGCATTTAGAATTTTAAGATGTACATTAATGATTGTCAAAAAAGAAAAATACATATTAATGTAATTATATATAACTTAATTAACTTAACTGCATCAGCTGATTTGAATACAATTAAATTTCATTAATATTTTATTCAAAAAGAAAGCACGCTAATAGACCAATATTTTATTTAATTTTATAATTCATACACAGGCACAGCCACTAAAAAATTTTCAAGTACATGTTAATGCAAAAGTTATAAAGTCGGGGTTGTTTTGTTGAGACGGTGTCTTTGTATTATTCACTCTTCCAATTTTTGTAGAGACAAAACGCGTGGGGTTGCGCGGATTGGGGATGGGAACCCTTAAGAAAATTATTGTACGTATTATTCCTTCCTAAATTTAGTTATACAGCCTTAGCAAATTGATATATATTTTTTCCTGATAATTTAGAAATCTTTAAAACTGTTTAGCAAATTTGAGTTTGAAATTTGAACCTTCACCGAATCCTATATAATCATTGAAAAACCGGAAAGTGTGACTTTTGACCATGAGGTTTTGATAAGGGAATTTATCCTAGACTTTATGAGAGCAAACTATAGAATTTTCAGTTGGAAGTTTCGAATAAATGTTAAAATTCTATGAATAACAAGTTCGATAATTTACATGAATAATTACTTGGATTCTCTATATATTATTGACTAATGACCTCATATTTGAGGTAAAATATTGGATTTAATTTATATGTTCCTTTTATTTTTCCATATTTTATTTATTTTTTAAAAGAGATTTTTGTCAGTTTCAAATTTTAATTCTAATTCGTTGATAAATCTTAGATTTTGAAAATCTAGATAAATAAGGAGCTTGCTATTATTAATAATTGGTTGAATTAAGTTGTTATTTGCTAGCATTGTGGAGGCTCTAATTTCTACAGAAGCAAACCCGATTTTATTTTGGTATTTGGTATTTAACAACTGTAATTACATATAAGATGTGCATGTAACATTTGGTATTTAAGTAGTTATGTAGCACTTTAGCAAGTCTCATGTCAGACTATAATTTCACATACTAGAGCAATAAAATTGTGCAACTTATAGGCTATATTAAGATAGGGGTCGTCTACAGTACACTTGGATATTGATACACCTGAAATTATTATATTATAAAATTACTGATTCTATTTTATGATATGTAATTACAGTTAAACAAGACTGATTACAACTAAACATGGTAAATGTGATCAGACTCATTTAGTTATAATCATATATATAATACATAATCAGATATAATAAAATACAATTAGTAATTTTAGAATACACTCACTTATTAGGTGTATTGCTATCCAAATGTATTATAGAATGTATATGTCAATATTATGTATAGATGTAGTATTATCACATTGTATACTAATAGTCAAGTAAAGTTGCTAATTAAAAATGGCGACTTTCAAGCTAATGTCAATAATATTAATCAATGTTGACCAAAATGGACATTGGCCTTAGAAGCTATTTTTATTTTAATTAATTATAATAACAAAAGTTAGTTATAGTTAAAATTTGAATTACTAATACTCTTAGTTTAAAATGAGATTGAAATGGGCTTAATCTTGAAGCAAGTGATAATTTGTGGTAATATTTTGGAGGATTTGGTTTCTCTTGAACCAAACCAGGTTTGATTTAAATTAAAAAAAAAAATAAAAAAGTAAAAATAAAAATAAAACAACACTTATTATCAAATGGTACGTGCACATTTGATTGATTCTAAAAATGAAAGCTGGTTTGCTTCAGGAAAACCAGGACCTCCAAAATGTTAACATAGACTAACACATGATTAACAAAAAACCCAACTCAACTGATTTGTTAATAATAGCAAGTCTTTATTTATAACCAAAAAATAAAAATAAAAAAGTGAGACATCTAATTAGATATAGAATTCCATAGAATAAGTTTAAATCTATTTTAAACCAAGATTTATCAACTAATTTAAATGCAAAAGTGAGACCAATAATTATGTCTTTTTTCATAATGGAAAAACCTATTTTTTAATTAAATAACATATGATGCTAATATTCCACTACGCTTTCAAAGCCAACATCCGTGTTAATAATATTATAGCCATTTCGTTTTCGGCATCTTCACATTTTTGTCAGTAAACGATATGATTTGCTCAAACAAATGATATGCTGAAATGCCTCAAAATCGGCTTTAATACCAAATACTCTGTACATATTCGTTGACATAAAGTTAAAATTTAGTTAATCTACAACTAGAGGTTAAGTTGGTTTACCATCGGCTCGGCTAGACTCTTATCGTCAAAACCATTCTGTTTCACGAATCCTTGGGCCAAGATTTTCCTATTTTTTAAATGCACTTGCGTTCTATTGAACGCAAGCATTGGCCACCTTATTTCCACCAGAAACATTGGATTAGCAGACTATACGATCATTCACTTCTCACCGTGAGCTCTTTTATATATATATATATATGATTGTATTATAAAGTATGTGATTGTAATTTATTATATATTATTACAATTAAACATGTGAAATTATAATCAGTATATGTTAATATGTGATTTTATTTTATTATATACAATTACAACTGAATATGTTTGATTATAATCAATAAATCAATAAATATGATCATATAAACTTATTGTAATCTCATATGTTTAGTTATAATTATATATAATAAATTACAATAACACATTTTACAATGTAATCACATATTTTATTTTTTCAAGTGTATACATACCCAAACATATGCTAGGATGTGCTATATATATATATATATATGGGTATTCTAAGGTGCATCCGATGTATGAATTATATATATAGGTGCATTTTAAGATGCTCCTGGTGTATGCATATACTTGACAAAAAAAAAAAAAAACAAACGTGATTGTATTTTAGAATGTATGATTGTAATTTATTATATATGATTACAATTAAACATGTGTGATTACTATTAATAAATGTGATTATATTTACTAATTATAATCAATGTGATAATACGTACTGATTGTAATTACATATATTTAATTGTATTCACATATAATAAATTATAATTACATATTTTAAAATGAAATTACATATTTTTTTTGTTAAGTATATGCATATACCCGGCGCACATAATGCGACCCCATATATATATATATATATATATATCTAGGGTATCGATACACTTAATTAAAAAAAAAAAAAAGTGATTGCATTCTAAAATGTTTGATTGTAGTTTATTATATTTTTAATATATTTAATTATAACTAAATATATATGATTAAAATCAGTAAATTTGATTCTGTATGTCAATTGTTATAAATGTAATCTGACTCATTTAGTTGTAATTAGATATATTAAAGATATAATAAATTACTATCCATAATTTTTGAATGCTTTCGCTCTTTTTTTTTTTTTTTTTGTCAAATGTACAATACCCTATGTGTATCCGAGGGAACTCCAATATATATATATATATATAATATAGTGATTTTATCATCGGTATCTTTTAACTCTAAAATGTGAAGATAAATAAATTAAATTCATCTATTACATGTTGTCTCCTATCACAAATTCACTCTTCTATTAAATTTAAATGTAATTGGTGAATTTAATTGGTTCGTCATAACTTATTAAAGTTAGGAGGTACTAATGATAAAATCACTATCATCGCCTCCTAACTTTTTAAAGTTAGAACGAATCAATCAAATTCATCCATTGTATTTTCTCTGCTAAAACAAATTCACTCTCTTATTTAATTCAAATACAATAGATGAATTTGATCAATTTGTCATAACTTTTTAAAGTTAGATGATATTAATGGTAAAATCACTATATATATATATGTAACACGATCAAAGGCTTGCTTCCATCGCAGTGTATAATTGAGATACGAATTCAATGAACTATTGATAACTAATTCATATGGAGATAATGATCTAAATTAGACATTGAGTGGTTAGGATTTCATTTAGTTTTTATTTTTCTCTTTTATTTGTCAATCAGTAAAAGCATTATAAGTATTTAGGTAAAAGAATGAGATACATGTGTGTGTGTGTGTTTATAGATAGGATTGCAATTCCAAGGAGGAATACCAAAATTTGGACGAACCCTAGGTAATCGGCAAGAAACTTGTTAGTTACAACTTCAAAAATCACCTTTGGTCTAGTTAGCACACCTCATTTTGGTCGTGGTTGTCATATTTGGCTGGCTGGATTGCCGTTTTCTTTGAATACAAGACCTAGTTTGATATATATACAAGGACGAAAACACGAGATTTAACTTTGAATCTTCCTTTCGGTTCCAAAAAGAAACAGCTACTTCATTCAACTTCTGTAAATTTCCACAGTGACCGTATGCTTTCCTTGATTACTAGTATATAATTGAGACAAAATGAACGTGTCATTATCAAACAATTAAACGAACAAACGAAAAGTAAAAAAGAAATAAAGATAGAGGCCTGGGTGGTTCATGTAGATTCATGCATGCATTTACTTTTGTTGTCTCATTCGAAACCTGTGGGCCTCACCCTACGGATACATTGTTCTCCTTTTCTTCAACAATGTTTTTGTTTATTGTCATATTGATCGTCTTTTTCTTCTTCTTGTATCTCCAACTACTCCCTTAATTACCAATCTTTTCTGAAGAAAATCAGCGGCATATGGGTCTGATTTTTATAATATCCCTTGTATGAATTACTTCAGTTTCCATCAACACATTAACAGGACACCATTACAAAACCAACCATAAACAAAATAGAAAATAAAAATCTGTAATTTATGAACAAATATCGGCATAAAAATTTAACTTGTGTGCGTATCGATAAACATATAACTAGAAAGATGCAATTTATCTCACATACAGACACAGTACTTCAACCAATATTATGGATCCCAAAGAGAGAAAAGTCTTGACCTTTTCATGGCTCGAATCTCCTCCACCTTATCGGTCTGCTAACAATCTAAAAGGAGTGAGTGTTTGCAAGCATTTGTTTTAATATTACAAGGTAGTAGAGCTTGCAACTGATTTGTGGCACCCCATTAACACTTTGAGCTTTTTCCGTACGTGTTAATGTTCGAATGAATTTTTAGAGGAGAAAAGGTTTGTATCAAACATAAGCAATAGCAATATTGGGGTCTCTTGATGGCGATAAGGCCAAAAGAAAGAGGACAACCATAATCAAAACAGGAATACATAGAAGCATCAGAGGTGGGGGTGGCAATGGCGGCAACACAAGTGGCAGTAATAGTAGTGACAAGGTAAATACAACCATAACGATGATAGATCTAACGCTAAAGTACCTGCTGATCATCAAACTCTTTGTACATCCGCTGTTGATTTAGCTGAACTTCACTTCTGAGGATCATCCTCCATCGCCATATGATCATTGAATTGCACGCCTTATAGTTTCTAGCTGTGATCAAGGGGGTATGGAGCTGGGTGGTGTAATGCTTATATAGAACTGAAAGAGAAAAAAATTAATTTATAAAACGAGCCAACGGGGAGGTGATACGGGCTGTAGGTGTTATGAGTCAGCATCGGAGCGCCTACTCATCTATGTCCCAATTCAACTAACCACAACTGTAATACTATATATATATATCTTTAAATTTCTTTTTTATTTTTGACAATTGTTTTTCCCCAAATTTCGATTATGTCAACAAAACCTATTAATTAACGTTTTCCATGCTTCTAGCAACAGTAGACTGGTTTGGGAAGAGAATTAAGAGCATTTCTACTATTATTGTATATTTTTGAGTTGGTATCACTGATTCATCAAACAATTTTTTCTTGTTTTCAAATTTGGTAAAAAAAAGTGTAAAAATAGGGTAAGGATTATCTACTTTATGAAAGGTTTAAGTGATGCATGGAAGAAAAAAATATAACAATCTTGATTATCCACGATTTTTTACACTAATGAGTCACTAGATTATCAAAAGTATAGAAAAATAAAAAAAAAATGGCAAAAAATCCTTACTCATAAAAATATATATATTTTTATTTCCAATACAATTATTTAAAGAAAAATATGCATTCACTTCATCAATAATCATTATAAAACATGTGTCTCACTTTATTTCCTCTTATATTTTAAAATTAATAAGAGAGGGAGAGTAGATACATCTCCATATTCTCTTAGGCTTGCCAAAAATGGACACAGACTGTCAAATCCAGTCTATACCCACAATGATGCAATTAAAGTATAGACTTGAATTGCCTTTTAAAAGATCTTAAAAGAATTGGATCTAAAAAACCTTGCATAATTATGGGTAGGATATGGGTCTACTCACTTGTCTTCATCAGACCCATAAAATATCTGTTGTTTATATACCTTTTTTCTAATAAAGAAAAAAAAAAAAACCCTAACTTCTCAACTCTCTCTCCACTCTCTTGACTCTATCTCTCTCTCCAATCTCCATCACCGTCGTTCCTCTATTCAAATGCGCCTCTCTCTCCATCGCTGCCATGTCATTTGCTATGTGACCACCATAATATCTTCGTCTCTCTCTATCACTATCGTGTCCAAAGCTTTGTAACTATGGTATTGCCGCCATCGTCTCTCTTTCTTTCATTCCTTTTTCTGGGTCTTTCAATTTTTCATTTCTATGTTTTGCTTTGGGTTTCTCAGGTACATCTGATAAATATAATTTATATATATTACCCTTAAATATAGATGTATTACTCAAATTTTGTGTTGAATTTATTTTAATTAGTTGTGTTTTGGTGAAACAGGAGTAAAAGAAGATTTGTGTGTCGAATGAGGAAAAATTATGATTTTGGTCAAGTCAAAATCCAAGTCAATCAAGGATTCAATTCTTGCCTAAAATTATTTGTCTAATAATTAGGAAATTAGTTTAGATAAGGAAATAGATCAATGAAGGAAAAAAAAAATTTGAAAAGTTATTTTTGAAGGGTTTGGCAAATATAAAAAGGAGATTTTTGGAGAAGACAAAAGAGCTTTGAGACAAAAAAGATTAGAAGACAAGAGAGCTTTGAGACGATTGAGAAAAAAAAAAAAAAAAGATAGCAGCTGTGGTGGAGAAGAAGAACAAGAGTGCAGTAGAACAAGACAAGACAGCAGCCAAAGTTAATAGAAATTATGCCGGGTTTTGATTTATTTGTTTTTGTTATCATCATGATTGTTTAATTTTCTTTTCTGAAGGTGTAAGATGAAACCGTTATTAACTTTATAATGATTTTGCTGTTTGAATATTATTATCAATTTTTTTTTTAATGTTTAATAATTCTTAGTTTCATCAATTGATAAAATAAAAATTGTTTCACCTTTAATATCAAGTATTTTTTGTTGTTACAAAATTATTTTATTAATTTGACTTTGAATTGAAAGGTTTAAATATAATATTTTTGATTATTTGTTTTTCAACATTGGATACATATAATACTTAAATCTTATAAATTTCAAGTCTTGAAATAAGAATTGACATAAAATTTATTTTCAGAGCTTAACTGATAAATCCTGAGAAAACAACAATTTGATTTCTAAATTGTTTCTTTAATTTTTTATAATAATATTTTGAATAGTAAAATATTATAAATTGATAATGGTGGATTCTGAACCTCAGATTTCTCGTCTATTGTTTGAATTTTACAATTTAATATTGTTTTGTTAATTTAGAATTTTATTTGTTTTAGCTTTAATTAATTCTCAATTTTCAAACATTGTTAACTAGATTATAATTAAATTTAATTTAGATTTAGATTAATATTTTCTCAATCTCTGTGAATCGACCTCGTACTTACATAATCTATTTTACAATAGACTTGTGCACTTGCGAGTACTAAAATTTGCACAACAAGTTTTTGGCGTCGTTGCCAGGGATTGTTTGAAAAATTAGTTTAGTCTAGATTAGTTAATTTTTCTACTAGTTTTAATTTAGGATTATTTTAATATATTGCAAAAAAAAAAAAGAGTTGTTTTTTTACCTTTGTCAGTGTCAGTTTATTTTGGTTTTATTTGTGTTAGTCTATTTGTTTTGTTTTTATTTTTATGTGTTTTTAATTTTATTGTTGGTGTTTTGCTTTTATTTTATTTTAATATTTTACCAATTATCTTGTTTTTTTTTTTATTAAAGACTTATTTTTCTTGGATTGCTTTAGAAACAATTAGAACTAGAGATTTGTGGCTAGGATCTGTGCTAGTTTATGCGTGCTTGGAATCGTGAATTGCATCAACGCTTAATTATGATAGACATTTCAGATTCAAATATGGCAGAAAACAATGTAGCACCTGTAGGAAACAATGATGTAGTGGAAAATATAGTGCCTATAGAGAAATCTCTTAAAGAATATTTTTTCACCAGTTGCAATTAATCATCCTTCTTGCATAGAGTTGCCACAAACTAGGGCGACTCACTTTGAGCTTAAACCTTCTATGATTCGGCTTCTTCCATCATTCCATGGGTTAGAGAGTGAGGACCCTTACTTTCATGTCAAGGAATTCATAGATATATGTTCTACCTTTCGTTTTCAAAATTTTTCAGATGAGTTTGTTAGGCTTAGGATGTTCCCATTTTTTTTAAAAGATAAGGCAAAAGCATGGTTAAACTCACTCACTCCTAGTTCTATCACTAGTTGAGACCAATTAAATTATAAATTTTTGTCTAAATTTTTTCTCATGTCTAAAACTAATGCCCTTAAAACAGAAATTGCAGATTTTACTCAAAAAGATGATGAACAATTTTATGTCTATTGGGAGAGATTTAAAGACTTACTCTTAAGGTGTTCCCACCATGGTTTTGAACCATGGAGACTAGTGCAATATTTCTATAATGGACTAACTGTGCCTAACCGCCAAATGATTAAATTTATGCATGGTAGAAAATTCTTAAGCCTAGGTAGTACCAATGCTTGGCAGTTCTTAGAGACTTTGTCTGAAAATTCTCAACAGTGGGAGTTTTCAAATGAAAGGGAGAAACCTAAAAGAGGGGGATTGTATGAGGTGAGCGATAATCTAGATTTGAAAATTGTCTTAGGAAATCTCACTAGGAAAATAGAGGCATTAGCTTTAAGTCAATCTATGAATTCAACAATGAGTTCTATGAATGAGTTGTGTGCTTCCTATGTCAATCCAACCCCTACTTTTCAAGAGAGCTATGCTGAACAGGCAAATGCACTCAATTATAAAAATTCATCATGATACGAACCACGCCAACCCGTGATGAAACGCGTAACCAAGAGAAGAAACCAAAATCGTTTTTTTAAGACAAGTTCGTAGGAATGGAACCGCGACCCGTTACCTATGACGAGGTAAGAACCTTGGTATGGTGAAGACGCCACAATCAACAATGAAGGGTTGATTGATAAGTCAAAGGTTTCAAACGTCACAGGTAATTCCGATAAGTTTGAGAGTTGTTCAAAGAACTAAAGAGAAATTCGTTCTCATAAATACCATGAAAATTTACTGCCCTCTTTCATTGATATTACGCCTATTTATAGGCTGAAGATACAAATTCGAATTCGAAAATTACAAGCATTAAAATCAAAGAGAATCATGTCTATAACGAAAAAAGTAATTTCGGATTACAATAATAGCAAAGGAAATAATGCCTAAGACAAAAAGGAAAAGTCTAAGATTTATTATTCCTAATTTTACTAGAAACTTAAATTGCAGAGTTGACTCTTTTCCCATTATACTGGTGAATTTATGCCCAAGATTCACGCCTATTGAATGCAAAGATTAAGTTTGACTTGGGTTGGAATCCTTTAGAACTTGGATCAAGCTGATGCATTTTAGTTCCTCATGTAGGCTTCCATCAATGGGCTTCCATGATTGTATTTGAGTGCAAACTTCTTGAATCAGTCCGTTAAGTGCTTCTTTGAACTTCTTAGCTTGAGCCCTTGTAACCGGTCCAATAGGAATTTGAATTGGATCCTTTGGAGACACACCTTGAACCGCATCACATCAGATAGCCCATTCTCAGTCACGTACAATCTTAATTGGAGGAATCATCCAAATTTTTCATGGAGACAAAACCAGCCTCCAATTGGTTATGGAGGGCAACAAATTGCTCCTTTTAATCCTTCACATCCTCCTGGTTTTCAATCTACTCCCCATTTTGCTACAACTCAAAGGAAACCTTCCTTAGAGGATACAATGTAACAAATGATGCAATCGCAGCAGTAATTCATGCAGTTAACCCAACAAGCTATATTGAAACTTGAAACTCAAGTGAGTCAATTAGCCACTGTTATAAGGGAGAAAGAGAAAGGAAAGTTACCTAGTCAACCAGTGCCTAACCCGAAGAGTCAGCTTGAGATAGGTTTTGTTTCTGATAGGAGTAATGATGAAGTCAAATCCATAACCACCCTCAGGTCTGGTAAAGAAATAGATAACCATGTAATTGAGCTTGAGCCTAGGAAATCTAAGGTGAAAAAAGACTCTAGTAATGGCACGGTAGATGATTTACACCCTGATGAGTCATCTAAAAGATTTATAAGTTAAGAGTCAAAAGAGAGTGATGTTCCTTCCATTCCTTATGTTCCTAAGGTCCATTTTCCACTGGGACTTGTCCCTTTAAAGAAAGGCACACCATATAATGATGTTTTGGAGGTGTTTAAGCAAGTTCACATAAACATCCCCTTTCTTGATGCTATTCAACAAGTGTCTGCCTATGCTAAATTCTTAAAAGATCTTTGCACTATGAAAAGAAAAACAAATCTTCCAGAACTGCATGTCTGACTGAGCAAATTAGTTCAATAATCTAAATGAAAACTCCTGTTAAGTATAAGGATCCTGGATGTCCTACTATTTCTTGTGTTATAAGTGAGCATGTTATCGATAGAGCCTTACTTGATCTAAGTGTGAGCGTTAATTTATTGCCATATTCTGTGTATGTGCAATTAGGATTAGGGGAACTAAGACCCACTCTTGTGACACTTCAATTAGCCGATATGTCTGTTAAAATTCCAAAGGGTATCATAGAGGATGTTTTGATCCAGGTTGATAAGTTTTACTTTCTAGTAGATTTTATTGTCATAGATACCCAGTCTATTGAAAACATTAGTGCTAAGATTCTTATGATTCTAGGACGACCTTTCTTAGCCACCTCCAATGCGATAATTAATTGTCGCAATGGAGTTATGAAACTTTCCTTTGGAAACATGACTGTAGAGCTCAATGTGTTTAATGTTAGTCAAAAACCTCAAGATCATGATGACTTATATGAGGTTAGTTTTATTGAGAGTGCAGTCTATGATTCCTTTAGACACTTGTCTTGTGAGGACCCATTAGAGAGATGTTTAGCTCATTTTGGCATGAACTTAGATGAGGATAGTATTGTTAGTGAGGTGAATGCTTTATTAGAATCTGCCTCATTACTAAATACTACTAAATGGAAAGCCAAAATAAAACCTCTTCCACCTTCTGAGTCTGTACCTCTTCCATCTGTGGAGAAACCACCTAAGTTAGAATTGAAACCTCTTCCTGAGTCATTAAAGTATGTGTTTTTAGGACATTCTGAGACTTTTCCTATTATCATTGCATCTAATTTAGAAAAAGAACAGGAGGATAAGTTGATTAGTGTACTTAGGGAGCATAGAGAAGCAATAGGTTGGACAATTGCAAACATTAAGGGTATTAGTCTGTCTGTGTGCATGCATAGGATTTATTTAGAAGACAATGTTAAACCCATTCGTGAGCCTCAAAGAAGATACCCTAACATGAAAGAGGTTGAAAGAACTTAAACCATTAAACTCTTAGATACAAGTATCATTTATCATATCTTTGATAGTTCATGGGTAAGTCCTGTACAGGTAGTACGTCAGAAGTCTGGTATCACGGTAGTTAAGAATGATCATGATGAATTAGTTCCTACCCGAATGCAAACCGGGTGGCGTGTTTGTATTGACTACCGCAAGCTTAATGCCACCACTAGGAAAGACCATTTTCCTCTTCCTTTTATTGATCAAATGCTAGAAAGGTTAGTCAGTTATGCATTTTATTGTTTCCTTGATGGTTATTCCGGTTATAACCAAATTCCTATAGCCTCTGAGAATCAAGAGAAAACAACTTTTACCTATCCTTTTGGTACTTTTGCCTACCGTCGTATGCCATTTGGGTTGTGCAATGCTCCTGCTACTTTTCAAAGGTGTATGATGAGTATTTTCTCTGACATGATAGAGTGGTTCCTAAAGGTATTCATGGATGATTTTTCAGTTTTTGGATCTAGTTTTGATGAGTGTCTACACCACTTGACATTAGTGTTAATTAGGTGTAAGGAAAAAAACTTAGTGCTTAATTGGGAAAAGTGTCACTTTATGTTTAGGAAAGGGATAGTTCTTGGCCATATTATTTCTAATAGTGGTATTGAGGTAGACAAGGTTAAAGTAGACTTGATTTCTAATCTTCCACCTCCTATAACAATTAAAGAGGTTAGGTCATTTTTAGGTCATGCAGGGTTTCTATCATAGATTCATAAAGAATTTTAATAAGATTTCTATGTCTTTGTGTAACTTGCTTGCTAAAGACACCCATTTCAACTTTGATGATGATTGTTTGAGAGCTTTTGAGAAGTTTAAGACCTTTTTGACAACTGCACCTATCATTAGGCCACCAGATTTGTAATGACCTTCGCCCGATGATGAGGATAAAGAAGCATCACCAAGGGATCCATTGCATATTCCAGTTGGGCCAATAACAAGAGCAAGAGCTAAGAGGTTCAAAGAAGCACTTAATGGATTGGTTCAAGAGATTTGGGCTGATGTTAAAGTGGCAAATTCCAAGATGGGCCCAAAAGAAGATCAATGCTTAATTAATTTAATTAAAGCAATTGATGGGCCTGATTCTGGTTAATTTCTTGCCCATGAAGTTGATTTCTTGGTCATGAAGACTTTCCATTATGGAGTTGATTGCTTGGTCACAAAGACTTCCAATTTTGAGTTGATTTCTTACCTATTATGTTTAAGGCAATTAGTTATCAATTTTATTCTTCTTTCCTTATTGTAAGAAGTTGACTTTCCTTTTTATTTTATAGGCTTAATGGGCTTAATTGCCTAATTAATTATTTCCTTTTGCTGCTTAGTGTTTTAGCTATATAAATCAATGTAACCCTAAAGGGAATTCAATTGATGATTAATAATATTTGTGAGAGTATTCTCTTTGGTTCTTCGTAGAACTTTTGAACTTATCAGGATTTTCCTGTGGCGTTCTTCTTAGACTTATCAATCAATTCTTCCATCATTGATTGTGGCGTCATCACCATACCAAGGTTCTTGCTTCCATATAAGCAACGGGTCGAGGTTTCCATACAAATCTGATTCTAGGCGATCTTGGAACCCTACTTGATTCACGGGTTTCGTCAGTTCTTGGCGTGGTTCGTATCACCCGACTTCCGTTACGGTCGAAAATCCGGAACAAAGAACGTTACTTTCCTAATAAATCGGTTTCTGTTACTTTTGAAAAACTATTATCATTCTAAGACTCGTTACCATTAGAATTTTTTTTTTTTTTGAAAAACGTAAATCCGGCAGAGTTTCTTCTGTTTTTCTGAAATACCAAAATCCGTTTCCTATAGTTGAAATATCTAACATTGCTAAAGCATCAATTTCTAAACTTCTATTTGGACCTCCCGTCCGTTTCCAAAACATTTCATTACTCAAATATATCATAAACATTTATATGCATACATAACCGAAAGTAAGCTTTTAAGAAATATATATATAAGCTTTTATACAGAACTTTGTTATAATTAAGTGGAAAACAATAATTTACACAAATATACATGTATCCCAAAAATGCATGATCATATGTAATATATCTATATATCTACCAAAGGCGTAGAGTGGATGGTGACTATCTAAGCCTTCGCGTACAAGTTATTTCCTCTGTCTGAAAATGGAGTCAAAAGATTCAACCTGCGCGCGGTAAATCAATGCGCTAAGCATAATTGCTTAATAGGTATACATATAATCTAAATTCTCAATTTTAAATGCAATTTTATTCGTAACTAAAAACATTCTATCTTTAACATTCATAAATATAAATATATATATACGTTGCATAAAAATACTTAAACATATAGTTCACAATTTTTCGAGTTCAAAATTTTTCAAAGCATTGAACATTTCATTTCACATAACATTTTCATTTCATTACTTATAACATTTTCAGTACCCTCAGTAAATATATATTCGATACTCATGTATTGGTATATGGGTTTCCGGTATCGGACACGTAGTGATTATCCGTCGGAATAACGGTCGACCCCGGCATTGGCCGCTCGGTGATTATCCACTGGGTCGTATATCATAACACATAATCGTTCAGGACTGGACACGAAATGCCTCTTATGGTCCATAATGAATCAATTTAATGTATGTAAATAAACGGTGCAGCTGCTAATTTCCCTATTGATATGTCAATTACCAATTTTTATTTATCGATATCTAAGTTTACAAGGGCTATTTATAACATAACGTTTGTATCACATTTTACGCTTTGATTTTAGTATCAAGATTTTCATAACAAATCAATTTCGCATTTCATTTTCAAGTATAGTCAAATACGTTTGTAAATGCATCATATTGAAATGATATAACAATCTCATTTAAGAAATTCATTTCACAATGAAAACACTTTCAAGTAAAATTTAAAGATAATGTGTATACCGACCTTAAACAGATTCGATCTTTGAATCGTATACTCCCTTATGCTTTACCCTTATTCTTTGGTTGAGAATCTGGTTCGCCAGGTTCTCCTTGACTTTTCAATAAAAATAAACGTAACGAAAGTTTATTTAATATATTTCTAGCGTTACTTAGTGCACTATAACTATTTGTTCTTCTATAATGCATCCTAAACACTTCAAATGGATATCACTTCGAAACAGCTCATAATATCTTTTTTATGACTGTCTTTACCGTATTGAAAATAATCTCAAAACAACACATTCATATAGCTTATGACAGCCCAAAATCAATACGAAAACAACATTTAAATAACTCAAAACTGCACGAATAATGTTCTAAAAACAGCATGCTATTCCTCATTTTTACATCCCATAACTAGCATATTTATAACTCATATAATCACACTTTAACAGCTCATTTATATAGCATGAAAACAGCCTTTAAGCAATTCAAGAACGGTTCTTACACATGCTGAAAACTGCACATAATTTCTATAAAAACTGCATGTCCAAAACTGTCCATGAAATTTAATCACATTGTCTTTCATTTACGCGAATTAACTCTAACAAACCATCATGAAATCTCTCAATCATTTTCGTCATAGATATTCATTTGAATCACATTCAAATATCACTTAACATCATGACATTTTAATTACAATTCATTTGACACTAAATTGCAAACTAACACCTTTCGAAATCATGGAAAAACTCGATCGAAACACTTGAAAACAATCTAGCGATATTCAAATAACTTTTCAATACTCTTAAGCATATCGATGTGGATCATTTTCCATGTTGACAATCTCGAAACGAAAAGCAAAACATAATAGTCCATACTATCCAAACATAACAGCCCCTATACGGATTTCGCAATGCACTTTCAATATCAAAATCCATTCGCAAACATATCGAATCAATATCGAACGAACCTCCGCACTAACGAGGTTCTAAATCCTATATCCCAATCATGTCATCATCAATTTAATCCCAACTAAATCATAAATATTTTCATTGCAAACGAAATCCATAAATTCGGACTTACCTCTTCGAAATCCATTCGAAAGCTTTGAAACTCCCGCGAATGGGCTGCCTATCGATTTCTCCAATCCGCGAACTTCCTTAAATCGAAACATGATAACAAGACCAATGGGGCAGCAACTTACCTTCGCTTGAGCTGTTTTTCGCTTTGAAACAGCTCTCAAACATTCGTGATGACGAAACGATGCTTGGTTTAGCTCACGGCAGTAACTTGAATGTGTTGATTCCCTTCAAAATAGCATCCACATATTCTTAACAGAAATTTAATGCCAATGGAAACTCACCCACTGCAGCAGCACACCCATCGCAGCAGCTCCTATGGCAACAGCTCCCACGGCAGCAGCTCTCGTCCATGGCAGCAGCACTACGCGACAGCAGCAACGACAGCACCAGGCAGCAGCAGCGACAGCACCACGGCAGCACCATCACCTTCACGCCAACCATAGCAGCCTCACGCCAGCAGCAGCAGTCTCACGCCAGCAGCAGTTGCCTCACGCCAGCAGCAGCTCCTCCAGCGCTCGCTCAGCAGCAGCTCCACTTCTCAACAGCAGCAATATCATGGTCTGGCAGCAGCAGATTTCCCTTCCAAGCTTGCATGCATGAACAGATCTTCTACCTGGATGGCTTGGACAGCACATGCATCAGCTGGTGCTGCTCATTCTCCTTCACTAGCTCACAACTCACAGTTCCAACTTACACAATAGCTCACGGTTCCAGCTTGCACAACAACTCACGGTCTTCCTCTCGAGCTCTCTCTTTCTAACTCTCACTTCTCGATCTCTAACTCTTGCGGTGGAGGATAAAGGAGACCGAATGACTGCTTTGGTTTTGCCTTTCTCTCACATTCTCTTTCTTCACTCGGCTCTCTTTCTTTTTGGCTCTCGGGTGAACTTATCTCTTTCCCTTCTTTTGGTTCCTTTTGTGATCGAGAATGAAATTGCTTCCATTCAAATGTTTGCTTTCATTTAATATATCTTTAATAACCATCAAACACTTGTCACCTTTTCAGCCAAAATCACCATCCATTTGTCATTGAGATATCATGCATGAGAGCCACTTGTCTTGATTCCATTCTTACACGATGACACGTGTCCTTCATGTGCGGATTTCGCTCTCCACTTACTTTCCATGTTTTCCATTCCGCTTTTGAAATTCAACTCGTTTCCGCCGTTCGAAATCGCTTTCACTCAGATTCGCTTTGAGTTCGCCTGGAAATTTAATAAAAATCCAAATTCACATACAAGAACTTTATTAGATTCCGAATAAATATTTGAATCCGGACGCTCTACTTTATTTTATGAAATTGGATTAAATAACTATTCCCGGACCCGACTGAAGAATTTTATAAAAATTCAATTACTCCTCCGGATCTGGACGGATAATTAATTATATCATCCCTTAATTAATAATCAATATTTAATAAATTATAGACACTGAAAGAGCATGTTACAAGATTGGAGTGTTCATTTTGAGATTATGTGAGATGCATCTGATTATGCCATAGGGGCTGTTTTAGGACAACGCATTGATAGATTACCTCATGTGATCTATTTTACTAGTAAGACTCTCAATGATACACAACTCAATTATTCCACCACAGAAAAAAAGTTGTTAGCAGTAGTTTTTGCATTAGAAAAATTTAGGTCTTATTTGGTTGGGTCTAAGGTAATAGTCTATTCAGATTATGCTGCATTGAAATATCTTTTGTCTAAGAAAGATGCTAAACCTCGTCTAATTAGATGGATCTTATTGTTACAGGAATTTGATCTTGAGATTAGGGATAAGAAAGGGTTAGAGAATGTTGTCACTGACCATTTGTCAAGATTAGTGGTCGAGTCTATAGATAAGCATGTGCCTATTAGAGAGTCATTTCCTTATGAGCAACTCATGATTGTGTCCAAATTTCCTTGGCATGCTGACATAGTTAACTATCTTGTTATTGGTCAAATGCCTACACATTGGACTAAACAAGATCATGTGAAATTTTTAGCTAAGGTTAAGCATTATTTTTGGGATGATCCATATCTGTTTAAGTATTGTCCTGACCAAATCATTAGGAGATGTGTGCCTGAGAGTGAACAATTTGATGTTATTTCTTTTTGTCACGATCATGCTTGTGGAAGTCATTTTAGTTCTAATAAAACTGCTGCAAAAATTTTACAATGTGGTTTTTATTGGCCAAATTTGTTTAAGGATACTCATTCGTACTGTAGTTCCTACGAGAGGTGCCAGAAATTAGGAAGTATTACTCATAGAAATATGATGCCCTTACATCCTATTCTTATTGTTGAATTATTTGATGTTTGGGGTATTGATTTTATGGGTCCATTTCCTAATTCTTTTGGTAATTTTTGTATTCTTGTTGCTGTGGATTATGTTTCTAAATGGGTGGAAGCAATTTCTTGTAAAACTAATGATCACAAGGTGGTGGTTAAATTTTTGAAAGAAAATATATTTTCTCGTTTTGGTACACCTTGTGCAATCATTAGTGATGGGGGAAAACACTTTTGTAATAGGCCTTTTGAGCACTTAATGAAAAAATATGGTATTACACTTAAAGTTGTAACACCGTATCATCCACAAACAAGTGGATAAGTTGAGATTTCTAATAGGGAGATTAAAAATATTCTTGAAAAAACGGTTAACCTAACTAGAAAAGATTGGTCTTTGAAACTTTGTGATGCATTGTGGGCTTACCGTACTGCCTTCAAAACACCTATTGGAATGTCTCCTTATCGACTTGTTTATGGCAAGGCATGTCATTTACCTATGGAGTTGGAACATAGAGCTTATTGGGCCATTAAAAAATTGAATTTTGATCTTAATAATGCAGGTAATCGCAGGAGGCTACAACTTAATGAGTTGGAAGAAATAAGGAATGATGCTTATGATTGTGCTAAACATTACAAGGATCGAATGAAAGTTTTTCATGATAGGAATATTCTAAGGAAATCTTTTTCACTTGGTCAAAAAGTCTTGTTATATAATTCTCATTTGCATCTATTTCCTGGCAAATTGCGTTCTAGATGATCAGGTCCTTTCATTTTCCGTACTGTTTTTCCTCATGGTGCTATTGAAATTGAGAATCCTAAGAATAGTGATGTGTTTAAAGTCAATGGTCAAAGATTGAAATCTTTCTTAGAGTTAAGAAGTCCAAAAGTAGAGGAAATATTATTGAAAGATCATGTTTATCAGGATTGATCTTCTTTTGAGTCTAGACTTACTTTTATTTCTTTTTAATTTATTTTTAATTTTTATTTTTTTATAGGGTTTTTGTTATTTTATTTTTATTTTATTTTTCTTAGTATTTGGTTTTCGTTTGTGTGATTCATGTTAGTTTTAGTTTTAGTTTTTTATTTTTAATTATTAATGTATTCTAACGTGAATTCTTGATTTACATTATTGTGTTAGATTACATGATGGAGCAAACAAGGTGTGATCTCTTCCTTACTATTTTATATTGTTTCTTTTTATTTCCTTACATCTTTGGATATTTGTTTGAGCAATTTTTGGATAATAGATAGGGAAACATTGAGGACAATGTCTAAAATAGGTTTGGGGGGTGATGCAAAATGTTTTAATAAAAAAAATTCATTTTTTTTCCATTAATTTTTTTTCTTGATTTTGAATTCTGCCCTAATAAGTTGACTAATTATTTTGTGTTTGTTAATAGAGTCTTAATACATGTTTTTGGTTGGATATCTTTACTAGGAAATAGTCATGAACATCTTTGCATGATTTAAGACTTTTGAATGTCATGATCTTAGTTAATTGAGTGGATGAATATCATATTTACATGAATTGTGGACTATTAGTGGAGACTACCTTTGGTGAGGATTTGAGCTATTTAAGTGTTTTTTTTTTAGGGATTTATTTGTTTCTACTCTTAAACACTCTTCACTTTATTCTTAATAAATGATCTCTATAGGTTTTGCATTGAATACTAAAGAACAAGTCATCATTGTAGATAACATGAGTTTCTTTGATTTGAAAATTGGATCGACTTCTTAGAAGTGATATAGGTAATTTTTACTCCATAAAAGCCTACTTTCTTACTTTGAATTGAAATACATCATAAACCCTTTGAAGCCAAACACTTTAAACATTTTTCTTTGTTTATCTTTATTAAATGATCCTATTGAGCCTTTAAATTTAACAATATCTGATAAAGCTTGAGATCATGTTATGTGGTGAAAGAAGAGAAAAGAATTGAAGTGTTAAGATTTATATGATATGTATATAGGCATATGCATTAAAAGAAGTGTGTTTCTAAATAGCATTGTGAAAAAAAAAAAGAAAATAGAAAAAAAAATAAGCATGAGAATGAAAAAAAAAAAAAAATTGTGAGAAGCACAAGTTTTATAATGCCTCGATGTACAAAGGGAGGTGAAAGTAAATGGAAGAAGAAAATATTGAATTAAAAAATTTTGTGATAAGAAAGAAAGGAGAAGACAGAAGTTGTGATGAATTAAACAGAATAAATGAAGTGCTTTGGTATGATCCTAAGTTTTTTTTTGTTGAACCTGTACCTTAAAATTTCCTACATATCAATTAACCATAGCCCAAATACAACCTCTAATAAAGCTTATTGATCTTTAAGAGGAAGTACAATTTGAGAGTTGAAGTATGTCATCATGTTCTATCTACGTTCTTAGTATTTTATTCCAATAATGAGATCTATTCACTTAAGAGTGCGGTTCTTTTTAACGTCTATATTCATATATAATGTAATTGACGCTTGCTATGCCTTTACATAACCTCTGTCACATATGATTGCATGAGTGCTTGCCTTAGGATTCTTAAGTGCTATGAGAGATATTTTGTGAGGATTAGAGTCGAGGCGAAATAAGTCCATGACATGTGAATGTGGTGTTTTGAAATGAAATTGCTTTGAGAGTGGTGTAAGATTGTTGATGATTGTGTTTTAGATCATTAGTGACTCATCTTTAGTCCTGATACAAGATCATACATGTATGAGATTTCTATTAATTTACATTTAGAGAGATGTTGATGAGTTATGGGTGAAATCTTTTAATGTTTGTGGGTATCGTTGCTGGTAAATCCTCAGGAGACATAACTCCTCTTACTATGGACACCTAGAGATTTAAAGGCTTGTAGCATACGCTCAATGTGTTTACCTACGAAAATGGATTGTGTTTTTATTTTCTGTATTTTTAGTTTAGATTGTTTAAAAATTTTTAAGTTTTACTTGATGACCAGCAAAATCTAGGTTTGGGGGTATTTGATAAACATAATTTATATATATTTATTATCCTTAAATATAGATGTATTACTCCAATTTTGTGTTGAATTTATTTTAATTAGTTGTGTTTTGGTGAAACAGGAATAAAAGAAGATTTTTGTGTCGAATGAGGAAAAATTACAATTTTGGTCAAGTCAAAATCCAAGTCAATCAAGGATTCAATTCTTGCCTAAAATTATTTGTCAAATAATTAGGAAATTAGTTGAGATAAGGAAATAGATCAACGAAGGAAAATAACAAATTTGGAAAAAAGTCAATTTTGATTTATTTTTGAAGGGTTTGGCACATATAAAAAGGAGATTTTTGGAGAAGACAAGAGAGCTTTGAGACAGAAAAGATTAGAAGACAAGAGAGCTTTGAAATGGCTGAGAAAAAAAAAAAGATAACAGCTGTGGTGGAGAAGAAGAACAAGAGTGCAGTAGAACAATACAAAACAGCAGCCAAAGTTCATAGAAATTATGCTGGGTTTTGATTTATTTATTTTTATTATCACCATGATTGTTTAATTTTCTTTTGTGAGGTGTAAGATGAAACCGTTATTAACTTTATAATGATTTTGTTGTTCGAATATTATTATCAATTTTGTTTTTAATGTTTAATAATTCTTAGTTTCATCAATTGATAAAATAAAAATTGTTTCACCTTTAATATCAAATATTTTTTGTTGTTACAAAATTATTTTATTAATTTGACTTTGAATTGAAAGGTTTAAATATAAGATTTTTGATTATTTGTTTTTCAATATTGGATACATATAATCTTAGATCTTATAAATTTTAAGTCTTGAAATAAGAATTTATATAAAATTTATTTTCAGAGCTTAACTGATAAATCCTGAGAAAACAACAAATTGATTTCTAAGTTGTTTCTTTAATTTTTGATAATAATATTTTGAATAGTAAAATATTATAAGTTGATAATGGTGGATTCTGAATCTCAGATTTCTCATCTATTATTTGAAGTTTACAATTTAATATTGTTTTGTTAATTTAGAATTTTATTTGTTTTAGCTTTAATTAATTCTTAATTTTCAAACATTGTTAATTAGATTAGAATTAAATTTAATTTAATTTAGATTAATATTTTCTCAATCTCTATGGATCAACCTCTTACTTACATAATATATTTTATAATAGACTTGTGCACTTGCGAGTACTAAAATTTGCACAACAACAACGACCACCAAAACATCTACCTTTTTTAATTTTTGGGTATTTTGTTTATATTGAGACTTTATGCTTTGATTGTTTTTGGGCATTTGATTGTTTATTGTGTTTCTGGTTGTGATTTATGTTTGTTGAAATATACATCTTTTATATCTATTTATGTTTGAAACAACTTTATCGGATGTGATCTTTATATTTTCTTTGTTTTAGATCTGTTTATGTTTGTTGAAAAATACATGTTTTTTATATTAAGTTCTGTTGCATTGGAAATTCTAGATTGTGTTCATTTTTGCTTCTTCTTTTTGTTTTTCTAACTACTGTTACTTGAACAATGTAACAAAATCAAATAAAATTCTCTACTGAAATTTGAAGACTATTGATTGTCTGAAATTTAAAGAAATTTTGTATTTTCGAGTGTTGAAAGAATGTTGTTGTTTCAATATTAAGTTGTTCATATTTGTGTTGTCCAATTAGTTTTATGTTTTCGAATATCTGTGGTGATCAAAATGGATATACTTGATTTGTTGGCTTAGTGTTAAGTACACATGATGTGACAGGCCCCTTTCTAACTACTAGCTAGGCGACCTGCCTGGCAACCCCACGGTGGCTCCCCAGTCGAGATCTGCTCTGACTGGAAAGCTCCCGTGAAGCTAAGCCTCTTTTCTTTTTAAAATACTTGAAATCCTTTTGATTCTGAAAAAGAGTGGAAATTTTGTTCTTTGAAAATAACTTTATGAAAATAGGATTTTCACAGAAAACCGGTAGCACAACGGCTGTTTTTCTAAAATTCCACCCTGTAAAATATCTCGTAAAACCTGTATAATTGTATTCACAAACAATTTCTATAATCAATAGGCCTCCGGCCATTTTCAAACTCATAATCATGCAATTAAGCGGAAGTACTTGAATTAAATCTTAAAAACGACATGCATGATATTTACATAAAATCCTTAACTCAAAATAATATTTTTCAAAACTAGAGAATCTGGAAAATGATAATAAATACAATACATGATGTTATGCTAGAAAATAGTGCAATCTGGTCACGCGTGTCTAGCTGGCCTGTCCGTGGCCTGTCCGTCCGAAGGAGATACGTCAACCGCGCTACTCGCACCTGCACCTGAGGGAGGATTTTAAAGAAAACAGGAAAACAGTGGTGAGAATAACTCAGTGAGTGGGTAAGTTTATCACAAACTATACTTTTGCTTAAAATACTATTCCTCCCAAAAATAGATTGGAAAACTATTACTTACTTACTTTTCCTAAAAACTGTAAACTCGTTTAAAAGCTGCGAAAGTTATTTATCAAACTTTTCTTAAAACTTTTCTTATTTTCTTACTAGCCTTATCTGGCAACCCAGGGAAATCTTGTCCTTCGTGACGGTGCGAAAACACGCCACTAGGATAGGGGAACTCTCACCATGTGTAGTCGCAGATGTGGATACAACTCTGGGATCGCGAATCCCTCCAACATCAGGCAGATCTACACTATCCCATACGTGCAGAGGGTGACTGACAGACTCGATCCCCCCAAAGTTAGTAACTCCCCCCAACTACCGTACACGTATGAAATACTTTCGGCCGGGTGTAATCTTAGGGGCTAGGGTAAACCATAGGCATATATAAAATGAAATCTCGGCAATATGCTATAATATCGCAAAATAACTTTCACAAATACTATCTCTATGCATGTATATAATTTCAACTTGCTCAATTACTTTACTGAAGAATATAAACATATTCATAGCATAAACTTTAAAGCTATACATGCATTTATAATCAATATACTGAAAACTATAACCTCTTACGCAAAGCTCAAAACATTTAACTTACTAAAAATAATTGCATTCAATAATAAAATGTATGAAAACTTTTAAAAATCCACACTCACAACTTGCTTCCAAATTACTTATCACCACTTCCCGTTACGGCTCTCGTTCGATTCTTGATTCGC
Source organism: Dimocarpus longan (assembly GCA_022984855.1). Taxonomy (NCBI): domain Eukaryota; kingdom Viridiplantae; phylum Streptophyta; class Magnoliopsida; order Sapindales; family Sapindaceae; genus Dimocarpus; species Dimocarpus longan. Next base: position 10,621,818 of record CM041021.1, read on the forward strand.
CTACAATTGATTTCGATCGAGATGTCGTTAAAACATAACTCGTGCGCAACTAAACTTTAAACCATAGGAGGATTTATAAGCACAATAATCCAAATGACTATCCTCACACGATAACAAAACGGAAACCTCATATTCGCATGCACAAACTATTTCAACCCAATTCGTTATCGTGACTAGAAAATATTCGAAACTTTGCGATTATAGAATCGACAACTATGTCATTCGAATCTAATGTAACATCATAAAAATTCAGATTTTAATGAATTCACTAAACAAAAGATTCGAAATTAAACGACCAACTTAAAGCTTACGCGATTTCACTAATTATCGCGATTTATCGATTTTACGCGTTTCGCGCGATTGAAAAATTATCCAAACTTCAACTTAAGTACTTTAACGGCTTAATAAAAATCTCAGGGCAGCGAGATAACATTCCCAATCTTTTTATAATCGACAACAAAATCATAAACTAATAACGCTCGCATTCGTAGAAAAATCCAACCGAAACGCTCGGAAATAATTTCTAACTAACCAAACGAATATCCGATATTTTAAAACACTCGAATACTCTCTATTTTCCACGACAACGAACGCGAAACTAAAAACATATTTCGACAGCCCCTAAATATCTCATAACTGCCCATAAACAACATTCAACGAATACGATCGATGATAAAAACACAATCGCAACATCAACGAGCGAACCTCCGCACTAACGAGGTTCCCAATCCTAGTCTCAAACATAATATTATCAATTTCTCTACTTTAATCACATAATCACATTCCTAATTACTCAAAATGATTCAAAAAGAAAATGGGCAGCACTTACCCAAGAAGCGGGCTGTTCTCCGCTTCGAAACGGCTTCCGAATGACGACAAAACTCTCGTGGCAGCAAGCTTCTTCTTCCACCAGCCACTGACTTCGCTTCCTTCTGCTTCCTTTCAGCTCTGAAATGATGCACTTGAATAAAATCGACAGCAGCAACTTACAATGACAGCACACAGTAGTAATCGACAGCAGCGTGACAGCACAACAGCAACTTGACAGCAGCGGCGACAGCAACAACGTCAACAGCTCGATGCACAGCTTCAGCTCTCGGCAAGATGACAGCAGCAACGGTAGCACCTGACAGCAGCTCTCACGCTCAGCAGCAGTTCTCGTCCTCGGCCACAGCAGCAGGTTGCGTCTGGCAGCAGCTGCCTCAACTCCACGCCAACAGCAGCACAACTCCAGCTCGGCAGTAGCTCCCGTCCACGGCAGCAGTTCCACACATAGCCGTGACAGTAATGGCCAGTTCGTGCATCACAAGACAGCAAGACAGCACGGCGATGGCAGCACGAGCACAGTCTTCTCACGCCAGCAGCAAGGACGACAGCAACAGCAGCTTCAACTCCTCACTCGACAGTAACAGCTGGCAGAAACTGGCAGCCACTGGGGCTTCGTGGTAGCACCTGGTTTTCCTCACGCCATCAGCCCTTCACGCCAACAGCTTCTCACCAGCTACAATGGCAGCAGCTGTCTCACGGTCAGACCACACCTCACGACAGCACTAGACAGCGACGACAGTAAGCCCAGCTCGGCAGCAACTCCTCAGGCCTGACAGCAGCTGTCTTCAGCTCACGGCAGCTCAGCTCTTCAGTCCACCTTTGCTTGCATGCACGAGCTGCACCTCTCTTCTTTATCTCTCACTATCTCTCTATCTCTCTTTCCATTTCTCACACTCGGATCCCTCTAACTCACGATCACTCTCTCACTCATTAAATCACATTCTCGGTCTCTCTCTTCACTCGGCTTGGGCTTTCAGTTTTGAATGAAATGGAGAAGAGAAGGTGACAGAGTGTTTGCTTTTGTCTTGCTCTCCCTTGGATTCGGTTTTAATAATAATAAAAGAGAATGGTGACCGAGTTTGATCATTGTCTTTTTAAAACTTTGTTTGACTGAGTTGATTAATGCCTCTTCGTGACCGAGCATCCTATAAATGTTGCTCTCTTCTTTTTCAACATCACAACATGTAATATATAATTGTTTTGCTCATCCAATGCATGTGTGACATGTGTCGCTCCCATGCACAATTTTTACTCCATTAATTCTCTACCATGCATTCTTGATTTAACTTCCAAGCTCGGATTTTCGTTTCCGTCCGACCGAGAATCCACTTTTTAATCGCTTTCGCCTTTTGGAATAAATTAATAAATTCTGAATCCGTCTTCGCAAACTCGAATTTATTTCTCTAAAGCAAAAATAATTATTCCAATTATTTCCGGACTCGATATTTATATATTTCCGATCGGACGCGATCCATCGAAAAATATTTCGCTCTCCGACGAACGCGGTTTTGGGTTTTACAATTCACCCCTCCTTATAAAAATTTCGTCCTCGAAATTTACACAACTTTCATGCAATGCATTTCAGCACTAGAATTTATCAAACATACTCAATACTTTCTTGAATTAAAAAAAATTTACAACTCGAATAACTGAGGATACTTACTTGTATCGAAAAGATGCGGATACTAACTGCGCATCTGCTCCTCGTGCTCCCACGTGGCCTCTTCCACTGCATGATTCCTCCACAACACTTTAACCAACGGAATAACTTTACTACGAAGAACCTGATCTCTCCTATCAAGAATCTGAACTGGGGTCTCCTCATAGGATAGGTTCTCCTTGAGTTCCATTGGTTGTTCTGAAATTACGTGCGAAGGATCTGCTATGTACTTACGGAGCATCGAGACATGAAATACATTATGGATCCTGGAAAGTTCTGCTGGTAGCTCAAGTCGATACGCTACCTCACCTACTCTGCCAATCACTTCGTAGGGACCGATATACCGAGGGCTTAACTTACCTCGCTTCCCAAAACGAATTATTCCTTTCCATGGAGATATCCGTAGGAACACCTTATCCCCGACCTGGAACTCCAAATCCTTCCTACGCTTATCTGCGTAACTTTTCTGACGATCCTGGGCTATCTTCAGATTGTCCCGAATAACTTTGATTTTATCTGTAGTCATCTGAACAAGCTCGGGCCCAATCAACTTTCTCTCGCCCATCTCATCCCAACATATCGGTGTCCTACACCGTCTTCCATAAAGTGCTTCATACGGTGCCATACCGATACTAGCCTGATAGCTGTTATTATAGGCAAACTCGATTAAGGACAGATGAGAATCCCAACTTCCTTCAAACTCTATCACACAAGATCTGAGCATATCCTCTAAAGTCTGAATGGTACGCTCAGACTGACCATCTGTCTGCGGATGAAATGCTGTACTGAAATGTAATCGAGTACCTAATGCTTTCTGGAGGCTAGGCCAAAATCGGGATGTAAATCTCGGATCTCTATCTGATACGATCGACACTGGAGCCCCATGTAATCTCACGATCTCCTCAACATACAACTTAGCCAATCTGTCCAGGGAATAAGTACTTCTGATAGGTAGGAAATGAGCTGACTTCGTAAGTCGATCTACTATTACCCAAATACTGTCATAACCATTTCGACTCCGAGGAAATCCTACCACAAAATCCATAGTAATACGCTCCCATTTCCACTCTGGAATAGGAAGTGGCTGAAGAAGTCCTGATGGCCTTTGGTGCTCGGCTTTCACCTGCTGACAAATCAAACATCTTGACACAAATTCAGTTATCTCTCTCTTCATACCTTTCCACTAGTAATGCTCTTTCAAGGTATGATACATTTTCGTACTTCCCGGATGCATAGCGTATGCTGAGGAGTGAGCTTCATCTAAAATTTCTTTCTTGAGTTCCGTCACATTTGGAACACATAGTCTCTGTTTCATCCTCAACGTACCATCATCCCTGATTGAGAAGTCTCCCTGCTGGCCTGACTCTACTTCCTGTCTGATCTTGACTAACTGAGGATCCTGAATCTGTAACTCTCGGATTCTATCCACGAGTACCGGTCGAACTTGAAAAGTAGCTAACAATGTACCTGAATTCCCTACTTCCAATTTAACTCCCAAAGATCTCATCTCTACTAACAATGGAAGATACCCAGCTCTTAAATGAGCTACCGAGCCGGAGGGTCTCCTACTTAATGCATCGGCTACTACATTTGCTTTCCCGGGATGGTACTCTATGGTGCAATCATAATCCTTGAGTAGCTCTAACCATCTCCTTTGTCTCATATTCAACTCTTTCTGAGAGAACAAATACTGAAGGCTCTTATGGTCTGTAAATATCTGACATCGAACTCCATACAAGTAATGCCTCCAAATCCTAAGTGCAAAAATTACTGCGGCCAACTCTAGATCATGGGTTGGGTAATTCTGCTCGTGCTTCTTTAACTGCCTGGAAGCATAAGCTATCACCTTTCCATTTTGCATCAGAACACAACCCAAACCTTGCCTCGAAGCATCACTGTACACCACAAAGCCTTCATTTCCTGAAGGAAGAGTAAGCACTGGAGCTGTAGTCAATTTTGTCTTCAATTCGTCGAAATTCTTCTGACAGGCTTCTGACCAGTCAAACTTTGCTTCCTTTCTGGTGAGCTTCGTCAAAGGAATGGCAATCTTAGAAAATCCTTCGACAAATTTCCTATAATAACCTGCCAAACCTAAGAAACTCCGAACCTCAGTTACGGTTGTAGGCGATTTCCAGTTCACAATCGCTTCAATCTTTTGAGGATCAACACTAATCCCATCAGCTGAAACCACATGGCCTAAAAATGAAACTTCATTCAACCAGAACTGACACTTGCTGAACTTTGCATACAATTGCTGCTCTCTTAACGTCTGTAAAACTAGTCTCAGATGTTCAGCATGTTCTTCCCTACTGCCCGAATACACCAATATATCGTCAATGAACACTATGACGAACTTATCCAAAAATTCATGGAACACCCGATTCATCAATGCCATGAATGCCGCTGGGGCATTGGTTAGCCCGAAAGGCATAACCAAGAATTCATAATGTCCATAACGCGTCCTGAAGGCAGTCTTAGGAATATCATCTCCCTTGATCTTCAACTGATGGTACCCTGATCTCAGATCTATCTTAGAAAACAACCTTGCACCTTGCAACTGATCGAACAGATCGTCGATCCTCGGTAAAGGATATTGATTCCGAATAGTCACCTTATTCAATTCCCGGTAATCAATGCACAATCTCATACTTCCATCTTTCTTTTTAACAAAGAGCACTGGTGCTCCCCAAGGAGATACACTGGATCTAACAAAACCCTTGTCTACCAATTCTTCCAACTGAACCTTTAATTCCTTCAACTCTGGAGGTGCCATTCTGTACGGCGCTCTGGAAATTGGTGCCGTTCCCGGCATCAGATTAATCTCAAATTCAATATCTCTATCCGGAGGTAAACCTGAAAGATCTTCTGGGAACACATCAGAAAACTCTGCAACCACAGGAATATCTTCTAGCTGAGTCTCTCTCTCGGATGAATCTATCACATAAGCCAAATAACCTGCACATTGCTTCTTTAACATTCTTCTGGCGGTCATGGCTGATATGATACGGGATGGAAGCATTTTACGCTCTCCTCGGAATATTACATCTGACTCTCCAACTGAACTAAACTTGACTTCTTTCTGAAAACAATCCACTACGGCATGATGCATAGCTAACCAGTCCATACCCAGTATAATGTCGAAATCACATAGATCCAACAACATCAAACTAACTGGAAAGGATCTACCCCCAAGTACAATATCACAATCTCTACAAACACTCTCTGCTACTAAGGAATCTCCGGTAGGAGTAGCTACTATCATATCGCACTCTAAGGGTTTTAACTTCATATTAACATGCCTTGCAAAACTTTTAGAAACAAAAGAATGCGTAGCACCAGGGTCTATTAAAACATGAGCATCAGAGTTGAAAACTATTACAGTACCTGTCACCACCTCTGGTGTAGCTTCAGCATCTTGCTGCGTTACCGCGAACACCCTGGCTTGAGTACGAGGTCTCCCTGACTATCCTCTGGGTGGCAAACCTCTCCCAACACCTCTTCCGGATTGAACTGTAGTCCCTGGTCCTCTCATCTGTGGACCTCTCTGATCCTGCGACTGACCCCCGCTAGACTGCCCTTGAGTATACGATCTTGACCCACTGGCTCCTCTTGTTCTCTGCGGACACTCAGACATATAATGTCCCTCTTTACCACAACGATAACATCCAGTGATACCCATATGACACTCTCCTCGGTGTGTCCTGTTGCATTTCTTACACGGCTCTATGCTTTGAGTATTACCTCTGCTTTGGGGTCCTGATGGAGGTTTGACTGAACTCTGACTAAACGCGGCTCCCTGACTTCGCTGTTTGCTACTTAACCATCTAGACTTGTCTCCAGTTTTCGGTGCCTTGTTGAAGCCTCCTGAATACCAACCTGACCCCTGACTGCGCTTTGATTTCTGTGCCTGCTCTTTGTCACCTATTGTTGTCCTTTCTACCCTCAAAGCTGCTTCAACTAACCGCCCATACTCTCTATGCTCTGTAGCTACCACATATGCCTTGATTTTCGGATTCAAGCCCTGCACAAACTTATGGCACTTGTTTACCTCATCATTAACTATAAACGGTGCCACTCGAGACAATTCAGTGAACTTCCTTTCATACTCTTCCACAGACATGTTACCCTGCACAAGACTGTAAAACTCCTCAATCTTTGCGTCTTTGTATGCCCTGGGGTAGAATTTCTCATTAAACTCTTCTTTGAACTTTTCCCATGTGACTTGTTCGATTGCTCTTCGCTTGACGGAATCCCACCAATCTCTAGCTGATGCTCGAAGTAAGAATGAAGCAATTGACACCTTTTGGAGATCGGTACATTCCATCTGTTCCAACACTCTTTCAGTATTATCCAACCACTCTGTTGCAATTTCTGGACCACCTGTTCCGTCAAAAGCATCGGCACCAAGTTTCCTTGCCCTCTCAACGGTGGCGCTTGGTGCTCGAGGCCTTAGCCCTTGGATAACCTGGGCTAATCTCTCGATCGGATCCTGCTCAGGTTCTACTACTGGTGGTTCAACTGGAACCCCTGGCTGAGGATCATTAACGGACTCATTTACTTGCTCCCTTATTTCTGGAGCAGGAGGTGGAGCATTTTCAGCGGCTCTCCTTTTACGCGGACGACCGACGCGACGCATGACTCACTGCACTTGAACCAGATACTTAGTCATAAAATGTATGAGGTTTGAAAAATTTACTATATAAATGCTTATAAATCATGTAATGCATTTAAAAACTTTGCTCTGATACCAACGTTGACAGGCCCCTTTCTAACTACTAGCTAGGCGACCTGCCTGGCAACCCCACGGTGGCTCCCCAGTCGAGATCTGCTCTGACTGGAAAGCTCCCGTGAAGCTAAGCCTCTTTTCTTTTTAAAATACTTGAAATCCTTTTGATTCTGAAAAAGAGTGGAAATTTTGTTCTTTGAAAATAACTTTATGAAAATAGGATTTTCACAGAAAACCGGTAGCACAACGGCTGTTTTTCTAAAATTCCACCCTGTAAAATATCTCGTAAAACCTGTATAATTGTATTCACAAACAATTTCTATAATCAATAGGCCTCCGGCCATTTTCAAACTCATAATCATGCAATTAAGCGGAAGTACTTGAATTAAATCTTAAAAACGACATGCATGATATTTACATAAAATCCTTAACTCAAAATAATATTTTTCAAAACTAGAGAATCTGGAAAATGATAATAAATACAATACATGATGTTATGCTAGAAAATAGTGCAATCTGGTCACGCGTGTCTAGCTGGCCTGTCCGTGGCCTGTCCGTCCGAAGGAGATACGTCAACCGCGCTACTCGCACCTGCACCTGAGGGAGGATTTTAAAGAAAACAGGAAAACAGTGGTGAGAATAACTCAGTGAGTGGGTAAGTTTATCACAAACTATACTTTTGCTTAAAATACTATTCCTCCCAAAAATAGATTGGAAAACTATTACTTACTTACTTTTCCTAAAAACTGTAAACTCGTTTAAAAGCTGCGAAAGTTATTTATCAAACTTTTCTTAAAACTTTTCTTATTTTCTTACTAGCCTTATCTGGCAACCCAGGGAAATCTTGTCCTTCGTGACGGTGCGAAAACACGCCACTAGGATAGGGGAACTCTCACCATGTGTAGTCGCAGATGTGGATACAACTCTGGGATCGCGAATCCCTCCAACATCAGGCAGATCTACACTATCCCATACGTGCAGAGGGTGACTGACAGACTCGATCCCCCCAAAGTTAGTAACTCCCCCCAACTACCGTACACGTATGAAATACTTTCGGCCGGGTGTAATCTTAGGGGCTAGGGTAAACCATAGGCATATATAAAATGAAATCTCGGCAATATGCTATAATATCGCAAAATAACTTTCACAAATACTATCTCTATGCATGTATATAATTTCAACTTGCTCAATTACTTTACTGAAGAATATAAACATATTCATAGCATAAACTTTAAAGCTATACATGCATTTATAATCAATATACTGAAAACTATAACCTCTTACGCAAAGCTCAAAACATTTAACTTACTAAAAATAATTGCATTCAATAATAAAATGTATGAAAACTTTTAAAAATCCACACTCACAACTTGCTTCCAAATTACTTATCACCACTTCCCGTTACGGCTCTCGTTCGATTCTTGATTCGCCTACAATTGATTTCGATCGAGATGTCGTTAAAACATAACTCGTGCGCAACTAAACTTTAAACCATATGAGGATTTATAAGCACAATAATCCAAATGACTATCCTCACACGATAACAAAACGGAAACCTCATATTCGCATGCACAAACTATTTCAACCCAATTCGTTATCGTGACTAGAAAATATTCGAAACTTTGCGATTATAGAATCGACAACTATGTCATTCGAATCTAATGTAACATCATAAAAATTCAGATTTTAATGAATTCACTAAACAAAATATTCGAAATTAAACGACCAACTTAAAGCTTACGCGATTTCACTAATTATCGCGATTTATCGATTTTACGCGTTTCGCGCGATTGAAAAATTATCCAAACTTCAACTTAAGTACTTTAACGGCTTAATAAAAATCTCGGGGCAGCGAGATAACATTCCCAATCTTTTTATAATCGACAACAAAATCATAAACTAATAACGCTCGCATTCGTAGAAAAATCCAACCGAAACGCTCGGAAATAATTTCTAACTAACCAAACGAATATCCGATATTTTAAAACACTCGAATACTCTCTATTTTCCATGACAACGAACGCGAAACTAAAAACATATTTCGACAGCCCCTAAATATCTCATAACTGCCCATAAACAACATTCAACGAATACGATCGATGATAAAAACACAATCGCAACATCAACGAGCGAACCTCCGCACTAACGAGGTTCCCAATCCTAGTCTCAAACATAATATTATCAATTTCTCTACTTTAATCACATAATCACATTCCTAATTACTCAAAATGATTCAACAAAGAAAATGGGCAGCACTTACCCAAGAAGCGGGCTGTTCTCCGCTTCGAAACGGCTTCCGAATGACGACAAAACTCTCGTGGCAGCAAGCTTCTTCTTCCACCAGCCACTGACTTCGCTTCCTTCTGCTTCCTTTCAGCTCTGAAATGATGCACTTGAATAAAATCGACAGCAGCAACTTACAATGACAGCACACAGTAGTAATCGACAGCAGCGTGACAGCACAACAGCAACTTGACAGCAGCGGTGACAGCAACAACGTCAACAGCTCGATGCACAGCTTCAGCTCTCGGCAAGATGACAGCAGCAACGGTAGCACCTGACAGCAGCTCTCACGCTCAGCAGCAGTTCTCGTCCTCGGCCACAGCAGCAGGTTGCGTCTGGCAGCAGCTGCCTCAACTCCACGCCAACAGCAGCACAACTCCAGCTCGGCAGTAGCTCCCGTCCACGGCAGCAGTTCCACACATAGCCGTGACAGTAATGGCCAGTTCGTGCATCACAAGACAGCAAGACAGCACGGCGATGGCAGCACGAGCACAGTCTTCTCACGCCAGCAGCAAGGACGACAGCAACAGCAGCTTCAACTCCTCACTCGACAGTAACAGCTGGCAGAAACTGGCAGCCACTGGGGCTTCGTGGTAGCACCTGGTTTTCCTCACGCCATCAGCCCTTCACGCCAACAGCTTCTCACCAGCTACAATGGCAGCAGCTGTCTCACGGTCAGACCACACCTCACGACAGCACTAGACAGCGACGACAGTAAGCCCAGCTCGGCAGCAACTCCTCAGGCCTGACAGCAGCTGTCTTCAGCTCACGGCAGCTCAGCTCTTCAGTCCACCTTTGCTTGCATGCACGAGCTGCACCTCTCTTCTTTATCTCTCACTATCTCTCTATCTCTCTTTCCATTTCTCACACTCGGATCCCTCTAACTCACGATCACTCTCTCACTCATTAAATCACATTCTCGGTCTCTCTCTTCACTCGGCTTGGGCTTTCAGTTTTGAATGAAATGGAGAAGAGAAGGTGACAGAGTGTTTGCTTTTGTCTTGCTCTCCCTTGGATTCGGTTTTAATAATAATAAAAGAGAATGGTGACCGAGTTTGATCATTGTCTTTTTAAAACTTTGTTTGACTGAGTTGATTAATGCCTCTTCGTGACCGAGCATCCTATAAATGTTGCTCTCTTCTTTTTCAACATCACAACATGTAATATATAATTGTTTTGCTCATCCAATGCATGTGTGACATGTGTCACTCCCATGCACAATTTTTACTCCATTAATTCTCTACCATGCATTCTTGATTTAACTTCCAAGCTCGGATTTTCGTTTCCGTCCGACCGAGAATCCACTTTTTAATCGCTTTCGCCTTTTGGAATAAATTAATAAATTCTGAATCCGTCTTCGCAAACTCGAATTTATTTCTCTAAAGCAAAAATAATTATTCCAATTATTTCCGGACTCGATATTTATATATTTCCCATCGGACGCGATCCATCGAAAAATATTTCGCTCTCCGACGAACGCGGTTTTGGGTTTGTAGCTCAATTGGTACCCAGCTTGCAAGTTAAACACTCATATCCCTGAGGGTCAGAGGTTCGAGTGGCAGCTGGGGGAGGCGAAGCAAATCCCCTGACCAGGGACAGTACCTAGTGAGTGGGCTCGCGGGGCAAACCTGGGCCAGCCCGAGGGGACCCCAGTATAGGCAAATCCCGGACCCCACAATAAAAAGGCGCCTTTTATTGTGGGGTCCGGGATTTGCCTATACTGGGCTCCCCTCGGGCTGGCCTAGGTTTGCCCCGCTCGCCCACTCACTTGGATATCTCGGCCCCCCTCACCGATTTCTTTCGCCTCCACAAGTGCTCGAACCCATGCCCTAAGGGTCTTAGGCAAATGGGAAGCACACCTGCTACCAATTGAGCTACTAGCTCAATTGGTAGCAGGTGTGCTTCCCATTTGCCTAAGACCCTTAGGGCATGGGTTCGAGCACTTGTGGAGGCGAAAGAAATCGGTGAGGGGGGCCGAGATATCCAAGTGAGTGGGCGAGCGGGGCAAACCTGGGCCAGCCCGAGGGGAGCCCAGTATAGGCAAATCCCGGACCCCACATGATGTTTTTTTTTTTTTTATATATATTTGATTATTAATTGAATTGTTTGAGGTAGCCAAACAATATGACTAGTTGTTGAGAAAGTCAGATGAATGCTTCGACCTGTGAGAATGATGATATTGAGAATATTGAGTCTAGTGTTTCGAAAGTAGTTAAACAAAAGTGAGAACCATCATTCGTTTGGATTCACACGTCTAAAGTTGATGTTGATGGTGTTTAGGATGGCTAAATGTAATTTTTGTAAGAAATTATTGGTTACTAGTCAAGAGCCAAAAATATCCAGTTTAACAAAACATGTCCAAAAATGTCTAAGCAAGCTTTTAACTACTTCCAATGAAACAACTACTTTATTTGATCAAAGACTTGGTAGGGAGAAAATAGCTAAGATGGTTATCATGCATGAACTTCCTTACAATTTGTAAAATACACAGGATTTTGGGAAATGATGAGTTATTACCATCATAGGTTTGAAACAATGAGTAAGAATATAATGAAGAATGAAATTTTTAAAATGTATAATAGTGAGAGGAAGAAGACATTGAAGTTGTTAGATAGTTTGGATGGTAGAATTGCAATTACAACGAATATATGGACATCAAGCACAAAAATGAAATATGTTGTTGTGACCGTGCATTTTATTGACAAATCATGGGTGTTACATAGTTGAATCAAGAGATTTATAATTGAGTCCATATAATATTGAGTCACTTGGAGATAAATTGATGAAGTGTTTGCTTGATTGAAATGTAGTTAGAAAATTATCAATAATTATTATAGATAATTGTTCTACTAATGATTCCATTATTGATAAAATCAAGCACAAGTTTCCTGATGGATTGTTGTTAGGTGGAAAATTGTTTCATATGATGTTATGCACATATTTTGAATTTGATGGTGAAAGATAGGTTGCAAGTGATTGTGGATAGTATTGAGAAGATTAAAGATAATGTTTATTTTTGGACAATATCAACTAAGAGATTGAAGCATTTTAATTTGCAGTAAATCAACTAAAAATCAAGTATGAAAAAAAACTTATGCTTGATTGTCCTACTAGATGGAATTTCACCTGTTTCATGTTTTCAGTGACCTTGATGTATAAGGATGTTTTCGGTTGTATCTAATAATGTAAGCCACAATACAAGTGTTTGTTGAATGATTTAGAATAGGAATTAGCAACTATCATGGCGGAGCATTTGCAACCCTTCTACAAATTAATAGAATATTTTTCAAGCATTTTTTTTTTAAAATGAATAATTAATATTTTAGTGTTTATAGTTCTTAATTAATTATTTTCCAACTTTTTAAATGTCAAATACACCACAGCTAATCTAGTGTTTCCAATGATATGTAAAATGGGCAAGATAATGAATAGTTGGTTTATTTCTCCTTATATTTCAATACAAACAACGTGATGTGATATCCATAAATTGATAAGACACCTATAGTAGATATTAAGAACACTATCCCAAGAAAAATTAAAACAGTATTATAAAAAGGAACCTTGACCCGTTGATTATACAACAACCAAGAACCAAAGTTATAAAGGAACCTTGACCATTGGTTATATGCCATCAATCAATAACCAAATTTATAAAAAATGATATTGATGCCACTCCCAAGAACGAGATGAAAAGGTGAGAGATAAGTCAAATTCGATCACCACAAGCGTTAGCTTGATAAGATCATAAAGTTCTTTAAAAAACAAAAGAGATAAGCTCTCATTCAATATTAATCAAAACACTCATCTGCCTTCTTTATTACATGAGTTTAGTATTTATAGGCACTCGTAGAACAACTGTCCAAGCATGGGAAACAAAAGAAGATAAATGCAAGCAACTAACAATAAGAAATAATAAAAACTAAGTTAACAAGAATTCAAGATCTGTTAAATACAAACCACTAAAATATATTCAGTCATAACTTTTTTAAAGTCTTCAAATGGCACGATGCAAAATGTCAAAAGATAGTTAAGATCTAATATTTCTAATCACATATAACATGCCTCATAACTTCTTCATAACCAAAAGATATGACATCCCAAAAATACCCCTTGTGCATAGCCCTTTGTAGATTAGGGCCGAAGTCCTTTAATCTTGATTCTTTTGGACTTTAATGATATTTTTAAGCTCTTGTGATGCCTCCAAACTATCCAGCTCAAGATGTGTATGATTCTTGGCCCAAATATTCTTCATTAGCTCATTTAAAGCTTTTTGGGTCCTTATAGCTTTAATCATTGTTCCATCATTGATGTTTAAAGGATCATTGGAATTGCCTCGTTCTCCATGATTTCTACCTTGATTTCCATCACAATGGCAAGAAGTATGATTGCCAAATTTGAAAAGTATTTGAGTGATATACTTAGTGTAATAACTGTTACGACATTCTTAGATTCTACGTATAAGATGCTGCGAATCAGTTTTCATTTAAAAAGTTGTATGGCTCCAATGCAAATCGCCAACAACAAAATGTACTTGAACTTAAAAAGGAGTTGATAAAAGAGTATGCAGAGAAATCTACGGATATAACTTCAGTCGAACAAGTTGGTAGTTCTTCTATTGTTCATTCTACTAATGTCCTTAGATATAAAAATGATGACGAATATGAACAATACAAGCATGATTGTGAAGAAGCTATAGGTTTGAAGAAGTTAGAGTTATAGAAATATTTGGATAAAAAAGTAAAAAATAATTCTCCTGACTTTAATATTTTGGCATGGTATAAAGGAAACAAAGGGAAATATCTAATTTGGACTAAAATTACCAAAGACATCATAGCCATTCTTGTGTCTACGATGGCTTCTGAGTTTGCTTTTAGTACTGCGGTTAGATTCTTGAATCCATATCATAGGAGATTGCATCTAGACATGTTAGAAGCATTAATATGTGCACAAAATTAGATATAGGCTCTACTCTGAGGTATGAAAGTAATTTTAAATTTAATAACATTAAGTATATTATTCATAATCATCAATTTATTTTTTAATTTTTCACTTAATTTGTTCTGTTAGGTGGTGTGTTGGAAGAAGAAGTATATAATAAACAAGCTCAAGAAGAGCTGCCATCATCATCTTGATTTCAATTTGCATATTTTTATTTTTATTTGTTATTTTAGGATGTAAATTAAGGATAAAATTTAACGTTTAGTGTTATTTTTATTTAATTTTGATCATGGCATGTCCATTGCAAAATTTGGCTAGAATGGTTATGATTTATAGAAGGGATAACACAATATGTTAAATTAGTTTAATTTGATTTAGTAGAAAAAATTGTTTTTTATTTTTTAAAAAAAAAGGGGTCAGAAATTTGGACCCATTGAATTTTTTTAGTCCATAAAGATTTTATGAAAAAAATTTGAATTTTTTTTCAAAAAAAAAATTGGGTAAACTTGAATTGACTAGGTTAACCCGATCAAATTAAGTCTAACTTGGTCAAATCAGGTTTAACCTAATTAAATCTGGGTCTAGTGTTGGGTTTGGAACTAGAACCTCCAATTAATTTAGCTGGGTAAGGTTTGGACCCCCTAAAAAAAATGGTCAAACGTATGTTTGGGATTAGTATGAGTCCAGACCCGCATTTTGCCAACTATATATTCTCTGTAAGTGGAAAAGAGTGAGAAGTTATGACTATGGTTTGTAAGAGACTTTCTTCATTAAAAAACCTATCTCCATATTCTCTATAATAGTTTTTGTCACATCATCTTCATATTTCGGTTAGGTAATTGCATTTGAGAGGTTTCCTTTTTCCCTTTTTTATTTTTTTATTCTTTTACCTTGTATTATCTATCTATTTGTATATGGTAAGAAATTCTATCCAAATAAATTATTGCATTAGAGATGCTCCAAGTTTTAAATCCATTTATTTAAGGGAAGGTTTCAAAACTATCTAAAAATAAAAAGAAAAAATTTAGTTTTACCCAATTCATAAGAAATATTTGTTTATAACACCTCAAAATAAGCTATATTTATCTCATATTTGTGTTTACGAAACTACCTTAAGTAAGAATGACTCTTTCGCCTTTAGCCAAAATAAACTTATTCTTTCTACCTTTCTTCTCCTCCATTCAAGCTTTGATTCACACTTTTTCAACTATCATAGCAGGAGAGTCTTCGTTTAAGTTTCTTTATCCATTCAAGTTTCTTTGTATCCAACAAACACATATTCTCTTTAAGGGTTTTAACTTTGAGTTTTGAAGGTATATATGTCACGACCCGAGCCTTGGACCGTGGCAGAATCGTAAATATTAATAGATAGAAATTTTTAATTTGATACTATAAAGTTTCTGAAATTTTTAACTTTTAAAAATAAAGAAAATTTTCCTGTTTTGGATATTCCAGAGTGCCTAAATAAAACATTGCGGACAGTAAATTTTAAAACTTCAAAGCATTCTAAAATAATTCCGGTGGAGACCATTCTCATAGATATGTGAGCACTTACTAGGAATCATGGATTCATAGTAATAAATAAAATCGTAAAACACTTAGTCGTGCAATCAACTCATCATAATTAGCATTCACATTCACTTAGAACCTCAAGCGAAATTCCACAATTCTGGTGTTTTTAATACAATGCTTAAATATATCGAATATAAGTCCCTTAAATGAGTTCCAAGAACATCCAACTCTAAATATCAAACTTAAAATGAAATAAACTAATTATCCATATCACGGGCATAATCCTAATTTCCTTGGTCCTCTAGCTAATCCGCTTGATGGCCACCTAAATCACCCTACACATTCCCTAGAAGGGGAAAAATAAATGAGGGATAAGTTAGTGTTCAGTGGGATTTCATTCCCGATAAAATTTTGGAAACCACTTTTAAAAATCATTATTAAAAGTCTACACGCTTAACAGTTTAACAAATTCAATAAACTATTTCATAAAACATATAGGCTACTAGAATAGTCATACAAAATTTAATTTCTTATATCAAGTCATATCATTTTCAAAACAAGGTAAATCTCGTCCCCTAATAATATACCCGATGGCCTATAATTTCAGTAAATTATTTTGAATAAGAAAATAACATTTGGCACACTATGACCCTGGTAGCCATACCAGAAAATATCTTGCGTAGTAACCCCGACATAAAGTTGTGTCATATGAATAGCTATTGATAACATCACATAATGACTAGGACGGTGGACTGTTATCTTATTTAAGTTAACAAAACAATTTAAATAAGTTACCATGCAATTAATACAATATATATATATATAAGATTCGATATTTTGAAAACCCTCATTTTTATTTATAAAATTTCGGTAGCATAACGGCTGCTAATTCAATAAATCAAAATTTATAAACCTGTCATAAAACCACAAATTTTCACCAAACAAACCACAAAATACTTCCAAAGAAATCCATAATTTATCTCCGTAAATAATCAATACACTTTCAAAATTATATATATTTTAAATAAATTCCACTTTAACATAAAAATTTCTAAAAGATCAGGATTGAACCTCTACCTCAATATAGGCTATTAATCACTCCAAAAACCTTGATTTCTAAAGTAATTATCACCGTTCCAGATCGAATCTTCGTCGTATGTGGCGGTCAACGACGACTTTCTAGCGACGGATTCCGACGACCACGGTAGCGGGACATGCGGCTAGGCGGGTTTTGTTGTCCTCGACATGCATGTCACGAAAATGAGGTTGATTGGAGTCGAAATCGTCTAGTTTCATCGGGATCTATGGAATCTATGTCGCACGAGTTTTCCAACGGTACCAAATATGGCCAAAACAAAAGTCGGATGAGGTCCAAATGATGAGTCAAAGTCGAGCTTACGAGAATGGAGCAGCTGGAGAGAAAATGAGGGGAGAGAGAGAGAGAGAAAGTGACCGGCTGAAGATTGAAGAAGGCTGTGCAATCCGATCAAATTATAATTTGGCCCCCTCAATTGTTTAAAAATTACAATTTTTAATATAAATTTTTAAAATATAACTTTTTGACCTTTGCACTTTTACATATAATATTTTCAATTTCATCCTTGGTAAAATTTGAGGTTTTACAATATATGTGTTGTTGATTGTTTCTGAAATTTTTTATTTACATTGCTTAGTTAAAGATCTGTAGACTGATTGTAGTTATGGTTTGAATTATATTAAGGTGGATATCATGTTACATAAGTTAGACCATTAATTTCTAAAGCTTCTGGAGTTTTTGTGTATGCAATCGGGTTTAATGGCCTCATTAAACTCGATTGCTTTACATAATCAGGTTTAATAACACTTTGAAACTTGGTTTCTGTGATAGAAGAAGTTACCACAAATATCGGGTTTAATGGTCTCATCAAACCTAGTGCTTCAAGCAACCAGGTTTAATTAGGCTATTAAACTCAATCGCTTTGGTATTTTTTACACATTTAATATGGTGATAAATTAAGATGGTAGCTCTATCCATGATAAATTGGCCATTGAATATGATGAGAGTATAGGTGAGACAAAATGTTTTCTTTGAATTTTACAGCAATGGATCAAGTGATAATGATTGTCTACTATAAGGAGGAGTGAAATGGTAATAACTATATTATGAGTAAGTTGTTTGTTATGGGGATAGACAAGAATGTCACATTTTCCCAATTGGTGGATAATATCTATGTAGTGACGGACATTGATAGAACAAGGTTTGACATCAAGATTCATTATTTTGCCCAAGTTTTTGCAAATGACCCAATTGTAAAGGTCTGCATCAAGGATGACTGTAATGCTCGTTTTGTGGTTTTCAATAGAGTTAATTATAAACATATTTATGTTGATATGATTGTGAGAGATTTTAGAGTTAGTAGGTGTATCGTCTCTCCTTTTGTACTTAATACCAGGCCCATCACATGGTGAAACACATGCCCAATGGCTTGTAATTCAGCCTATAACATCAACATTATTTTGCTTTAGGTACTAGTAGTAATTAAGTTTCTGTTTCTATCGCCACATTTCCATCTGTAGAAAGTCTATTGTGCAACAATGATGATGGTATAAATGAAATGAATAATGCAGGTTTATTTGATCATGAAGATTTGAACATATATAATGATGGTGATGATGAGACACCAGTGGATCCTACATGTGAAGAGGAATTTCAGATGTTGATATCGTTAACAATAGAGACAAATTAGAGTATTCAAAAATTAGATTTTTGGGTTCACAATACAATGACAACCCTTCACAATCACACTTGATTGTTCTTGGTGCATATCCTTACAAAAATGGGGTGGTACCTAGTATTGTGTTAACCTTTTACTGACATGATATGCTTTATAAATGTACAATCTTTGAAAATAAATAAAGACTGAGGATCGCTATTGTATAATATGCTCTTGAAGCCAATTTTGATAATTGAAATAGACTTTTGTGCACTGTTAGATTTGAGGTTGATAGTGAGTTGTAGCTTTGAGGTTCATGCAAAATGTACACTCGTTTGTTCATTGTGGCATGTGATGAAGTTTGTGCCAACCCTTGTCATCAGGACATCTACCAGTTACATTTTAAGAGTGTGAAGGCCATTATCATAGGAAAATTCAATTTGAATTGGGAAAAATGCTTATCAATCTAGTTATATGATAAAAAACGTGCTGGTGCAGTATGAATTTCAACAGATCTTGTACACTAAGGCTCAGAGAGCTTTAGAATATGTTAAAAAAAACTAGCTTATGAGAAAGTGTATGAGTCATATCAGTAGCTTTCTTCCTACTTTCACATGTTAAAAAAAACAAATCTCGACATTGTCATAACAATTATGCTAAATGAAAACAACCTATTATTATATTCATTTATTGCACTTGTATCTACCATTCAAGGTTTTCAATCATACATAAAACTAGTTATTGCTATTGATGTCACCTTTAATACATAGGGCTGATTTTTATTGCTACATAAAAATATAGAATGAAGTTGATTGATCTCATCACTTTTGGATTTGGTGCTAAAGAGATAGACTCTTTCATGGATTTGGTTATGTAGAGTCATACTATCAGAAACTGTTCCCTAGGAATGACTAAAACCTTGAGAAATCCTCTATCATGGTCTATAAATAGGGTTCTACCAGGTTTCGCTCATCGTTGTCAAACAATAGATGTTATTGAAGACTATATGAGCTTGCTTCGATGTCCTCTGGATCTATACCCTTCTATACACCGAGGAAACCAATGAACAAATGTCAATGACCTTATTCTAAAAGGCCTTATAATAGACTATTCGGGCTAACATTAAGCATCGTAATGCGATCTGGATTGGAGTTTTATCACTAATAAGAATTTATACTTCCTAAACCTATATAGGCACCTCCCTATTTCAAACTATATCTCATCATTTCGAGTACCATAAAAATACCATCTTTCTAGATGTCTAGCATTAACTTGAAAGTAATATGCTACCTTTGAAGCGACACTTGTAAAAATTGTCTTAACAAGCCCTCTGCAAACCTCTCTTTGACACCATACCGTAACAAAGCATTAAGTACATTAGTAAAGTGGTGGAGGGGGTATATGTATATGCCTTTGATCCCTTAGGAACTAACTTTGAAACATGCCTACAACTGAATTCCCGTAGCTGATCATCTATTTGTAGAAAAGAAAAATAGTAAATGGATCAAGGTTAAATGACCTAAAACTATAAATGAGGTCATTAAATGTGATCACCAATGAAGAAGATGACTACTCATCTTCTTTGTTAATGGTCAGTTTTAAGAGTTTTATTAAAGCTAGTTTAGTGAATCAACCAAGTTTAATGAGGCCATTTAACCCAGTTCCATTGTGTAATATGAGTATTCGTCGTCATGTAAATCCGGTTCCACTGTAAAAGATGATTGTTTGTCATCTTCGTCGCCAATCGGGTTATATGGCCTTATTACTAGGTTTGACCAAGCAACCAGGATTCATAAGGCCAATAAATCCAGTTTTGTGGTAAAAGAAGTTTATGTGGTAGCCTCTTCTATTATAGAAAGTAGGATTAATGGCCTAATGAATCCTCCGATTTCTATGGTTAGCTTCTTCTACAATAGAAACCGTAATGACCTTACTAATCTTGGTTGCTTTACGAAATTGGGTTTAATGAGACCATTAAACCTAGTCGATGATAAAGACGACGAACAATTGTCTTCAACATTGCAATCTCATCACAAATCATCATTTTCAACCAAATCTAACATGATAGATCAAAACCCAATCACCAAAACTAATAATAATAATAATAATAATAACAATAATAAAACCTAAAAAAATCACAAAAAATCTAAGAAATCAAGAGGGGAATGCATACCATTCGAATGGAGGAGAATGGTGGCGTTGGTCAATGGCGGTCGATGAAGCTCAAGGGTGGTCAGTGGTGGTCAAGGTTGGTTAAGCACAGTGGTCAAGTGGTAAGGGAATGGGTGGTCATACTTTGTATTTATGAACGAAAATGGTGAATTAGGTTTCAATGGCCTTTATATAAGCGAGGGTGTTTTCACAATTATTCATTTTTTTTTAAATTTTAGATAATAAGGATATGTAGGTAAATTTGTTTTATGGGCATTTCTCGTAAATTTGGGTATATAGTGCAATTAGTTTATTGAGAGTTGAAAACGTAATTATTTGTGGGGTCCGAGATTTGCCTATACTAGGGTCCCCTTGGGCTAGCCCAGGTTTGCTCCGCGAACCCACTCACTAGGTACTGTCCCTGGTCAGGGGATTTGCTTCGCCTCCCCCAGCTGCCACTCGAACCTCTGACCCTCAAGGATATGAGTGTTTAACTTGCAAGCTGGGTACCAATGAGAGCCGCGAAAAATGCTCCACCTCTTGCTCCAGAAATAAGGGAGCAAGTAAATGAGTCCATCAATGATCCTCAGCCAGGGGTTCCAGTTGAGCCACCGGCAGTAGAGCCTGAGCAGGATCCGATCGAGAGATTAGCCCAGGTTATCCAAGGGCTAAGGCCTCATGCACCAAGCGCCACCGTCGAGAGGGCATGGAAACTAGGTGCCGATGCTTTTGACGGAACAGGTGGTCCAGAAATTGCAACAGAGTGGTTGGATAATACTGAAAGAGTGTTGGAACAGATGGAATGCACCGATCTCCAGAAGGTGTCAATTGCTTCATTCTTACTTCGAGCGTCAGCTAGAGATTGGTGGGATTCCGTCAAGCGGAGAGCAACCGAACAAGTCACATGGGAAAAGTTCAAAGAAGAGTTCAATGAGAAATTCTATCCCAGGGCATACAAAGACGCAAAGATTGAGGAGTTTTACAGTCTTGTGCAGGGTAACATGTCTGTGGAAGAGTATGAAAGGAAGTTCACTGAATTGTCTCGAGTGGCACCGTTTATAGTGAATGACGAGGTGAACAAGTGCCATAAGTTCGTACAGGGCCTGAATCCGAAAATCAAGGCATGTGTGGTAGTTGCAGAGCATAGAGAGTATGGACGGTTAGCTACTAATCAAGGCATATGTGGTAGCTACTCCTACCGGAGATTCCTTAGTAGCAGAGAGTGTTTGTAGAGATTGTGATATTGTACTTGGGGGTAGATCCTTTCCAGTTAGTTTGATGTTGTTGGATCTATGTGATTTCGACATTATATTGGGTATGGACTGGTTAGCTACGCATCATGTCGTGGTGGATTGTTTTCAGAAAGAAGTCAAGTTCAGTTCAGTGGGAGAGTCAGATGTAGTATTTCGAGGAGAGCGTAAAATGCTTCCATCCCATATCATATCAGCCATAACCGCCAGAAGAATGTTAAAGAAGCAATGTGCAGGTTATTTGGCTTATGTGATAGATTCGTCCGAGAGGGAGACTCAGCTAGAAAATATTCCTATGGTTGTAGAGTTTTCTGATGTGTTCCCAGAAGATCTTCCAGGTTTACCTCCGGATAGAGATATTGAATTTGAGATTAATCTGATGCTGGGAACAGCACCAATTTCCAGAGCACCGTACAGGATGGCACCTTCAGAGTTGAAGGAATTGAAGGTTCAGTTGGAAGAATTGGTAGACAAGGGTTTTGTTAGATCCAGTGTATCTCCTTGGGGAGCACCGGTGCTCTTTGTTAAAAAGAAAGATGGAAGTATGAGATTGTGCATTGATTACCAGGAATTGAATAAGGTGACTATTCGGAATCAATATCCTTTACCGAGGATCGATGATCTGTTCGATCAGTTGCAAGGTGCAAGGTTGTTTTCTAAGATAGATATGAGATCAGGGTACCATCAGTTGAAGATCAAGGGAGATGATATTCCTAAGACTGCCTTCAGGACGCGTTATGGACATTATGAATTCTTGGTTATGCCTTTCGGGCTAACCAATGCCCCAACAGCATTCATGGCATTGATGAATCGGGTGTTCCATGAATTTTTGGATAAGTTCATCATAGTGTTCATTGACGATATATTGGTGGATTCGGGCAGTAGGGAAGAACATGCTGAACATCTGAGATTAGTTTTACAGACGTTAAGAAAGCAGTAATTGTATGCCAAGTTCAGCAAGTGTCAGTTCTGGTTTAATGAAGTTTCATTTTTAGGCCATGTAGTTTTAGCTGATGGGATTCGTGTTGATCCTCAGAAGATTGAAGCGATTGTGAACTGGAAACCGCCTACAACCGTAATTGAGGTTCGGAGTTTCTTAGGTTTGGCAGGTTATTATAGGAAATTTGTAGAAGGATTTTCTAAGATTGCCATTCCTTTGATGAAGCTCACTAGAAAGGAAGCAAAGTTTGAGTGGTCAGAAGCCTGTCAGAAGAATTTCGACGAATTGAAGACAAAATTGACCACAGCTCCAATGCTTACTCTTCCTTCCGGAAATGAAGGCTTTATGGTGTACAGTGATGCTTCGAGGCAAGGTTTGGGTTGTGTTCTGATGCAAGATGGAAAGGTGATAGCTTATGCTTCCAGGCAGTTAAAGAAGCACGAGCAGAATTACCCAACCCATGATCTAGAGTTGGCCGCAGTAGTTTTTGCACTCAGGATCTGGAGGCATTACTTGTACGGAGTTCGATGTCAGATATTTACAGATCATAAGAGCCTTCAGTATTTATTCTCCCAGAAAGAGTTGAATATGAGACAGAGGAGATGGTTAGAGCTGCTCAAGGATTATGATTGCACCATAGAGTACCATCCCGGGAAAGCAAATGTAGTAGCCGATGTATTGAGTAGGAGACCCTCCAGCTCGGTAGCTCATTTAAGAGTTGGGTATCTTCCATTATTAGTAGAAATGAGATCTTTGGGAGTTAATTTGGAAGTAGGGAATTCAGGTGCATTGTTAGCTACTTTCCAAGTTCTACCGGTACTCGTGGATAGAATCCGAGAGTTACAGATTCAGGATCCTCAGTTAGTCAAGATCAGACAGGAAGTAGAGTCAGGCCAACAGGGAGACTTCTCAGTCAGGGATGATGATACGTTGAGGATGAGACAGAGACTATGTGTTTCAAATGTGACGGAACTCAAGAAAGAAATTTTAGATGAAGCTCACTCCTCAGCATACGCTATGCATCCGGGAAGTACGAAAATGTATCATACCTTGAAAGAGCATTACTGGTGGAAAGGTATGAAGAGAGAGATAGCTGAATTTGTGTCAAGATGTTTGATTTGTCAGCAGGTGAAAGCCGAGCACCAGAGGCCATCAGGACTTCTTTAGCCACTTTCCATTCCGGAGTGGAAATGGGAGCGTATTACTATGGATTTTGTGGTAGGATTTCCTCGGAGTCGAAATGGTTATGACAGTATTTGGGTGATAGTAGATCGACTTACGAAGTCAGCTTATTTCCTACCTATCAGAAGTACTTATTCCCTGGATCGATTGGCTAAGTTGTATGTTGATGAGATCGTGAGATTACATGGGGCTCCAGTGTCGATTGTATCCGATAGAGATCCAAGATTTACATCCAGATTTTGGCCTAGTCTCCAGAAAGCATTGGGTACTCGATTACATTTTAGTACAGCATTTCATCCGCAGACAGATGGTCAATCTGAGCGTACCATTCAGACTTTAGAGGATATGCTTAGATCTTGTGTGATAGAGTTTGGAGGCAGTTGGGATACTTATTTGTCCTTAATCGAGTTTGCCTATAATAACAGCTATCAGGCTAGTATCGGTATGGCACCGTATGAAGCACTTTATGGAAGACGGTGTAGGACACCGATATGTTGGGATGAGATGGGCGAGAGAAAGTTGATTGGGCCCGAGCTTGTTCAGATGACTACAGATAAGATCAAGGTTATTCGGGACAATCTGAAGATAGCCCAGGATCTTCAGAAAAAATTACGCAGATAAGCGTAGGAAGGATTTGAAGTTCCAGATTGGGGATAAGGTGTTCCTACGGATATCTCCATGGAAAGGAATAATTCGTTTTGGGAAGCGAGGTAAGTTAAGCCCTCGGTATATCGGTCCCTATGAAGTGATTGGCAGAGTAGGTGAGGTAGCATATCGACTTGAACTGCCAGTAGAACTTTCCAGGATCCATAATGTATTTCATGTCTCGATGCTCCGTAAGTACATAGCAGATCCTTCGCACGTATTGTCAGAGCAGCCAATGGAACTCAAGGAGAACCAATCTTATGAGGAGACCCCAGTTCAGATTCTTGATAGGAGAGATCAGGTTCTTCGCAGTAAAGTTATTCCGTTGGTTAAAGTGTTGTGGAGGAATCATGCAGTGGAGGAGGCCACGTGGGAGCACGAGGAGCAGATGCGCAATCAGTATCCGCATCTTTTTGATACAAGTAAGAATCTTTAGTTCTTCGAGTTACGAATTTCTAACTTAAGAAAGTATCTAGTATGTTTGATAGATTCTAGTGTTGAGATGCATTGCATGAAAGTTGTGTAAATTTCGAGGACGAAATTTTTATAAGGAGGGGTGAATTGTAAAACCCAAAACCGCGTTCGTCGGAGAGCGAAATATTTTTTCGATGGATCGCGTCCGATCGGAAAATTATAATTATCGAGTCCGAAAATAATTGGAATAATTATTTTCGATTTAGAGAAATAAATTCGAGTTCGCGAAGACGGATTCGAAATTTATTTTTGTTATTCCAAAGACGAAAACGATTAAAAAACGGATTCCAGGACGAACGGACAGAAACGAAAATCCGAGCTTGGAAGTTAAACCGAGAATGCATGGAAGGCTTTAAGAAAAATAAAGGGAATGCATGTTGGTGACACGTGTCACACATGCATTGGATGAGCAAAGACAAGTGGCCCTCATGCAATAAAAGAATTGGACAAGTGTCCAATAGAAAGAAAAGAAAAAAAAAATGAAACGTGAGAAGTGTTGCTCGTGTAAGTGAGAACCAAGAGTGAGCGTGAGGATTTGATAAAGAAGAAAACAATATTTATAGCATGCTCGGTCACAAGAAACAGCAATCATTCGGTCAACAATTTTTATTATATCAAAATCGAATCCAAAGGGAGAGTAAAAGAAAAGCAAACGCTCGGTCATCTATGCATTCTTCAAAGACACAATCAAAACCAAAGCCATCATTCGGTCACCATTCTTTTGTTCATTCAAAACCGAATCCAAGCAATCTGTCAACTCCTTCTTCTTCATTAGAAAACAGAAATCAAAAACTAGAGAGAGCTGAAGGAGAACAAGAGAAGGACGCGAGCTCGTGGAAGAAGTTTTCTGGCCGAGTTGATGCAAGAGCTGACCGAGAGCAGATCTTGAGCAATGGAGGACATGCAAGGGCTGATCTGAAGTGAGGACGTGCATGCAAGCAAAGAGAGCTGTCGAGCTGTCAGATGGTGAAGAGCTTGCTGCCGTGCTGCTGCCAGTGTCGCCGGTGGAGGGAGCTACTGGCGTGAGGTAGTAGTGCTGCCTTTGCTGTCGCCGTTGAGGAAGCAGCTGTTGCCATCGTTTTCAAGTGCTATGAAGCTGCTGTAGTTGTTAAATGGTGAAGAGCTGCTGTCGAAAGGGGTGTCGCTGCTGTGGGCTGATGGATTGAGTGAGCTGATCGTGCATGCAAGCTTGGAGGGGTGAAGCTGCTGCCGTTGCTGCTTTGTCCACTGATGTGAGGTTGCTGTCTGACGTGAACAAGAAGACAGCTGCTGGAGTGAAAAGGCTGAGCTTGCTGCCATGCTGCCTTTGCTGTCACCGGTGAGAGGAAGCTTGCTGCCGAGCTGAGCTTGCTGTCACCATTGCTGTCGCCGTTGTTAAACAAGGTGCTGTCAGCGTGAGGTGCTGTCCGATTGTGAGTGTGCTGTCATGAAGCTCCAACTGCTACCTTGTGCTGTCGTGAGTTGCTGTCATCACCGTGAGCAAGGAAGACAGTTGCTGGCGTGAGGAGGTCGTGCACCAGCTGCTGTCACCGTCCCCAAGTGCTGCTGCTAGTGTCACCGGTGGAGGGAGCTGCTGGCGTGAGGTAGTGCTGCTACCGTGCTGCCTTTGCTGTCACCGTTGAGGAAGCTGCTGCCGTCACTGCCTTGTGCTAGCGTGAGGTGTCGAAGTCAGCTGCTGTCAACACCAAGTGCTGTCGCCAAGTGCTGTCTTGCTGCCTGGTGCTGCACGAGCTGACCAGCTGCTGTCACCTTGCTGTGCCGTGAGCTGTCCAGTTGCTGCCGTGCTCACGTTGCTGCCGTATCGTCATCGCAAGCTGTTGTCCAAGCTGCTGCCGAACGGTGGTCAGGCCAAGAATCCATTTCAAAGTTGAAACGAAACATCCTCTAACGGGACAGCTTGCTGCCGAGAACGTGCGAGAGATTTGTCACCGTTCGGAAGCCGTTTCGAAGCGAAACTATTAAGTAAGTGCTGCCCCATTTTCTTGTTGAGTTGTTTTGGAAATTAGTAAGCAACCATGTGAATAAAGTTGAGATAAATTGATGATATTATGTTGAGACTAGGATTGGGAACCTTGTTAATGCGGAAGTTCGTTCGTTTTGTTGTTTCGGTTGGTTTTGAATGATTTGGTAAACGATCGTATTCGTTGCGAGTTTTGTATATGGGTTGTTATGAGATGTGTAGGGGCTGTTGAGTTATGTTTTTAGTTTCGCATTCATTATCACGGAAAATAGATAATATTAGAGTGTTTTAAAGTATCGGATATTCTGTAAAACCCAAAACCGCGTTCGTCGGAGGGCGAAATATTTTTCCGATGGATCACGTCCGATCGAAAAATATAAATATCGAGTCCGAAAATAATTGGAATAATTATTTTCGATTTAGAGAAATAAATTCGAGTTCGCGAAGACGGATTCGGAAATTATTTTTATTCCAAAGGCGAAAGCGATTAAAAAGCGGATTCCAGGACGGACGGACGGAAACGAAAATCCGAGCTTGGAAGTTAAACCGAGAATGCATGGAAGGCTTTAAGAATAATAAAGGGAATGCATGTTGGTGACATGTGTCACACATGCATTGGAGGAGCTATTATATTGGTATTATATGAAATTGATGTTGAAAAAGGAGATAGCAAAATTATCAACAAAAAAACGGTCACCTAAGACAATATCAAAACCAAGCCATCATTCGGTCATCATTTTATTATTTTATTCATTTCCAAAACCGGATCCAAGACATCTGCCAACTTCTTCTTCTTCATTTCAAAACAGAAACTGAAGACAAGAGAGGTGCTGCCAGAGAGAAGAAGAGAGCTGTCTGTGAGTGTGCTCCAAGCAGAACCAAGATCAGATCTGAAGCAAGGCAGAGTGCAGATCGAAGCCAAGAAGCAAGGCAGGCAAGCTTGAGGGAGTTCCAGCTCGTGCATGCAAGCTAGGAGAAGCTGGAGCAAGCTGATATGGCATGCAAGCAAGGTGAACTGAAGAACTGAGCTGGAGTTGCTGCCGTTGCTGTCGCCGATGAAGAGTTGCTGTCAGCGTGAGTTCCACCTTGCTGTAGGTGCTGTCGTCCTCGCTGCTTGCGTGAGGTCAAGCTGAGTTGAAGCCGTGAGCTGCAAAAGACGAGAGGAGCGACAACATCTTCAATCCAGCAGCTGCATGTAGCATCAGAGCAATCCAGGAGCGGGTTGAGCGTGCATGCAAGCTGAAGGAGAGTTGTCACGTTGCTGTCGAGCTACTGCTGGCATGAAAGTGTAGCTGCTGCCGTGGATGAGAGCTGCTATCTGGTACTGCCTTGCTGCTTGAACTGAAGAGCTGAAGCTGTTAAGGTACTGGCGTGAAGAGTTGAAGTGCTGCCTTTGCTGTCACCGTTGAGGAAGCTGTTGCCGTCGCTGCCTTGTGCTGGCGTGAGGTGTCGAAGTCAGCTGCTGTCAACACCAAGTGCTGTCGCCAAGTGCTGTCTTGCTGCCTGGTGCTGCACGAGCTGACCAGCTGCTGTTACCTTGCTGCCGTAAGCTGTCCAAGCTGCTGCCGAGCTGTTGGAAGTCAAGCTGTGCTCGAGTTGCTGCCGTGAGCTGTCCAAGTTGCTGCCGAGTTGTTAAGTCAGGCCAAACATCTTTCAGACAGGAAGTAGAACAGCAATAAGAAAGGATAGCTGGCTGGTGGAAAAGACAGCTTGTTGTCACGAGAGTTTCATCGCCGTTCGGAAGCCATTTCGAAGCGGTGAACAGCTCGCTTCTTGGGTAAGTGCTGCCTTATTTCCGTTATTGAGATGCTTAGTAATTAGTAAAGTGATTATGTGAATAGAGTAGAGCGATTTGATGATATTATGCTTGGAACTAGGATTGGGAACCTCGTTAGTGCGGAGGTTCGCTCGTTGGTGTTGCGATTGTGTTTTTATCATTTAACGTGTTCGTTGAGTTTTATATATGGGCTGTTATGTGAAGAATAGGGGCTGTTGAAATATGTTTTTGGTTTCGCGTTTGTGGTCGTGGAAAATAGATAATATTAGAGTGTTTTAAAGGATCGGATATTTGTTCGGTTATTTAGAAATCGTTTCCGAGCGTTTCGGTTGAATTTTTCCACGAATGCGAGAGTTGTTAGTTTATGATTTTCGTTGTCGATTATAAAAAGATTGTGAATGTTATCTCGCTGCCCCAAGATTGATATTAAGCCCGTTAAAGTGTTTAAGTAAAGTCACGAGCTGTTATTAACGATAAGTTTAAGTGGAAACAAAGAAATCGCGCGAAACGCGTAAAATCGATAAATCGCGATGATTAGTGAAATCGCGTAAGCTTTAAGTTTGTCGTTTAATTTCGAATCTTTTGTTTAGTGAATTCATTAAAATCTGATTTTGATGATGTTACATTAGATTCGAATGGCATAGTTGTCGGTTCTATAACCGCAAAGTTTCGAATATTTTTAAGTCACGATATCGAATCGGTTTGAAATAGTTTTTGCGTGCGAATATGAATTATCCGTTTTGTTATCGTGCGAGGATAGTCACTTGAATTATTGTGTTTATAAATCCTCGTATGGCTTAAAGTTTAGTTGCGCACAAGTTATGTTTTAACGACATCTCAATCGAAATCAATTGTAGGTGAATCGGGAATCGAACGAGAGCCGTAGCGGGAAACGGTGATAAGTATTTTGGAAGCAAGTTGTGAGTGTGGATTTTTAAAAGTTTTCATACATTCTGTTATTGAATGCAATTAGTTTTAGCAAGTAAAAGGTTTTGAGATTCTAGTAAAAGTTTATAGTTTTCAGTTTATCATCTATAAATGCATGTATAGCTTTAAAGATTATGCTATGAATATGTTTATATTCTTCAGTAAAGTAATTGTGAAAGTTGAAATTATATACATGCATAGAGATAGTATTTGTGAAAGTTGATTTGCAATATTACAGCATATTGCCGAGATTTCATTTTATATATGCCTATGGTTTACCCTAGCCCCTAAGATTACACCCGGCAGAAAGTATTCTATACGTGTACGGTAGTTGGGGGGAGTTACTAACTTTGGGGGGATCGAGTCTGTCAGTCACCCTCTGCACGTATGGGATAGTGTAGATCTGCCTGATGTTGGAGGGATTCGCGATCCCAGAGTTGTATCCACATCTGCGACTACACATGGTGAGAGTTCCCCTATCCTAGTGGCGTGTCTTCGCACCGTCACGAAGGACAAGATTTCCCTGGGTTGCCAGATAAGGCTAGTAAGAAAATAAGAAAAGTTTTAAGAAAAGTTTGATA